>CM050174.1:70070183-70477683 GCA_027410445.1 Discoglossus pictus
CCTCCTGAATTCATACATGAAGAAATTACTTAAGAATAAGAATAAAAACTCCTGGAAAATATATACTTATGAAAAATCCTCAAATCCACCCCATACAATAAAATCTCTTAATATTCCACACATCCTGGTTGTGACGAAGTGCCCTTCGCCACATTGTCTTGGAGAGGACTTATTGCCATTCTCCTGCCCTGCGACTATGGCCCTGGGACATATTGCCCTTTAAAAACAGTATTCGGCCATACCAGAGTGTATGTCACTCATTCTGGCCCTTTAAATACAGTGGGGTCATTCGGTACTTGCCCTGTGTGAGCGGTGATACCCCAGATAGCTATGCCATGGAGATTATGGGAAAGACTTTAGCTACATGGCAATTGAACTGTGCGAATAGGATCTGAGCGCTATTCGGTAGTTTTGTGCGCTCAGATCCCAGCTATCTGGGGATATGTGAAATGTCTGTGTGTTATGTGTAAAAGGTGACTTTATGTATTTTAAAGTGGTTTATGTCTTTTTGCAACCATGTGCTCAATGGAGTCTGCCTCTATCCCTAGATAATTGGATTACTTTCCCCATTGTCTCCAGTACAGAGGCCTCTGTAAAACCTGTTTGAGCCAGGGCCCAAAAGATACTTTTACTAACGTTTGAACCCCTGGTCTGATTCATGCCATTTTTTAATATGTTGTTCCACAATTTATGTTGTTCATAAAAATGTAAGTTTTATTTATGTACTATGTAAAATCATAAAGTTATAAAAATGTATAAAAATGTGTAAGTTTTAGCTGGGAGATAATTGAGTAGATAGAGTAAGAAACTCAATTATCTCCCAAGCAGAGGGGAGGGAAACTGTGGGCGTTACTATTATGTTATTGGTTGTTTTATACCTCCCCCTGGGTGTGTTCTGTTTGTACCTGACTGTAATAAAAGCCAGGCTGGGTGTGCCAGCACCTGAGTTCTACTTGACCCTGCAAAACGTAGCCTCATCTCGTTCTTGGAGGGAATTGCTATATCACACTGGGGATTGCTATGCGCTGCATACTCCCTTGAGCTTTAACTACTGAACTCTTGTTCCTGATGTACTCTCCTTAGAAGAGAGGTCTTCCCCACACGGTCCTGGATGCTGGAGATTCATACAGGGCTCCAGTTAAGCTACGGCGGTTGTGGAGTCTGTGGTGGTTGTGGTGTCCGGTGCGGTGCTTGTAGTCCTCCTAGCAAGCTAGGAAGCGTCCATCAACGGAGGTACCCAGTCGGGGTGCCAGGAGATCCGTTACACTGCTTAAAACATTTCATTATAATATTAAAACTCCTCTACTTATTGCATAGTACTAGCCAAACTCTATAAAGAGGCCGGCAAATCTATATCAATATTTAACCCTTCAGGGACTAATGTGCCCAAGTTGTGTATCCACCTAGTTTTTGCTTTCCTCAACAGCTTCAATCTATCCCCACCTCTAGCTCCCAACACAATATGTTCCACAGCTTGTACTTGCAGACCTCTTACATCTTGTTGATGGCATTTAACAATATGTTGCCGAAAGCCCATTTATTAGAACACCTTTCTTAACATTTACAAGTTGTTCTCTAACCCTAGTTTTAAGAGACCTCTTCGGTCGGCCCACATATTGTTTATTACAGTGGCACGTAAAAACATATACTATGTACTCAGATCTACAGTTTGTGATATGCTTGACACGAAATTCACATTTCTTACTAGAGGATACAACACAATTCTTGTTCTTTTCTTTCAAGAGACACCTACAGACCATGTCTGTTTTTTCCTAGCATGTCTCAGTTCACTTGGTGCAAGCACATTTTTAAGGTTATTACTCTTACGAGATGTTATAGTTGTTCTGTCTGGTAGGGTCTTAGAACCTCATCTTCCAGTAAGACTGGCCAGAACTTATGAATACTGTTAGAAATCTGTCTGGCGGCTTGGTCAAATCTAGTTAGAAACCTACATCCCTTATCACTACCCTGCCTATCTTTTCTCATACTTTTACAGATTAAAAGAACATTTCTATCCAGTGCTTCCGCTCTCTCTAGTGCTTTTTAACTTGGACCCGATTATGTCCTTTATCTAAAAGCTTCAGTTGTAATACAGCACTTTCAAGTTTGAAACCCGATATTCTAGTACAGTTTCTCCGCACTCTTTGAAACTGCCGAAAGGGAATGTTATTTATCCATTTCCGATCATGGTTGCTCTTAGCATTCAAATAACTGTTAGCATCCGTTGGTTTGGTATACAGTTTAGTTACAATGTCTCTCCCTTCTCCTAATAATACCAGATCCAAAAATGTAACCGAAACTCTGTCTGTATACATAGTAAATTTCAAATTTAGATCGTTATCATTTACATAGGTTAAAAACTGTTCCACTGGTTCTCCATAGACATCATTCCAAATTAGGATGATGTCGTCAATGTAACGATACCATTTAACTATGTTCTTAGACAACTGATTATTTTCCCAAATCACTAGATCTTCCCAATACCCCATGATCAAGTTCGCAAAGCTAGGAGCGAGTTTAGTCCCCACTGCGGTACCTTTGCACTGTAGGTAACATTTATCTTCGAATAAAAAATAATTATGTTTTTAAATAAATTAGATCGATTTTAAAATATATTTTTTTTTGTAAAACATTAATATTATCATACTCCTCTAAAAATTGTTTTATAGCTAAAATCTCTTGTTCCTGGGGTATCGATGGATATAGGGCCGAGACATCTAGAGTAACCCATCTATATGTCTCGGACCATACTTACTGCAGAATTCTTAAAAGGTCAGGGGTATCCCTAACATATGATTTTAGTGTCCGTACCATGGGTTGTAAGAACGTCTCCACATACTCTGACAATTTCTCAGTTAGAGACCCTATCCCTAAAATGATTGGTCTCCTCGGGGGGTTAAGACAATATTTATGAATTTTCGAGAGATGATAAAAAATCGCTCTCTTAGGATAAAAAATGTCTAAATATTTAAACTCTTTCTGTGTTAAGACTCCCTCTTCGAATGCTTCTACTAACATCGATTTGTAAGAATCTAAAAATATATCTGTAGGGTCTCCTTCCAATAAATTATATGTATTTTTATCATTAATAATTTTAAAATCCTCTTTTAAATACTGATCCCTGTCTTGGACGACTACTCCTCCCCCTTATCCGATTGTCTTATTACTATCGACAGATCCCCCTTCAAACATTTAAGGGCTGCCTTTTCTCCTTTGTTCAAATTGGGATTTTTAGCAGTATATTTCTTACCACAGATTTTCTCAAACTCATTCAAAATCATTTTCTTAAATACCGGGATATAATTCCCTTGTGACTGAACCGGATTAAACACTGATGTTGGTCTCAAAGAGCTATGTCTAATGTTTGATAAAGTCTGCTTAATCCTGACACATTAATTCATAACAGAGTGCGTCATCTCGACCATCTTCAACACCACCTAAGGAATTAAGCTCTATGAGGGTATCCAAATCCTCTTTCCCTAAAAATTCCCTTGTAGTGTGATTATCTACATGTAAAGGTCCCCCTACATTTTCCATTTTACTAAAATGTCTTTTGAGAGTTACATTTCTTATAAACTTATTAACATCAATAAAAAGGTCAAACATATCAGGTTCTGAATATGGCGTGAAAGACAACGCCTTTCGCAGAACATTCAGTTTGTATGCATTGAGGACCTTCTTAGATAAATTAAATATCTTCATTGTTTCGTGCTTCCGCTTTTTAGCTTTTTTAGTTTGTTCTCATTTTCCGTCCATACATCCCCTCCACATACCTGGTTTAGAACTCTTTTCTGCCTCTTTGTTTTCAGCGAAGGAACAAAAAGTTCTGCAGCCTTCGGGAATCAAGGGGTTAATATATATCAGGCCACCCACATGGACTAGAACAATGTCTTCATTCTTTGTTATTGATTTTTAAATTACTGGACTGTGAGCCTGACCTTTAAACGCTAATTGATTGAGGTTTAAACCACGTTTTACTGATGTCATGATGACGGTCTCATTTGCTATTGGCTGTTTCTAAATCGGTAGTTACGGGCTTGCTTAATTGATTGTGATCATGCCCTGAAATGCTACATACGGAAGCATGGTTTACGGTTCTGGATTTCAGCCATGTAGTTGTGGCCTTGTTCAATTTAATGAATCTGAATTTAATGAGGCCCCATGTCTCAGATCTTCTGTCATAAATGGAAAGAGTGTTGGTGTCATTTCTAATGAAAGTCCTATTAGGAATAAGTAAGTCAACGGTACGTCAGGTACTCAGAAGTTAGCTGACCAGAAAGTTACATTCTGTGTGTAAATTAAGGTTTAGTTTCTGAGACGACAAATAATTAGTGTTTAGAAGTATGATATGCGATCCGACTCGCAATCCAGAAATGTAGAGGGACATTTATAAGAAACGGTCAATATAATGTAATAATATAATTATTAAGTAATGAAATGCATCACATGACAGAATTAAATTACTTTTACCATTTTCACATTTCTCACTCACCTTCACATGGATGGGAATGATTTACAATGTGATGAATATCATCGTCTTCTTCTCTTTCCTCTGTAACCTTCTCAATACACAGATTGTAATCAGAGAGCCCTCTTATTGCTCCATGTTTTTGTAGACAGAGATCTGATATTATTGTATTTAATACTGGGCTATTGTATCAGTCATTGTGTCACTGACCTAAAGTCCAGGTCTAAGACCAGAGCCCCCTGTTATACCTGGTCCTCTAGGAACACACATGACTGCCCAGGACTTTATGGGTTAAACACACAACTTGTACAATGATCTAACAGGGAATCAAACACTGCAATGGTGGGGAGGGCATTGGAGGTCAATATGTAGACACTAAGACCAAGTAGGATGGATCAGGGAGGGAAGGATCTGAAATGATCTGTTATAGGACAAAGTACTGACCATAAAGGATTATAGTGATTATAAGATTAGTAGGAGCTGGAGATTAGATACAAACATTACCTGAGCAGACCGCACAGTTCAGAAGTATTTATCACCATTATATATCTACTAGTCACTTGCCCATCAAAAATGACTGTGTAATATAGTCTTAAAAATGGTGTCTTCTGTCTGTGTGCCCTTTCTGTGTGTATTCTCTCTCTCTATCTCTGTGCCCGCTCCCTCTCTCTGTGTACCCTCTCTCTCTGCTTCTCTCTGCACGCTCTCGCTCTCTCTGTGCTCACTCTCACTGTGTGCCCTCTCTCTGTGTATTCTCTCTCTCAATCTCTGCACCCTCTCCACTCTCTCTCTGTGCCCTCTCTCCTTCCCTCCTTCTATATCTCCCTATCTTCTTCTCTCTCTCCACCTCCCTCTCCTTTCCTCCCTCTCCCCTTCGGCGTCCATTGCTAGGTTCGTAATGAGCAGCTTTTCTCTCTCTCCCTCTGCTTCCCACTCTCACCTTCTCTCTCTCCTCCCACTCTCTCACCTCCTCACTCTCTCTCCTTCTCACTCCCTCTGTCTGTTCCTACTCTCTCTCTCTCTCCTCCTCACTCTCTCTCCTCCTCACTCCTCCTCCTTCCTTTTTTCTCCGTCTCCCCCTCCGTCTCCCATTGTGAGACTCACAATGTGCAGTGTGTATGCGCAACTCGCAATTTGCGACCATTACACACAAACTGGAAGTACGACGTCTATATTAGTGATATACACACTGCAGACTGGGTATATATGTGTAGATAGATATACTCTAAATATAAATACATATATACATGGTATACACTGACCTGCACTATAAATATATATTCACAAAGAGAGAAATCATCTCCCATCACTATATATGTATAAACAAGTACAAATACATATGAAATAAAAACATATATACACCCCTCCCTCCAAACTGACAGATACAGACAGACAGATATAGGGATAGATATATAGATAGATAGAAAGAAAGAACACTAACAGCCCCAGTTTGTGTCCCTGGCTCTTTATTCTGTGGAGTTCGGTTGTTAGGAAGAAATTCTGACGTCGTGAGGCACGATGTACAGGAACCTTATACACAGGTCACTTGGAGATGATTTAGGGGTTATCTGGATCCCTGATTAGTTATCTGGTGTGAGTAGAATAAAATATACCGGAATATAATAATAAGTAATAAGGAGTGTTATGGGAGCACCACCAAGACCCCCTAGCACAGCCCTGTTATTGGAACACCACCAAGAACCCCTAACACAGCCCTGTTATGGGAACACCACCAAGACCCCCTAGCACACCAAGACCCCCAAGCTCAGCCCTTTTATGGGAACACCACCAAGAGCCCCTAGCACACCACTGTTATGGGAACACCACCAAGACACCCTAGCACACCCCTGTTATGGGAACACCACCAAGACCCCCTAGCACACCCCTGTTATGGGAACACCATCAAGACCCCCTAGCACAGCCCTGTTATGGGAACACCACCAAGACCCCCTAGCACAGAACCATTTTGGGACCACCACCAAGGCCCCCCAGCACACCCCTGTTATGGGAACACCACCATGACCCCCTAGCACACCCCTGTTATGGGAACACCACCAAGACCTCCTAGCACACCCATGTTATGGGAACATCACCAGGACCCACTAGCACATCCCTGTTATGTGTACACCACCAAACCCCCAATCACACCCCTGTTACAGGAACACCAACAAGACCGCCTAGCACACCAATGTTATGGGAACACCACCAAGACCCCCTAGAACACCCCTGTTATGGGAACACCACCAAGACCCCCTAGCACACCAATGTTATGGGAACACCACCAAGACCCCCTAGAACACCCCTGTTATGGGAACACCACCAAGACCCCCTAGCACACCCTTGTTATGGGAACACCACCAAGACCCCCTAGCACACCCCTGTTAGGGGAACACCACCAAGACACCCTAGCACAGCACCGTTATGGGACCACCACCAAGGCCCCCCAGCACACCCCTGTTATGGGAACACCACCATGACCCCCTAGCACACCCCTGTTATGGGAACACCACCAAGACCTCCTAGCACACCTTTGTTATTGGAACACCACCAAGACCCCCTAACACAGCCCTGTTATGGGAACACCACCAAGACCCCCTAGCACACCAAGACCCCCAAGCTCAGCCCTTTTATGGGAACACCACCAAGAGCCCCTAGCACACCACTGTTATGGGAACACCACCAAGACACCCTAGCACACCCCTGTTATGGGAACACCACCAAGACCCCCTAGCACAGCCCTGTTATAGGAACACCACCAAGACCCCCTAGCACAGCACCATTTTGGGACCACCACCAAGGCCCCCCAGCACACCCCTGTTATGGGAACACCACCATGACCCCCTAGCACACCCCTGTTATGGGAACACCACCAAGACCTCCTAGCACACCTTTGTTATGGGAACATCACCAAGACCCCCTAGCACACCCCTGTTATGTGTACACCACCAAACCCCAATCACACCCCTGTTACGGGAACACCAACAAGACCGCCTAGCACACCAATGTCATGGGAACACCACCAAGACCCCCTAGAACACCCCTGTTATGGGAACACCACCAAGACACCCTAGCAAAGCACCGTTATGGGACCACCACCAAGGCCCCCCAGCACACCCCTGTTATGGGAACACCACCATGACCCCCTAGCACACCAAGACCCCCTAGCTCAGCCCTGTTATGGGAACACCACCAAGACACCCTAGCACAGCACCGTTATGGGACCACCACCAAGGCCCCCCAGCACACCCCTGTTATGGGAACACCACCATGACCCCCTAGCACACCCCTGTTATGGGAACACCACCAAGACCTCCTAGTACACCCCTGTTATGGGAACATCACCAAGACCCCCTACCACATCCCTGTTATGTGTACACCACCAAACCCCCAATCACACCCCTGTTACGAGAACACCAACAAGACCGCCTAGCACACCAATGTTATGGGAACACCACCAAGACCCCCTAGAACACCCCTGTTATAGGAACACCACCAAGACCCCCTAGCACACCCTTGTTATGGGAACACCACCAAGACCCCCTAGTACACCCCTGTTATGGGAACACCCCCAAGACGCCCTAGCACAGCACAGTTATGGGACCACCACCAAGGCCCCCCAGCACACCCCTGTTATGGGAACACCACCATGACCCCCTAGCACACCCCTGTTATGGGAACACCACCAAGACCTCCTAGCACACCCCTGTTATGGGAACACCACCAAGACCCCCTAGCACACCCTTGTTATGGGAACACCACCAAGACCCCCTAGCACACTTCTGATATGGGAACACCACCAAGAGCCCCTAGCACACCTCTGTCATGGGAGCACCACCAAGACCCCCTAGCACACCCCTGTTATGGGAACACCACCAAGACACCATAGCACACTTCTGATATGGGAACACCACCAAGAGCCCCTAGCACACCTCTGTTATGGGAGCACCACCAAGACCCCCTAGCACACCCCTGTTATGGGAACACCACCAAGACACCCTAGCACACCCCTGTTATAGGAACACCACCAAGACCCCCTAGCACACCCCTGGTACGGGAACACCAACAAGACCGCCTAGCACACCAATGTTATGGGAACACCACCAAGACCCCCTAGAACACCCCTGTTATAGGAACACCACCAAGACCCCCTAGCACACCCTTGTTATGGGAACACCACCAAGACCCCCTAGTACACCCCTGTTATGGGAACACCACCAAGACACCCTAGCACAGCACCGTTATGGGACCACCACCAAGGCCCCCCAGCACACCCCTGTTATGGGAACACCACCATGACCCCCTAGCACACCCCTGTTATGGGAACACCACCAAGACCTCCTAGCACACCCCTGTTATGGGAACACCACCAAGACCCCCTAGCACACCCTTGTTATGGGAACACCACCAAGACCCCCTAGCACACTTCTGATATGGGAACACCACCAAGAGCCCCTAGCACACCTCTGTTATGGGAGCACCACCAAGACCCCCTAGCACACCCCTGTTATGGGAACACCACCAAGATACCATAGCACACTTCTGATATGGGAACACCACCAAGAGCCCCTAGCACACCTCTGTTATGGGAGCACCACCAAGACCCCCTAGCACACCCCTGTTATGGGAACACCACCAAGACACCCTAGCACACCCCTGTTATAGGAACACCACCAAGACCCCCTAGCACGCTCCTGTTATGGGAACACCACCAAGACCCCCTAACACACTCCTGTTATGGGGAGGAGATCTGAACATTTTACATTCTGTATAGCAGATATTTACTTTCAGATAAAATACGTATATTTGTTAGTATTTATTTATATGATATAATTAGTAAAACATTTTAATTAGTAATTTTGCTTTATATTAATGTGTTTTGTTATCCTTATCTACTAATAATAAGTAATGCAAATTATGGCCAATTCACTATTGTGAAATAATAACCTGGATCTTCCATGGGCTCTGAGCTGCTCCCTACAACCCACGTAAATAGACCTCCATCTAATAAATTACTGTGGGGAGAGCTGGGGTCGGAGCCAAATTAGTAGAAACTCGGTGCCCATAATGTTTATTAGTTCCATGAATCAGAGACACTCAATATGATGATAAGCAGAGAGATCAACTGTGCCGTATACAGAGACATATACTGTAACATAGTGTAGGATCCGGCCCCAAATAATGGTTAGGTGAGTGAATTTGCTCGTGTGAGTATTGTACGGTCACTTTGGAAACTCCTGTTGGTTTTTCTTACTACGTCCCCTCTTAGTCTTACACTGCTCTTTTTCTGGACATATTCCAGTTCTTCCATGTAACTCATAATAATTGGTCTTCTGGACGAGTCCTGGGTAAACAATGGTCGTCTAGTAGTCTGGCCCTCTGTTATGGGCTGAGAACTATGAGTATACAGTGTGAGCAAGTGCTCTGAATGTAATATACTGTAGTATGGTCTTTTATTGGGACTGGGTTACTATATATGACTATATGAAAACTATGGGTGTTGCTGACCCTTTTATATATATATATAGATGGATGTGATGGCTCTTAATTAAAGATGTGCTTTTAAATGCGTTTTAGACTTAAGATTATCCTTTTGTAATAAAGTAAATGACATGTACTAAGGAAGACCAATAAAATAATTTATTTATGATATATTTGGCATCCGGTGCAGTGTGTTTATACCACAGTATATTACATACAAATCACTTATAGTTGCAGTGGTCCTTTAATATGTCCTGTAGAGCCATGAGATCATGAGGTCCATATTTATGGGTCATGTGGTTCCATAACTATTTTGATAAAAAATGGATTATTATCTGAATTAGCTTTGGATTAAATTATATAAAAGTGCACCATCTACAACTACCTACAGTTTCTTTTTGTCTTTTTCTTGCAGAATCCTATTAACACACAAATTATAAACAAAATGACAAAGGATAAAAAGAATATGGAGAAGGTCGCTGAGAGATTCTTACACCAGGCCTTGGAGATGATCTACCTGCTGACTGGAGAGGTGAGAGCTGCTGGACAACGTCACAATGACACCACTTTTATCACATTTACTTTTATTATCATCTCAATCTTTGTGCTGATGTTTAACAATGTCCAGTAATAGAGGAATAGGAAAATAAATGGTTTAATATTATGTTTAAATAGATAAGAACTGGTAGAAGTAGAGAACGATCACAGACCAACAAACGGGTCCTTGTGGCTGAATTTGGTGGTGGAGGAGACATGTTTGAATGGAGGGAGAAAGTGATACATTATAATGTGTTCTTGGCCATTTCTCTGTACAGGTTATACTATCTATATGGCACAATATAATAAGCTGCCTTAAGATACGTAAGCTCTGTGTGTGTGTGAGGCTTTTACATTTTGGATTAGAGGAGGTCACTGAAAAGGATATATTGATGTGGGAAGGTGAGGGATATAGTGCAAGTAAGAATATGTCACACATTAACTACCTGCACTGATGTCTGACATGTCCCTCTATCATCCTGTAGGAATACACCATTGTGAAGAAGAATTCCCCCAACATTCACCAGCTGACTGGAAAGGTGAGCACTGCTGGACAATGTGTCATTATACCAGGACACAGTGACTCCCATTAGTGACCAAGCTCTATCTGGACCTGTGACTGGAGAGGTGAGCACTGCTGAACAATGTGACATTATACCAGGACACAGTGACTCCCATTACTGACCAAGCTCTATCTGGACTTGTGACTGGAGAGGTGAGCACTGCTGGACAATGTGTCATTATACCAGGACACAGTGACTCCCATTAGTGACCAAGCTCTATCTGGACCTGTGACTGGAGAGGTGAGCACTGCTGAACAATGTGACATTATACCAGGACACAGTGACTCCCATTACTGACCAAGCTCTATCTGGACATGTGACTGGAGAGGTGAGCACTGCTGGACAATGTGACATTTTTCCAGGACACAGTGTCTCCCATTACTGACCAAGCTCTATCTGGACCTGTGACTGGAGAGGAGAGCACTGCTGGACAATGTGACATTATACCAGGACACAGTGACTCCCATTACTGACCAAGCTATATCTGGACTTGTGACTGGAGAGGTGAGCACTGCTGGACAATGTGACTTTATACCAGGACAGAGTGACTCCCTTTACTGACCAAGCTCTATCTGGACCTGTGACTGGAGAGGTGAGCACTTCTGGACAATATGACATTACTAGCGACTTGCCCGTCAAAAATGAGGGGGCAATAAAAAAGTGTTGAAATGCTGTTTGCCACACAATGTGAGTGTACTGTGTACCTCAACTATATAGACCCCTATAACACACTAATGAACGCATGTAATAACACTATAAGTGCCACGAGGGTCATCCAGGACCCTCATGACACAAAGTGTAAGCACTACACCATTTTAACCCTGTCTCTTATGGGGGTCTATACAGACCCTCATAAGCCTCTATTTAACCCCATTATTCCCATAAGGGTATTTAAATACCCTCATGAGACAGTTAGAAGTCTAACATTACCCCAAAAGTGCTATGAGGATTCCCCATACCCTCATGACACTAACTACAAACACTACACTGCACTAAACCCACCCCGATAAACCATTACATCTAAACCAACACCCCTCTACACTAACCTATTAACACCTACACTACCTATCTACTTCCTAATACCCCCCCACCACTGTAATTACAGAAAATAAAAAAACTAAGTCACAAAAAATAAAATAATCTACATTACAGAAAATATAAAAGGAACATTACAGAAAATAAAAAAAATACATTACAACCCCCCCTCCCCCACTACAGAAGAAAAATTACACGCCTGAAAAGGAAATACATAAAGAATACATACAATACAATACAAATAAAATAAAATACAATACCCCCTATCTATCTAACATACAATCAATCAATCAATCCGGTATAATATACAATAAATCCTAACTATCTAAAATACATACCCCCATCTAACATACAATGAATACTATATAATATACAATAAATCCTATCTATTTAAAATACATACCCTATCTTATTATTTTATTATTATTATTATTATTATTATTATTAACTTTTATTTGTAACGCGCCAACATATTCCGTAGCGCAATACAGAAAGAAAAAAAAAGGAAAAATACAGTATTAACAACCTTCCAAAAATGGAGAACCCTGTTTTGAGCTTAGAATCTTTGCAGAAAGTGCTTTTTCCCAAAGCATCCTAGAAGACTGAAAACGAGAGAGAGAGAGAGGGAGAGATATGGTGAGAGAGAGAGAGAGAGAGAGAGAGATATTAGCAGAAAGGAAGTGCCAGGACATGTGGAAAGGACGAGATCTAGGTAAATTATATAGACCATAAAAGTGGGAAGGGGGAGTAAAGCCAGGCAAGATAAAGTAAACGTTTGTTACAGTTTGAACTAATGTTAGAAATAATTCTATGTCATCAAATATAATAACAAGCATATAGAATAGAAATATTAATAAAAGATATTAGCTCCTGGGAAGATGCAGCTTTCAAGGTCTTCTCCATACCTGATGGTGTGTATGAAACTCCCAGAATTCAGAGTAACCAGTGAGGCCTTCTGTAACAAGGATGCAGGTAAAATTTGGGGCTGATGGTGTGTATGAACATACACAATAAACATACAATAAATACTTTATAATATACAATAGATCCTAAATATCTAAAATACATACTCCTATCTAACATACAATAAATACTATCTATCTAAAATACATACCCCTATCTAACATACAAAGGCGCTCCATGCCAGCAACTGAGGCCCTCGCAAACTTCACGTCGCAACGCAAATAACACGACACACACATTATGAAACTCGCAAACAACATACGACACACGTTCACACACATTACGGCCTCGCAACACTCGGACGCAACTCGCGAACATTACAAAATTAAAACCACAATACATACACACAGCACATACATAAAAACTTTACCTACAGCAACAGGGAGCATCCAGGACTTCAAAAATGCAACTCACACCTTCATTTCACTCAAAATAAAAGAGTTTGCACAATAAAAACTTTGATAAGCGAGAGAAAAAATGGCCGCCGAACAAAACGAAAACGAGGCTACACACGCAAACACCATACGAGACACGTTACCACACATTACGACCTCGCAAACATCGGACGCAACACGCCGACATACAAACATTTCAAACACAATAAATACACACAACACACACATAAAAAAATTACCTACAGCAAGAGGAACCATCCAGCACCTCAAAAAACCAAGTTACACATTCATTTCAATAAAAATAAAACACTTTACACACTAATGAAATCGCTCAGCGAGAGAAAAAATGGCCGACGAAAAAACCCAAAACGAGGCTACAGCACTCTCAACACGTAAAACACCACAACACACTCGCAAAACAACACACGAAACTCGAAAAACACCACAAAGCACCGACGGATAATCCGCAAAGACGCATAACACAGATAACCCGCCATTTCACGCCAATGCAGAAGTACACCACTACGCTAACTGTTTCGTCTCGCGCACGCACACTGTTACACTGCACACATTCATCACGCTTACACAGCAGCTCCACACCACTAATCCTGCAGCAACATGAAAACAGATTGTCAGCTCTTCAACACAATGCTTCAAAATAGGTAAAGTATATTCATTTATTAATATATTATATATTTTAGTATTACACACCAAACAGCATTAGCTCACTTACGACTTGATTGCCGTCATTTTTTGACGGGCAATTCGCTAGTATACAATAAATCCTAACTATCTAAAATACATACCCCTATCTAACATACAATAAATGCTATCTACTGTACATACAGAAACCCTAATTCTAACCTAAAATAGAATAATTAAGACCACTTACCTTTGTAGATGTCCCTTCAGATCACCAACCTAGGAAAAAAAAAAGTTAGTCCAACACATTTACATACAATAAATAAACATTCTAAATATTCTGCTTACCTTTCCAACATGTCCCCGTCCTTCTTCTTTTCTTCTCTGGCGCGCCCCTCTTAAACAAAACATTACTTAGTACAACATACATATAAACATAAAATAAAATAAACATAATATACATTGTACTTACCTCCCCGCGATGTCCCCGGCCTCCTCCTCTTCTTCCCCGGCTGGGCCCTGGAACAATCCGCGCTCTAAAAAAAGATGGAGATCCGCACTCGCGGACCTCCCCGACAATAATGAGCCTCCTACAGAGTTTTCCAATAGAAAATTGTCATTAGCGGCTTCTGATTGGCTGAATTTGATAGACAGCGTTTTCAGCCAATCAGAAGGCGCCAATGTGTGAGCCAATCAGAATGAGATACACCCCAAAATCCCACTCTGATCTGACCTGTCAATCTTTATTTAAACCAATCAGGATGCTTTATTGCCATCAGCCAATCACAATATACACCCACACAGGGTGATTGGCTGAAGACATCTGCGCCTTCTCATTAGCTGTAATACTGATTGACATTGACAACAGCCAATCAGAAGGTGCAGATGCCTTCAGCCAATCACTACGTGGGGGTGTATCCCATTGTGATTGGTTGTTGTCACTGCAACCAATCGGAATGCACAGATGCCTCCAGCCAATCACCCTTTGGGGGTGTATCCCATTGTGATTGGCTGAAGGCATCTGCGCCTTGTGACTGGTTTAAAAAAAATTGACAGGTGACAGGTGCATTAGCCAATCAGAGTGGGATTTTGGGTTGTATCCCATTCTGATTGGCTCACACATTGGCACAGTCTGATTGGCTGAATTTTATAGATAGTGTTTTCAACCAATCAGAAGCCGACAATGACAATTTTCTATTGGAAAACCCTGTAGGGGGCTCAGTAGCGTCGGGGAGGTCCGCGAGTGAGGATCTCTGTTAGTTTTTTTTTTTAGAGTGCGGATTGTTCCAGGGCGGGGCAGAAGAGGAGGAGGCCGGGGACATCGCGGGGAGGTAAGTACAATATATATTATGTTTATTTTATTTTATGTTTATATGTATGTTGTACTAATATAATGTTTTTTTATAACAGGGGCCGTGCCGGAGAAGAAAAGAAGGATGGGGACATGCTGGAAAGGTGAGTAGAATATTTAGAATGTTTAAAATGTTTATTTATTGTATGTAAATGTGTTGTACTAATTTTTCCCCCCCTAGGTTGGTGATCTGAAGGGACATCTGCAAAGGTAAGTGGTCTTAATTATTTTATTTTAGGTTAGAATTAGGGTTTGTGAATGTAGATAGCATTTATTGTATGTTAGATAGGGGTATGCATTTTAGATAGGATTTATTGTATATTATATAGTATTTATTGTATGTTAGATAGGGGTATGTATTTTAGATAGTTAGGATTTATTGTATATTATATAGTATTTATTTACGTTAGATAGGGGTATGTATTTTAGATAGATAGGATTTATTGTATATTAGATAGATTGTGGATGTATATTAGATAGATAGGATTTATTGTATATTAGATAGGATTGATTGTATGTTAGATAGATAGGGGGTATTTTCTTTTTTTATTTTATTTGTATTGTATGTATTCTATATGTATTTCCTTTTGAGGTGTGTCATTTTTTTTTTTTTTTATAGTTGGAGTGGGGGTTGTAATGTATTTTTTTATTTCCTGTAATGTTCCTTTTTTATATTTTTTGTGACTTAGGTTTTTTTATTTTCTGTAATGTAGATGTTTTATTTTTTGGGTAGGTAGTGTATGTGTTAATAGGTTAGTGTAGAGGGGGTTTAGTTTAGATTTAATGGTTTATTGGGGGGTATAATGCAGTGTAGTGTTTGTACTTAGTGTCATGAGGGTCCTTGAGGACTGTCATGGCATTTATGTGGTTAATGTTAGGGTTGTAACTGCCCCATAAGCGTCATAATGGAGGTCTATATTGACCCTCTTGAGTGACAGGTTTAATTAAGTGCTTATGGGGGTCTGTAATGACCCCTATGAGTGACAGGGTTAATTAAGGGTTTATGGGGGTCTGTATTGACCCCCATGAGTGCCAGGGTTATTTATTGGCTTATGGGGGTCTGTATTGACCCCCATGAGTGACAGGGTTGATTAGGGGCTTATGGGGTCTGTATTGACCCCCATGAGTGTCAGGGTTATTTATTGGCTTATGGGGGGTCTGTATTGACCCCCATGAGTGACAGGGTTATTTATTGGCTTATGGTGGGTCTGTACTGACCCCCATGAGTGACAGGGGTAATTAAGTGCTTATGGGGGTCTGTATTGACCCCCATCAGTGACAGGGTTAATTAAGTGCTTATGCGGGTCTGTATTGACCCCCACGAGTGACAGGATTAATTAAGTGCTTATGGGGGTCTGTAATGACCCCCTTGAGTGACAGGGTTAATTAAGTGCTTATGGGGGTCTGTAATGACACCCATGAGTGACAGGGTTAATTGAGTGCTTATGCGGGTCTGTATTGACCCCCATGAGTGACAGGGTTATTTATTGGCTTATGGGGGTCTCTATTGACCCCCATGCATGACAGGGTTAATTAAGGGTTTATGGGGGTCTGTATTGACTCCCATGAGTGAGGGGTTAATTAAGTGCTTATGGGGGTCTGTATTGACCCCCATGAGTGACAGGGTTAATGAAGGGCTTATGGGGTCTGAATTGACCCCCATGAGTGACAGGGTTAATTAAGGGTTTATAGGGGCCTGTAAAGAGCCCCATGAGTGATAGGGTTAATTTTTTTTTATTACAGGGCCTTTAAGGACCTTTTTTTTGCTGCGTCCATTTTTTTTCTCGCTTAGCCGTTTTTCGAGTGCCAAAACAGTGGAATTTAGTGTTACATCCGTGTATAACCTCCCTTCCAGATGTCCTGGCTGTCCCCCCAAGCTGTGGGTGAGTGTTTATCATTATTGGGTTTATTAGTGTGTTTTTAGTGTTTTTGTGTTTAGACGGTTCGGGGGGTTAGTGCTGTGTTTTGCGAGACACAGGTAAGGGAGAGGAGGAGGGGAAGGAGAGGACTAAGTGCTGCGAGTTAACGGTTGTGTGTGGTGGTTTGGGGCGCCGTAGGACTAAGTGCTGCGAGTTTAGAGGTGTGTGGGGTGGTGTTGATCCAAAGTCATGCGGCGTAAAGCCTCCACCTTCCGCAAATACGGCACCTCGCTTCGCGAGGGAAGCAATTCTTGCGAGCTTGCAAAGCGTGACGACGTCTCTATCTGGACCTGTGACTGGAGAGGTGAGCACTGCTGGACAATGTGACATTATACCAGGACACAGTGACTCCCATTACTGACCAAGCTTTTTCTGGACCTGTCACTGGAGAGGTGAGCACTGCTGGACAATGTGACATTATACCAGGACACAGTGACTCCCTTTACTGACCAAGCTCTATCTGGACCTGTGACTGGAGAGGTGGGCACTGCTGGACAATGTGACATTATTCTACCAGAACCAGTCTCTGTGTCCGCTCTGAATGTCGTTGTGTGTTTCAGGTCCCTATAAAGTGTGATGATGTCGCCGTCTATTTCTCTATGGAGGAGTGGGAGTATATAGAAGGACACAAGGAGCTTTACAAGGACGTGATGATGGAGAATCACCAGACACTCAGGACTTCGGGAATCCCAACAAACAAGAGCTCAGGTAACATTGTGATATTGGAAGCGGATATACATTATCCCATGATGTTTCTATGAGAAGTTGGACAAACTATCCAGGAATGTCTGGCAGTATCTAAATCCCAGAGCACGTCCTGACATTGACCTCAGAAGTCATACAGCTGACAACATGTTGATACTTGTCAGTTTCCTATTGTTTGTTTTGTTAAATAAGACTTTTTTGAATATTTATTAAATGTAATAATACCACTTAAACCCACTTTATCTTCTGTTTGTGTTAATAGGGCTCCCTGATGATAATGTAGACAAGAGGTCAGTTAGAGAGGAACAGGAGGATGAAAGAGATGGAAATGATTATCAGCAACAGGAAATACCATATGAGCCTGGTGCAGGTGGGTGATATGGGTAATATGATGTATAATACAGATCTACTTGCATCAGTCATATAATTATTATATACTAGTGGCTTGCTGGAAAAAAAATCCACATATTCCCAGGCTCTACCCCTCTCTACTTTACTGGCCTCGCGATGAGCGCCTTTGGCGCTCATTGCAAACATCTTCCCCCTCTACTTGATGGGAGGCGCTCATTGCGAGCCTCTTCCCCCGCTACTTTACTGGCCCTCTCCCTCCCCTGTGTTCCACCCCTCCCTATTTCCCTTGTATCTCCTTTCCCTCCCCTCCTTTCCCTCCCTTGTCTCCTTTCCTCCAGCTCTCCCTCTCTTGTGTCTCCTTTACAACATCATCTCCCTCCCTTGTGTCTCCTATCCCCTCTCCTCTGCCTCCCTTGTGTCTCCTATCCCCCCTCCTCTCCCTCCCTTGTGTCTCCTATCCCCCCTCCTCTCCCTCCCTTGTGTCTCATTTCCCCCCTCCTCTTCCTCCCTTTTGTCTCCTTCCCCCCTCCTCTCCCTCCTGTGTGCCTCATTTACCCCCCCCTCTGCCTCCCGTGTGTCTCTTAACCCCCCTCCTCTACTTCACTTCTTTCTCCTATTTCCCCTCCTCTGCCTCCCTTGTGTCTCCTTTCACCCCTCCTCGCTCTCTTTTATGTCTCATTTCCCTCCTCCTCTGCCTCGATTTTGTCTCCTTTTCCCCCCTCTTCTTCCTCCCTTGTGTCTCATTTCCCCCCCCCCCTCTGCCTCCTTTGTGTCTCCTTTCCCCCTCCTCTCCCTCTTCTGTGTCCCTCCCCCTCCCTCCCTTGTATCTCATTCCTCCCTCCTCTGCCTACCTAGTGTCTCTTTCCCCCCTCTTCTCCCTCCCTTGTGTCTCTTTTCTCCCCTTCTCTGCCCTTCCTTGTGTCTCATTTCCCCCCTTCTCTGCCTCCTTAGTGTCTCATTTCCCCCCTCCACTGCCTCATTTGTGTCTCATTTCCCCCTCCTCATCCTCCCTTGTGTCTCCTTTCCCTACTCCTCTCTGTCCCTTTTGTCTCATTTCTGCCTCCTCTCCCTCTCTTGTGCCCCCCTCCTCTCCCTCCCTAGTGTCTCATTTCCATCCTCCCTTGTGTGTCCTTTCCCCCTCCTCTCCCTCCCTTGTGTCTTCTTTCCCCCTCCTTTCCCTGCCTTGTCTCCTTTCCTCCAGCTCCCCCTCCCATGTGTCTCTTTTCCAATATCCTCTCCCTCCCTTGTGTCTCCTATCCCCCCTCCTCTGCCTCCCTTGTGTCTCCTATCCCCCTACTCTGTGTCCCTTGTGTCTCCAACCCCCCCTCCTCTCCCTCCCTTGTGTCTCATATCCCCCCTCATCTGCCTCCCCTGTGTCTCCTATCCCCCCTCCTCTGATTTACTTCTTTCTCCTATCCCCCCTCCTTTGCCTCCCTTGTGTCTTCTTTGCCCCCTTCTCTCCCTCCCTTGTGTCTCATTTCTCCCCTCCTCTGCCTCCCTGTTATCTCCTTTTACCTCCTCTTCTTCTTTCTTTGTGCCTCACTTCCCCCTCCTCTGCCTCCTTTGTGTCTCATTTCCCTCCTCCTCTGCCTCCCTTGTGTTTCTTTTTGCCCCTCAACTCCCTCTTTTGTGTCCCTCCTCTCCCTCCCTTGTGTCTCATTTCCCCCTTCCTCCCTTGTGTCTCATTTCCCCCTCCTCTGCCTACCTAGTGTCTCCTTCCCCCTCTTCTCCCTAACTTGTGTCTCATTTCCCCCTTCTTTGCCTCCCTTGTGTCTCCTTTCCACCCTCCTCTCCCTCCCTTGTGTCTCCTTTCCGCCCTCCTCTCCCTCCCTTGTGTCTCTTTTCCGCCTCCTCTCCCTCCCTTGTGCCCCCCCTCTTCTCCCTCCCTTGTATCTCCTTTGCCCCCTCCTCTGCCTCCCTTGTGTCTCCTTTCCCCTTCTTCTGTCCCCCTCACTCTTCCGTTGTGCCGTAACTCGCATGCTTGTCTCCTGTAGTTCTGCCGTCTCGGTCTCTCTCTCATCTCTGTATTTCTCCCTGTCCCTCTCTCCCCTCTCAGTGATACTCACATCTCCCCGCTAATCCTGCCATCTCAGTCTCTCTCTCTCTCTGTATGTGTCTCTCTCCCCTCTCTGTGTTTCCCTATCTCTCTTCTCCTCACAGTACAGCTCCATCCCATGTGCTAACAGACGCCCCGTCACCACACGCCGCATGAGACTCTGGGATTGTAGTTCTAGGTGCGCCTCTTCGCTTACACATTGGCTGCGAGCTCACTACAACTCCCAAAGTGCATTGGTGTGTGCAAAGTCCTACGGCCCTCGCCATGAACGCCTGCAGTGCTCATTGCAGCCTAAGTCGCCTAAAGTAACCGTGTTTGCTTATTACTATACACAAGTCCTTCTTCATGACTATGTACAGGCAGAATCTCAGAAAAAGACACAGATGATGCCCCATGGTACACTGCTTATTCAGCCCACATAATACATTGATATCATCCCTAACCAGGTTAACAGTCCTAAAGCATTCAGTTATATGAAGCCGGCCTTCCTACATTCATACCTTACCAATTCATAAAATGTAATTCTTGTGAGCTGGAGTAAGGATTTCCTTCTTTTACTTTCTTCATCCACACTGTCCTACCCCCTTGGATATTTGGACTTCATTGTCATTAGTGTCTATGGACTGAGATGTTATTACTCTACTGAACATTGTAAGGTGTGGTCCATCGGCCTTGTGTATGTACCATGAGGGCCCAGAGCCCATACTGCTGGGTTATGATGTCCTTCTAGGCTCTAATTGTGGTTATTTGTGATTGTGAAATGTGTTTCGGTACTAAAATTACTCTATGGGCCTTATAAAAATATTTTGGGGTTAGATATGCAGTGTATTCACTTTCTGCCCGCTGGGCTAGGCACCAGCTGGAATTGAACTCTCGGTCAGAGCTATTGGTGGCTCCATAGACTTTAATGGGGAACTCGTGGGCATCAATTAAGATATCAAATATAGCAACAAGTTTGAAAATAGCAATTGAAGCACTTGTCACAAACAGAGGTTAAGTGGTGTCAAGTGCTTGTTAGCGATACCCCTTTGATCCGTTATTGACCCATAAATCAATCCCACCTGGGCTAGATCAAACAGGGGCGTAGGGATTGGCTGGTGTCATTTGCTAAAAGGATAGTTACTGATCTCCACCCATAAATCCATCCCACGTGGATTAGATCAAACAGGAGGGTAGGAATTTGCTGGTCTAGTTTGCTCAAAGGGGGTTTAAAGAGGAAGAGGATTGGATAATGAACCATTTATGTTGTGTGTGAATAGACTTGTTTAAAAGCTCATAACTACTGTGTTTCTTTCATTCTGAGGGGGAAGGAATTATTATAATATTCTTGTAAGAAATATTAATATTACTAGCGACTTGCCCGTCAAAAATGACGGCAATAAAAACTGAAGCCTGGCAATGCTGTTTGCCACACAATGTAAGCCTCTCCCCCTCTACTTTACTGGCCTTGTGATGAGCGCCTTTGGCGCTCATCACAGGCCTTGCAATGAGCCCCTTTGGAGCTCATTGCGAGTCTCTCCCTCTGTCTACTTCCTCCCTCGTGTCTTATTTCCCCCCTCCTCTCCCTCCCTTGTGTCTCCTTCCACCTCGTCTACCTCCTTTGCATCTCCTGCCCCCCTGTGTTTTTACCTCCCTCTCCCTCCCGTGTCTCTAAACCCCTCCCCTGTGTCTCTCTCCCCCTTCTCCCTCCCATGCATCTCTTCCCCCCCCTGTGTCTCCCCCAACCCTCCCCTGTGTCTGTTCCCCCCTGGCCTGTGTCTCTTTCCCCCTCCCCCTGTGTCTGTTACGGCCTTCCTCGTGTCTCCATTTCCCTCCCTTGTGTATCTTCCCCCCTGCACTCTCTCCCCTGTGTCTCTTCCCCCTCCTCTCACTCCCCTGTGTCTCTTCCCCCTCCTCTTTCTGTGCCTCTTCCTCCCTGTCTCTTCCCCCTCACCCTCTGTGTCTCTCCCCACTCTGTGTCTTCCACCCTCTCCCTCTGTGCCTCTTCCCCCGCCTCTCTCTGTGTGTCTCGCCACTGTGTCTCTTCACCCCTTCCTCTGTTCCCCCCCCCCCTCTGTGCCTCTTTAACCCTCTCTCTGTACCTCTTCCCCCCCTTCCCTCTGTGTCTCTTCCTCCCTCACCCGCTGTATCTCTCCCCCCTCTGTCTCTTCCCCCCTCTCCCTCTGTGCCTCTTCCCCCCTCTCCCTCTGTGCCTGTTCCCCCCTGGCCTGTGTCTCTTTCCCCCTTCCCCCTGTGTCTGTTCCCCTCCCCCCCCCCATTTCCCTCCCATGTGTATCTTCCCCCTGTTCTCCCTCCCGTGTGTCTTTTCCCCCTCCTCTACCTCCCCTGTGTCTCTTTCCCACCTATCCCTCTGTGTCTCTCCCCCCTCCCTCTGTGTCTCTCCCCCCCTCCCTCTGTGTCTCTTCCCACCTCTCCCTCTGTGCCTCTTCCCCACTCTCCCTCTGTGCCGTGCCTCTCCCCCCCTCTTCCCCACTCTCCCTCTGTGCCTCTCCCCCCCCCCCCCTTCCCCACTCTCCCTCCCCTCTTCCCCACTCTCCCTCTGTGCCTCTACCCCCCCTCTTCCCCACTGGGCCGCGCTGCGCTCTGCACAGCAGTTTACTCTCCCTCTGTGCCTCTTCCCCACTGGGCCGCGCTGCGCGCAAGCGCGGCTCGGGCCGCGCTCTGTGTAATGCGCAGAGCGCGGCTTGCGCCGCACTCTGCGCAATGCGCAGCAGTTTACTGTCCCTCTGTGCCTCTTCCCCAATGGGCCGCGCTGCGCGCAAGCGCGTCTTGCGCCGCGCTGCGCGCATGTGCGGCTCGCGCCGCGCTCTGCGCATGCGCGGCTCGCGCCGCGCTCTGCACAATGCGCAGCAGTTTGTAATTGTCTAACTGCGATTCGTCTGAAGCGTGACGACGAATCGCAGTTAGACAATTATAATATGTGATGATAACTATTATCTCTGCAACTTGTACTGGTACATAGTAACTTGTCCTGTAACCACTCCTCAAGTTACAAATCGGTAACTTGTCCTAGCCTCTGGTAAGCTATCCTGTTAGGGATAGAAACAAACATGCGGGTAGAATCGGTCTAGTGACCCTTTCAAGCCCAACCAAGAAGCTGGTTGTGACACAAAACTCATAAAATGGAGTCATCAATACTACTTGCCTTTTCCTTGAGAATCTGGATAACTTACTCATATCTTCCTATTTGTCTCGGAAGTCATAAGATTGACATGTTATAGGTAGGTTGCTCTATAACAGTGTCCTCAGAAGTCTGAATACTATGGATGGTTTCTGCAAGAACATATGATTTGTGTAATTATAGAGACAAATATGTGGGACATGTCATTTGTCAACATTTATTATTCTGACAAAAAGTCTATTTTTTTCCTGATGCAGCTCTTTGGAGGAAACATTTTACCAATCTCAGAATGAAGTTTAGCAATCTGTCCCTGAAAGACCTCCTTACTTACTGGCAGCCCTGGCATCTCCAGAAAGTCCTTGTTATATTAGTAGGACACATGCATCTTACATGTATATTGGTAGGAAACATACATCTTACATGTATATTGGTAGGTCACATGCATCTTACATGTATATTGGTAGGACACATACATCTTACATGTATATTAGTAGGACACATACATCTTACATGTATATTTGTAGGACACATCTTACACTTATATTGGTAGGACACATATATTGTACACATATATTGGTAGGACACATGCATCTTACATGTTTATTGGTAGGGCACATACATCTTACATGTACATTGGTAGGACACATACATCTTACATGTAGACTGGTAGGACACATACATCTTACATGTAGACTGGTAGGACACATAAATCTTACATGTATATTGGTAGGACACATACTTCTTACATGTATATTGGTAGGACACATACATCTTACATGTACATTGGTAGGACACATACATCTTACATGTATATTGGTAGGACACATACATCTTACATGCATATTGGTAGGACACATACATCTTACACGTATATTGGTAGGACACATACATCTTACATGTACATTGGTAGGACACATACATCTTACATGTATATTGGTAGGACACATACATCTTACATGTTTATTAGTAGGACACATACATCTTACATGTATATTGGTAGGGCACATGCATCTTACATGTATATTGGTAAGGCACATGCATCTTACATGTATATTGGTAGGACACATACATCTTACATGTATATTGGTAGGACACATACATCTTTCATGTACTGTATATTAGTAGGACACATGCATTTTACATGTACAGATATTTTATTTCCAGCTGTTAAATTTCAGTGGTATCTTATTATTTTGAATTTACAAAACTCCATATGATATGTATAAAAATAACATAGGTATTTGTTTCTAGGGTTCCCTGGTGAAAATGTATGTACTGTATCTATTAGTGAGACAGGTGAGGATGAGACAGAGGAAATAGATATTCATCAGGTGACGACGCATCGAGACCACCGCGCAGGTAAGTAGGAAACTTGGGAATAATATGATTGCTGTGTTGGGGGACACATGAAAAGTCCTCACTTATTAGTTGTTAAAGTCTAATTTCTATTTTTAAACACAATGTTTTAATAATCTCAGTTTTAATAAATTCATACAATCATGTAATTCCAATTTGTGGTCAGCTTTTACAGTGTCTATAATGTATTTTATACCCCATAGATCCCGGGTAGTATAAAGTGGCACATACTGTGGATGTAAATAGATGGACCATTGTATGCATTTGGTTCCAAATAATAGTTTATTTTTCAAATACAAAAACAATATAAAAAAATTGTAAAGGTAAAAATGTATCAAACTAAAATAATATAATTATAATAGAACAATACTTACAGACGCGTTTCACTGTTTCTATTTTACATCTTTATCAATGATGAAATAACCTAGATAAAAATAGATACAATCGACCTATAAATAAAATGGTTAAATGATAAAAGCAGAAGACGATACAACAATATACAGTGGGACAGTAGGGTAATACCCTTCAGTATAAGTATATATACATATAAATACAATGTGGTATTGGGGTGTCCATTTGTACTAATAGTGACTAAAAACATTTGTGTTTAGCCTAATTACTGAGGCATCCAATAGATTCAATATAGATATGAATTTCTGCATGTGTATATACATGGGCGCACACTGTCATCACATGTGGAATGTGCGCTCTGTACTTTAGTCTGACAATAGTATTTATTGATTTGATGCCTTTAGGACAGTATAATATTTCGGGTTCCTAGTCCCCACAAACCTGGAATACTTACTTGTTGTATTGACGAGGTATCTCTTCCTATTTGTTTATTATTATTCATTGTTTTTTTTATTATTATTTATTATTTTTTATATCTATTCTAGTTTTTATATATGTATCATAATTGGATACACTCTGATTATTATTATTATAATTATTAATATTATCATCATCTTTTTCACCTTAACCTCTGTTCCCAATAGTGAATAAATCTTTTGGAGATTTCACTGTTACATTTTTTATTTTACTGGGTATTTTACTATCCATTAGTGGGATTTCTGGGAGAACGTCTGGGTTTATTGGCTACCAACCATTTTATAAGACAGTGTAGGGCACCCTATGGGGTTTTCTATTATCTTAATGTTAGCATGCAAATTAATGGAGAGTTAAAAGTGATACATTTTTATTTTCTTAGTATAAATGTTATATTTTTATAGTATGTATAATAAGTGTTCTCTAGTGGGTGGGGTACAGAGTGAACCAGCTCTTAAAGACATAATATGAGACATCACCTCTTACAGCACCATGTTATTTGGGGTATTTCATGTGTATATTTATTATCTTTCAGTTCTGTCTTTACCAACATATGAATTAATGAGCAGGCAGATGAAAGAAGAATCCCAGACACCATCCTCTTTACAAGACACTAAAGTAGATGATCAGAGTTTTCAAGAACAAAGCTCTGAAATAATCACAAGGAAGGAATCAGCATTTTGTTACAAAGTAAATACTGATGTTTATTCCGAGTACTATCAGGATAAACAAGAAACTTGTGCTCAAAGTAAGAACTCTATCTGTAGAACCAGGAGAGCTAGGAAGGACACCTCAAACTGTGCAAAGCTTCACACCAGAATAGAAGATGAAAAGTCACATCTGGCCAGACATCGAAGTGATCCTACAGATCAGAAGCCATTTGTTTGCCAGCAAAGTGGGAAAGATTTCTCATTAATGCCAGGCCACGATAAAACTCATACAGATAAGAAGCCACATGTGTGCCCAGAATGTGATTTAGTAGTCACTGCAGAATCTGATGTGATTGCACAGAGCGTAGCTCATACTAGGCAAAGGTCACATACTGGTCCTGACTGTGGTAAAGACTTCTGTATACGTTCACAACGGATTGAACACCATTTAACTCATACAGAGGAGAAACCATTTGTTTGCCAAGAGTGTGGGAAAGGTTTTTCTCAAAAGACCCATTTAGCTGCACACAATAGAACTCATACAGGAGAGAAGCCATTTGTTTGTAATCAGTGTAGCAAAGGTTTCGCACACAAGCAAGGTCTATTAAGACATGAAATGACTCATACAGGGGAGAAGCCATATATGTGCCAAGAGTGTGGGAAAGCTTTCTCTCAAAAGGCCCATTTAGCTGCACACAATAGAACTCATACAGGAGAGAAGCCATATACTTGTTCTCAGTGTGGCAAAGCATTCTCTGAAAAGTTTGCAATGCTTAAACACCAAAGAGTTCATACAGGAGAGAAGCCATGTATTTGACAGAAATGTGAGAAAAGCTTCTTTCACAAATCAAATCTGGTAACACTCAGTAGGATTCATACAGCAGAGAAGCAATTTTTTTTTGCCAGGAATGTGGAAATGGCTTCTCTTCCAGGTCATATTTTATTAAGCATCACAGAACTCATACATAAGAAAAGTAATAATCTAGTTATACAACACAGATCCTATATACAGTGGATATAAAAAGTCTACACACCCATGTTAAAATGTTAGGTTTCTGTGCTGTAAGAAAATGAGACAAAGATAAATCATTTCAGAACTTTTTCCACCTCTAATGTTACCTATAAACTGTACAACTCAATTGAAAAACAAACTGAAATCTTTTAGGTGGAGTGAGGAGAAATAAAAAATAAAAATAATGTGGTTGCATAAGTCTGCACACCCTCTTATAACTGGGGATGTAGCTGTGTTCAGAATTAAGCAATCACATTCCAAATCATGTTAAATAGGAGTCACCGTACACCTGCCATCATTTAAAGTGCCTCTGATTAACCCCAAATAAAGTTCAGCGGCTCTAGTTGGTCTTTCCTGAAAATTTCTTAGTCGCATCCCACAGCAAAAGCCATGGTCCACAGAGAGCTTCCAAAGCATCAGAGGGATCTCATTGTTAAAAGGTATCAGTCAGGAGAAGGGTACAAAAGAATTTCCACGGCATTAGATATACCATGGAACACAGTGAAGACAGTCATCATCAAGTGGAGAAAATATGGCACAACAGTGACATTACCAAGAAGTGGAGCTCCCTCCAAAATTGATGAAAAGACGAGAAGAAAACTGGTCTAGGAGGCTACCAAGAGGCCTACAGCAACATTAAAGGAGCTGCAGGAATATCTGGCAAGTACTAGCTGTGTGGTACATGTGACAACAATCTCCCGTATTTTTCATATATCTGGGCTATGGGGTAGAGTGGCAAGACGAAAGCCTTTTTTTACGAAGAAAAACATCCAAGCCAGGCTACATTTTGCAAAAACACATCTGAAGTCTCCCAGAAGCATGTGGGAAAAGGTGTTATGGTCTGATGAAACCAAGGTTGAACTTTTTGGCCATAATTCCAAAAGATATGTTTGGTGCAAAAACAACACTGCCCATCAATAAAAGAACACCATACCCACAGTGAAGCATGGTGGTGGCAGCATCATGCTTTGGGGCTGTTTTTCTTCAGCTGCAACTGGGGCCTTAGTTAAGATAGAGGGAATTATGAACAGTTCCAAATACCAGTCAATATTGGCACAAAACCTTCAGGCTTCTGCTAGAAAGCTGAACATGAAGAGGAACTTCATCTTTCAGCATGCCCAAAGCATACATCCAAATCAACAAAGGAATGGCTTCACCAGAAGAAGATTAAAGTTTTGGAATAGCCCAGCCAGAGCCCAGACCTGAATCCGATTGAAAATCTGTGGGGTGATCTGAAGAGGGCTCTGCACAGGAGACGCCCTCACAATCTGACAGATTTGGAGTGTTTTTGCAAAGAAGAGTGGGCAAATCTTGCCAAGTCAAAATGTGCCATGTTGATAGACTCATACCCAAAAAGACTGAGTGCTGTAATAAAATCAAAAGGTGTTTCAACAAAGTATTAGTTTAAGGGTGTGCATACTAATGCAACCATATTATTTTATTTTTATATTTTTTCTTCCCTCTACCTAAAATATTTCAGTTTGTTTTTCAATTGAGTTGTACAGTTTATAGGTCACATTAAAGGTGGAAAAAGTTCTGAAATGATTTATCTTTATCTAATTTTTTTACAGCACAGAAACCTGACATTTTAACAGGGGTGTGTAGACTTTTTATATCCACTGTAGTAGGAGACATGTGTGTATTTAAGAATATACAATATTGCCTTTGAGAATATACTGTATGGTCGTAATCAGCTATTTAAAATTGTGTTTTTTATAATAAAGACTTACTGTACAATCTTATAATAAAGTAACAGATTTAATATGCTGCCTAGACGTGTTCAATTGCAGAAAGTGTCAGGAAAGTTTTGGTACATAGTATACATGTGAGTTATTATCATGTAGCTCTCACAGTAAGCCTAGAACATGCTAAATGTATGTACATATTATAAATCTTGCCTAGTTTGTATTTTTGTTCTCTGTGTTTGATGAGTCATTAGAAATGTTCTCCTTTTTTTTTTGTATCATGGAGACATTGTAATTTTGAACTTTGTAATATGATTGGCTTTCCATCTTTTTTATTTTAGCCAATCAGATTGCATAATTGATCATCTTAATGAGCAGTCGTAGAAGTAGCATATGAATAACAGTAAAGGCAAATTCAACTACTTTCTTACATATATTAATTTTTTTTGTTTTTTTACAAAGCAAAAACACAATATTTTAAATGAAAACAATAATTTTGTAATGTTAAAGGTCCAATTTTTAAATTCATATAATATTTGGACTCCATTTACCTTTTGTTAATGTGAATACATTGTTTAAATGTTAATTTTCTTACAAACACTTAGTTTTCTCATAGACAATGAAATGTAATTACTGATAACCTCTAACAAAGTAGTTTAAGGTATTTATGGCAGACACTGGGTGTGATGCTGAAGATATTTCTCAATATTTTTGGATCCAACATACACCCACCATGACTTAAGGACCACTGTGGTTTGTTTTCTTTTATATACTTTGATACTATTTATTTCAAGAGCAGAAGAAAAAAACATTTTGATTTGTAACTTTTCCTACACAAGTGTATTTTTGCTGCAAGATTATGTTATTATAATAATAATAATAATAATAATAATATAATAAACTAGTTGAATTTGTTATACCCCTTTGATTGGAAGTCCAACGCTTTCAAACATTTAGGAATTATCTTTCTTAATTAACTGGTGAAAATGGTTGAAATCAATTTAAAAACTTTATATTTGAAATTCCAGAATATTATATTGGATTGAAAAAAAGTTAAATCTCCGTTTGCTGGCAGGATTGCTATTATTAAAATATTACTTCTGCCAAGATTCAACTATATATTACGCTGTATACAAGTAAGAATTCCTAATCATTGGTTGATAAAATTTCAACATATAATAGACCCATTTATTCATTCATCTAAACATGTTAGACCTAAGGAATCAATTATATCGAGAAGCTTTGTTAAAGGGGGCATAGCTTACCCTCTTTTGCAAGTATATCATGATGCAAATATGGTGGCCAATGCATTAAAATGGGTTGAACCAATGAATAAGTATCCTTGGCTTCACATTGAGAAAGCAATGGTCCCTGGCAACAAAGTTACATAGTTACATAGTAATTACGGTTGAAAAAAGACTTTCAGTCCATCAAGTTCAACCTTTTAAGATCTCTCTTGATCTTTTTAATATGTGGACTATTTGTTATTAATTGTTAATTGATCAAAAGGAAGGCAAACAGAAAAAAAAAAAACATTGAAAAATCTTTTGGATTACTTCCTGTATTAACTAGTTATTTAGTGATGGTAGTGTAGCCCAATTATGTTGCAGTAACTCAACCACTGGTACCTCCCTTGTGTATACAGACGAAAAGAACCTATTTAGCTCATCTGCCTTTTCCTGGTCACTAATTATCAAACTGTGTCACATTGTAATGTTCCTATAGCTTTCTTCCTCACTTTCTTCCCATTAATATATTTAAAAAAATGTTTAGGGTTAGTCTTACTTTCCTTTGCAACTGACTTCTCATTTTCTATTTTAGCCAGTCTAATAGCCCTTTTGCAAGCCTTGTTGATTTCCTTATAGTCACATAAAGCTGCCTCTGTTCCCTCTTTCTTGTATAATTTAAATGCATGTTTCTTTTTCCTTATCATGATCTTTAAGTCATTGTGAAGCCACATGGGATGTGATTTACTCTCTATTCATTTTATTTCCACATGGTACATGCCGATGAGTATGTTTATTTAGTAAGTATTTGAATGTTGTCCATTTATTTTCCGTATTTTCCCTGTAAGTTCTTTGTCCCAGTCTATATGTAGTATTGCTGCCCTTAGCCCATTAAAGTTAGCCCTTTTACAATTTAGAGTTTTTGTTGGCCCCTTACAACTCTGTTTTTTGTATTCAATCTCAAATGAGACTGTGTTCTGATCACTGTTCCCCAAGGGTTCACCTATTTTAACATTTGATATTATATCAATATTACTTGTGATGACTAAATCCAAGATGGCCCCATTTCTAGTAGGCTCTTGTATAACCTGGGCCAGATAATGATCCCTGAGTGTACTCAAGAACCTGCTCCCCTTAGCTGAGCTGCTGGTCTCATTTATCCAGTTTATTTCAGGGTAATTAAAGTCTCCCATTATTAGAACTTGCCCGTGCTTAGCTGCATTTCCAATCTGTAACTATAATTGTATTTCCTCACTTTCAATTATATTTGGGGGTTTATAGCATACTCCCACCATTATGCGTTTAGAATTAGCTCCTCCACTATTTAGCTCAACCCACAAAGATTCAATGTTGCCGTTAGTTCCAGCATAAATACGGTATCTTCTCTGACTATAGGCTTACATTCAGGCTTAACATACAGACAGATCCCTCCTCCTCTTTTACAATTTCCCCTATCTTTCCTAAATAGGTTATAACCATCCAGATTAACAGTCCAGTCATGAGATTCTTCCCACCATGTTTTAAGCCCCATTTTTCTTATAGTGCTAATAATTCTAGCTCGCCCATTTTCCCAGGCAAACTTCTTGCATTAGCAAGCATACACTTTATGCTGCTATGGCTCTGCCATTGTGAAGTGCTTGCCACTGTATTTGAGGCCTCTATTAATACCTCCCTGCTGTCTATTGTAACCCTTCCCCTTCTCCCCCATGGGTAACTAATTCATCCCTTTCCCTCTCTACCCTTTTTACCCCAATACTTCTATATAGTCCCCCCCCCCCCCACCTACAAGTTTAAAAACTCCCTCAGCCGTTCTACCATCCTATCTCCTAGTACAAAGGCTCCCTCATCATTAAGGTGCAATCCATCCCTGCTATAGAGATTGTACCCAAGTTAAAAGTCAGCCCAGTGCTCTAAAAACCCTAACCCCTCCTTAGTGCACCACATATTTAGCCATGCATTAACCTCCCTAAGTTCCTTCTGTCTCCCTGGGCTTGCACGTGGCACTGGTAGTATCTCAGAAAATACCTTGGAGGTCCTTGCTTTAAGCTTATTCCCTAGTTCTTTAAAATCATTCTATAGGACACTCCATCTTTCACTTACTTTGTCATTGGTACCAATATATACCAAGACTGTGGCTTCATTTCCAGCCCCTCCCAATAATTTATCCACTTGATCCACAACATGCTGAACCTGAGCACCCGGGAGACAGCAAACTGTTCGATTGCTGGGATCTGGGTGACAAATCACCCTGTCTATCTTCCTAATAATAGAGTCCCCTACCAACAAAACCTGTCTGTTGCTCTGCCTATTCTGCCCTCCCACTCCTCCAGTAGAACTGTTCTCCCGGCTGTTAGAGGGAACAGCTCTATATGACATTGCCATTCCTGAATGGACTTATCCAACAGTTTCACTCAATCTGGCAAATCTGTTGGTGTTTGCCAACTCAGAACTGGCCTGCCTCCACCTGTTCCCCCTGATTCCCCTTCAACCTGTAACCCAGCTACCTCCCTGGAAATCCTCACTAGCCCCATCTCCACCCTCCATGCTAGGCCCAGCTTAACTGTTCTCAGTGAAGTGTTGCAATTCTCCTCTCTAGTTCTCCAATTTGAGCTTCCAGAGAGGCAACAAGCTCACACCTGTCACAGAGGTATGGACCTTGGATCATCTGTATCAGTAGTGCCTACATGTGGCAGTATGTACACTCCGTGAGGTTGCCGCTGGACTGACTCATATTTATCAGTTACAAAAATACAGTGAGAAAACAAATCAATGTATTGGTATAAAGATTGCTTTTCTACACCTTAACCCAAACAAAACAAAGAAAAATATATATATTTTTGTTTTCTACTTTTTTTTATAAAAAAACCTTTTCTTTGAATTCCCTCCTTTTATTCAATCCCCTACACACTAACTACACTTGCACTACAAATGATTGCAAGCTCCCAAGTTCGCTCCTTCCCTTGTTAAAATAGACCCTGCCTACTCACCTGTACAATTATAAACGAGAACAGGACAGAAAACACTGCCCTGCCTCACAGAACTGATTCAAACAGAAAACGACAAAATGCACACAGATAAACATTTACACAGGCCAAACCACACCCACTCTCACCTGGACCCTGATTACAGAGCACAGGCCAAGCCACACCCACTCTCACCTGGATCCTGATTACAGAGCACAGACCAAGTCACACCCACTCTCACCTGGACCCTGATTACAGAGCACAGGCCAAGCCACACCCACTCTCACCTGGACCCTGATTACAGAGCACAGACAAAGCCACACCCACTCCCACATGGACCCTGATTACAGCCCACAGGCAAGAAAACACTGCACTGATTTACAGAACTGATTAATATACTGAAAAGTCTAGAATATAGGGAGAAATTGGAACATGAATTAAAAAGGTTTTTTTTTAATTGACAAAGGCTTGGTAGACTCAGATGTGTTTGTGTGGAATACACACAAAGCCTTTGTGAGGGGTTTATTAACCTCTTGGAATATACACCTTAAAAAACAAAGGGGTCTATCTTTAAGAAAGTTGAACATTAGGCTAATACAATTAGAAAGATCTAAAAAAAAGAAATATAGATCCAGACGTTATTAGGGAATTGATATTAGTAAGATTAATCAAATGAATCAATATCATCTTGGAAACAAATCTGGAAAATATTTAGTGAATAAAATAAGGAAGAAGCTTCCCCAGAAAAGATATGAAAAATGAATAGATAAAAATGGGATAACCCAAAATAAACCTAAGGATATAGGCAATATCTTCTACGATTATTACAGACAATTATACAATGTAGAAGAACAAGTACATTTCATTAAACCAAGTAGGGGAGATATACAAACATTTTTGGAAACACTGAAACTCCTTGTCTTCTCCATCTAAAAAACATCTCCAGAATTCGCCGCTATCTTACAGAAGACACAACAAAAATCCTTATACACTCTCTTGTCATTTCTCAACTCGACTATTGCAACTTGCTTCTTGTTGGCCTACCCACCACCCGACTATCCCCACTTCAATCCATAAAGAACACATCTGCTAGATTAATCTTCCGTACACAACGTTCAGTGTCGGCATCAGCTCTGTCAACACTCCACTGGCTTCCCTTAGCCTCTAGAATAAAAGGAAAATCATGACCCTAACTTACAAAGCCCTCAAGAATAGCGGTCCCCTGTACCTCTCTGCTCTCATCTCCAAATACTCCCCCACCCGCCCTCTTCGTTCTGCTAATGACCTTCTTCTTTCTACAACTCTTGTCTCACCTCCTCTCACTCTCGCCTTCAGGACTTTTCTCTTTGGAACTCCTTGCCTCGCTCCACCAGATTATCCTTCTGCCTCAAAACATTCAAAACCTCCCTAATAATGCATCTCTTTAAAGAAGCGTATCATCTTCCACCCTAACACGCTCAGCACCTCTCTCTCCCTTCTTTATCACTCACAATACCTTTAGGTAGTAAGTCTGCGAGTTTCAATCCTGCAATGTGCTTTGGGGAAAGCACCATGGACACTGGATTCCAAGTCTTAATTTGTATTTACCTTTGCCTGGAACATATGTACAGCACTACAGAATATGTAGGCACGTTATAAATAAACAATAATAATAATAACTTCCTAGATTAGCAAAAGAACAGGCAATAGATTTAAATAAAGAAATAGCCTTGTCTGAAATTGAAACTGCAATAAGAAATTTTAAATCTAATAAAGCACCATGGCCAGACAGTATACAATGCCTTGAAAAAGTATTCACCCCCCTTGGCATTTTTCGTGTTTTGTTGCCTCACAACCTGGAATTAACATGGATTGTTTGAGGATTTGCATCATTTAATTTACAGAACATGCCCACAACTTTGAAGATGTTTTTTTTTTTTTTTTACTGTGAAGCAAACAACAAATAGGACACAATAACAGAAAAAGTCAATGTGCATAACTATTCACTCCCCTTAGTCAATACTTTGTAGAGACACCTTTTTGCGGCAATCACAGCTCCAAGTCGCTTTGGATAAGTCTCTATGAGCTTGCCACATCTTATCACTGGGATTTTTGCCCATTCCTCCTTGCAAAACTGCTCTAGCTCCTACAAGTTGGATGGTTTGTGCTTGTGAACAGCAATCTTTAAGTCTGACCACAGATTTTCTATTGGATTAAGGTCTGGGCTTTGACTAGGCCATTCCAACACATTTACAGCGTTTTCTTTGATGACCAAAAAGTTTAATTTTAGTCTCATCAGACCAGAGCACCTTCCTCCATACATTTTCGCAAACTCAAAACCTTTTAGTTTTTTGCTGAAAGTAATGGCTTTCTTCTGGCCACTCTGCAATAAAGCCTGTCTCTATTGCGCGTACGGCTTATTGTCGTCCTATGTACAGATACTCCAGTCTGTGCTGTGTAACTCCGCCGCTCCTGCAGGGTTACCTTAGGTCTCTGTGCTGCCTCTCTGAATAATGCCCTCCTTGCCCGGACTGTGTTTTGGTGGGCGGCCGTCTCTTGGCAGGTTTGCTGCTGTGCTATGTTCTTTCCTTTTGGTTATGATAGATTTGATGGTGCTCCTGGGGATCATCAAAGATTTGGATATTTTTTATAATCTAACCCTGACTTGTACTTCTCAACAACATTGTCCCTTACTTGTTTGGAGAGTTCCTTGGTTTTCATGGCAGTGTTTGATTAGTGGTGCTTCTTCCTTAGGTGTTGCAGCCTCTTGGGCCTTTTAAAAAAGGTGTATATATGTAATAACAGATCATGTGACACTTAGATTGCACACAGGTGGACATATATAGTGGTATATCGTTTTTGTATAGGCTTTATTGGCTAAATTTTGAGGGGTGGAAAATTAACTATTCTGGTCTATTAAACCAGTTTAAGTTTGCTAAATATAGAGAACTGAAACTTGTAAACTATACATAGAATTAATTTATTGAAAAGGCCCTATTGGCCAAACATTGAAAGACATTTTATGTATACATGCCTTGAACAGTGAATCGAGAACTGATCATAGTTCCACCCACTGATTTTGCTCAGTACTATGCACCAAACTATTTAGTCTAATAACGCTGTACTAGTTATAAATAGGATATGTTCCTCCGATATTGAGTAGGATTGTGTGCTACAGGTAAGTTATACCCTGAGCTTATCTGACTATTTCTGGTGTAGTAAATTAGCTTAAATAAGTGTTATATAGTGGTTTCTGTTCTCCACTTATTGCTACTTGATGTAAGGGGTAAGAATTAATGTAAAGCATAGGGTAAGCATTGATCAACCAGCATATCTAGCTTCATTACAGCATAGGTTTCTGAACAGTCTTGGATATGAGACAGTCAGTTAAAAACAAATCCAAAGAAAAAAAGGCAGGCCTTAGGGTCAGTTCTGAATTTTTTCCCTGGTAAAGAAGGGGAAAAAGGCAAATAGACCGCATATAGATCACTCAATACATACGTCAGAAATGTCTCTTTATAACATGGACTTGAAGGATGATACCATTAAAGACTCACCTAAAATACCGTCAGATAAAGAATCAGAACAACTGACTATCTCTCTAAAATTCCAGGTAACCCAAGATATAGAGGAAAATACCATAGCAAATAATTGTATGAACACAAGATTAGGGGATTTAGAAATGAAGTTTGATTTGCTAACTAAATAACACACAGAAACACTCTCCCAGGTTTAAATACTAGATGAAAAGGGTTAAAAGCTTAAAGAGTAAACAAGCTCAATTAGAAGACCACTCTAGAAGACATAATGTCAGGATAAGAGGCATCCCAGAGGCAGTCGTGGGAAAAGATCTTTTGTCATATGTAACTCTGCTTTTGCATTCGCTTGTAATACCTATTAATTTGGGAGAGGATAGACTGCATTGCATACCACTGCCCAAAGACTTCTCACAGGATACACCAAGAGATGTTCTGGTTACATTACATCATTACACATATAAAAAGTCGATTGTTAAGGCCTCTATCTCTGGGAAAAGTTTAATGACTCCATATGATAAAATCTCTATTTTTTCTGACTTATCGGCTTTAAATCACCCAGCAAAGTTGAGAAACAGATTAAAAAAACTAAATTTAATTTAGTTTCTTAGTCGCTACAGAAGGGATGAGAATTATAATTGATTTTATGCATAATTAGTTCTCAACCCCTTCATGTGTTTTTTTCACATTAAGTTTTTTTTATGCTGTATATATCACAAGAAGTGTAAATTAATTAACTTTGATACACAGTGCTCACTTTGATAAATAATTAGTTTTATAATACTACAGTTGATAATTAAATTAAGGCATAAAAACTTACCTTGTATTGAACCACTTTTTAATTATTTTTACATACGTTTTTTGGATACACTTAAAAAACTTTTAAGATAATAGCTACCACATGTTTTGAATTAAATATTCATATGTACTCTAATATAACAATCACACAGAAAAAAGTACACATTCTAAAACACAATATCACCACACTGTAACTGATGTGCAGAGTACAGTGGCACCAAAACACCACACAACTTTAGGTATACACTAAGAAAGCAACCACCAATACACAATGACACATGATCTAGGATAGTAATTAGGATAGCACAGACACACAACTCACTAGTATTGGCGCTTTACAAAAAATAGTATACCTTCCTATTCTATATAGACAATGAATACTGACTCCCTGGAGTCCCTAGTGCTTTGTACTTAATTGTTAATTTATTTATTTTTATTATTATGGGACTATTAGAAATGAAAAAAATCGCTGCTACTTCAGTGAGTTAAAATTGATAATAGAGGATATATATATATCACATATTATAATTGTCCTGCTACGAGTCGTCGTCACGCTGTTTGCGTGGTCCGTACGAATAGCGGGCTTAGCGATGACATTAACCCGTAGAACTTTAGCGGGCTTAGCGATGAGCGCCGCAGGCGCTCATCGTCCGGCGAGCCTCGCGAAGCGAGGCGAGCCGTTAAACCGTTGCACTTTGGCAATTAACCCGTAGAACTTTAGCGGGCTTAGCGATGAGCGCCGCAGGCGCTCATCGTCCGGCGAGCCTCGCGTAGCGAGGCGAGCCGTTAAAACGTAGTAAAAAAATACGGCCGCAAACCGCCTATCATAAAAATTAAAATTAACAATAACTACACACACCACATACATAAAAACCTAACCGATAGCAAGAGGGAGCATCCACGACCTGCAGAAAGCGAGTTACACATTGATTTACCTTAAAATACAAAAATGTAAACACAAAAAAAAAAATAAGCGACAGAAAAAATGGAGGCCGAAAAAAATGAAAACGAGGCTACAGCACTCTGAGCACGAAAAAGACTTGCGTAGACACATTACGGATAATCCGTGACGGCGTATAAGACACATTACGACATCGCAAAAATCGGACGCAACCCGCGGACAAGAAAAAAGATAAAACACACTAAATACACAGAACACATAAATAAAAATGTTACCGACAGCAAGAGGAAGCATCCTGGACCTCAAAACAAAAACTATCGCCTTCATTTAAAGCAAAATAAAAGAGTTTAGACACTTTAAAAAAAATAAGCGAGAGAAAAAATGGCGGCCGAACAAAACGAAAACGAGGCTACAGCACTATAGCCACGGAAAACACTTACGGAAAATCCGATAAGACGCACACCACACATTTCCGGATTAACACGGAGTTCCCGCCTTTGTCTCGCGCCAACTCCGATTTCCCGCCGAAAACAACACATTGGTCTCGAGCAACAGCGTATTTCCCGCCGAAAACAATGCATTTCGCTCGCGCACCCGTATTTCCCGCCGAAAACAATGCATTTGGCTCGCGCAAAAACCTATATATAGGGCACAATTGACACATTACTGACACCTTTTACTGAGGTGATGACAGTGTGACTGGACATTTTCGGATGCTGGAAAATCGAAAGAGATTGATAGCTCTTCAGGATACTGATTCAGGAACATTGAATTACAAAAGGTACATTTTAAGAAGTATCATTAATTAATTACTATATTATTAGTTACTTAATAAGGACAATTATGTACATTAAATTAATAATTGGTTATGTATTGTGCATTAATTATTAATGTACATTACATTGAATTATTAATTAATAATGTACATTAAATTAATAATTAATTGATTATATATTGTGCTTAAATGTGTGAAACATTGTAAATAATATTTATTATGTATTTTATTTAATTAAGAATTAATCATCAATAAAATATAACCAATTAACTATTAAATTAATGTACATTATTTCATTAACAGAAATATAATATTGAGCTTAACTGTGTGAAACAATTGACAATACTATTGATAATGTACATTAAATAATTAATGAATTAAGCATTAATATAAAAGTGAGTTTGCGTTTAAGAATGTCCAGAAAAAAGAAACACATTTATTCATGAATTAATAAATAATGTACATTAAATTTAATTATTAATTAATAATGTACATTCTATTACAAATTAATTGGTTATATATTGTGCATTAATTAATTGTACATTAGATTACTAATTAATTGGATATTGTAATTACCTGTGTAAAAGAATTGTAAATAACGTTTAGAATGTACTTTCTACAATTAATTAATTATTACTAAACAGTAATATCAAAAATGTTAGCGTTTAAGAATGTGCAGAAAACAAACACATTGATTCATTAATTAAGAATGTACATGATTTTAATAATTTAATTCTCAGATAGACTCATGTTTATGTTTTCAGTTTAAATTTAATTAATAATGTACATTAAATTAATAATTGCTTATATATTCTGCATTAATTAATAATGTACATAAGTATCGAATTTATTAATTCCTTAACACCATCTGGAATGCCACCACATATTTTACAATTGAAAAAAGGTGCAATTGTCATGTTATTGCGAAATATGAATCCAAAAAAAGGACTTTGTAATGGCACCAGATTAATTGTGCATGAGTTAAAAGATCATTTTATACATGCAGAAATTATAACTGGGACCCATAGAGGTGACCGAGTTTTTATACCAAGAATTGATTTAGCTCCAAGTGAGAGTGGTTTGCCTTTTGTCCTTCAAAGGAGACAGTTTCCAGTTATCATGGCATTTGCCATGACCATCAATAAATCACAAGGCCAAACTTTTAAGTCTGTTGGGATTTTTTTAAAGGAACCAGTTTTTGCACATGGACAACTCTATGTTGCTTTTTCAAGGTGCACCAATCCAAACGAAATTAAAGTGACTGTTGACGAAAATGAAAGTCAGGGTCATTTATTAGACGATGGATGCGTTTACACAAAAAACATTGTGTACTATGAGGTGTTGTAAACATAGAGTAGAGTAGTTTCATTTCTATGACAACATTTTAAGGTACTCAATATTATTGCACAAAAACAACATTTCAAGAACAAACTATATACAATGGACAAAAAAATCCATAGAGAACAGTGGTTTGACTTCCAGTACAAAATGTAAGTACTCTGGGACTCTTTAAATAGGGGACCACTATTTCACTTTGGAAACTCTATGTGATATTTGCATAAAAGACAAAAAGAAAATAAAAAAAAAAACTTAAACATCCTTAAACATATTGAAATGGGTTACAAGTTTCATGTTCATATGATTGGTCCCACAAAAAAAAAGGTAAAAAACTGTTTGTTAAAGAGATATGTTATAGGCAAACATGTATTGTTACTATATAGTTGAACCATTTCAGAAGATTTGGAAAAGTATTGATTCAGGGAGTAATCCGATCGCCAGTTAATGGGGTCAGGAAGGAATTAATTTTTTTCCCTCTAAGATACAATTGCAAAAGTTTGAATGGGGGTTTTTATTGTTTGCCTTCCTCTGAATTCAATGCTAATTTAGTTTAACGAGAGTTTAACAAAAATGTTACAAATAAAACAAAAAATGTTATTTGTAAAAAAATGTACTTACTCTAAGTTAATATAGTCTGCAGTTACTAAGTGATAAATATCTATTTAAAAGTGTTAGTATTGTTAAAAGAAGGTTGAAAGATTGTATAATATACAAGTTGCCTGTTACAAAATTTCATGTTACACTTTACAATATGTATGCATTAAAAAGTACAATATGTATGCATTAAAATTAAGATATTATTATATTGTTTTAGAAAAAAAAAATGATTATGAAATATAAGTTGAAAGTTACAAAAAATAAAAAGTTAAAAAAAGAAATGTGTATTTCTTTTTAGAAACAAAAAAGGGACAAATGTAGTAGACTCATTTTGTGTTGCAAATAAATTTCACAACATTTAAATTTTATTGACCGTCATTTTTTGACGGGCAAGTCGCTAGTATATATATATATATATATATATATATATATATATATATATATATATATATATATATATAGTATATAGCAGGTTATATAAGTCCAGAAGGTTCTATTATCCAGCTATGTGCTGGTATTAGAGATGTCATGGACAGTTCGCCCGCGGACTATTCGCAGCGATTTTCGCATGTTCACGTTCGCAGCGGATGGTGAACACATGCGCTTTTCGGTTCGCCCCCTATACTTTATCATTGAGGAAACTTTGACCCTGCACCTCACAGTCAGCAGACACATTCCAGCCAATCAGCAGCATACACTCCCTTCCAGAGCCTTCCATCTGAAGGACAGCATACATTTTAGAATCATTCTGAAGCTGCATTCGTTGTGAGAGGACAGATAGTGCAGCTGCTGGAGATTTAATAGGGAAATAGATAGCCAGGCTGTGTATTTAGCTTCCATTACAGACCTGAAGGACTCATCTGATATCTGCTGCAAGGACAGCAACCCAAAAAGCCCTTTTTAGGGCTAGAACATCATTTATTTATTTTTATAATTTTTTTCTGTGTAATCTAATTGCATATGCTTGCCTGCCAGCGTGTGTGTGTGACAGGCTAACACCTAACAGCTTATATTGTGCTTATTTTCACTACTCATACCTGGTGGTGTACCATACATTGAAAACAACCATTTTTTTCCTGTAATCTAATTTCAGTTGCCTGCCTGTGTCAGGCTCACAGCTTATATTGTGCTCAGTGAAATAAAACAACACTTTTTTGACTGTAATAGATTGAATAGCAATTGCCTGCCTACAGGCTTGTGTCTGAAGCAGATTGCATCCACCCTGCCAACTTTTGCCGAGTCCACAGTGATACGTCATATCTGGTGCAACCGTAGTGTACAGTGACATAAAACAACACTTTTTTGACTGTAATCGATTGAATATCAGTTTCCTGCCTACAGGCGTGTGTGTGAGGCCTACAGCGCCTACTCTGCCAACTTTTGCCAATGCACAGTGACACTCATATCTGGTGCAACCTAGTGTACAGTGGAATAAAAGAACCCTTTTTTTACTGTAATCGATTGAATATCAGTTGCCTGCCTACAGGCGTGTGTGTGAGGCCTACAGCGCCTACTGTGCCAACTTTTGCCAGTGCACAGTGACACTCCTATCTGGTGGCACCTTAGATTGCACGCGCAGTGCCCCTAATTTGAAGTGGGAGGACGACCAAGCATCTTTTTCCATCTCCCGCTTCCAAAAATCCATGCCATATACACGTCCCCTAAAAGGTGACGTAACCGGTATCAAACTGATAGGAATAAATAGTACAACCTTTATACACCACTCCTATCTGGTGGCACATTACATTGCACGTGCAGTGCCCCAAATTCGAAGTAGGAGGTCCGACCAAGCATCTTTTTCCATCGCCCTGTTCCAAAAATCAATGCCATATACACGTCCCGTAATAGTGGACGTAACGGGGATTAAACCGATAGGAATAGTACTACTTAACAGTACACACCTTATAATAACGCAGACAGAGGCAACGCAGAGAGAGGAGTCTGAAGAAGAGGAGTCAGAGGAGGAAAGTGGCTTTGAGGAGGTGGAAGACCAAACACAGCAGGCGTCCCAGGGGGCTTGTTGTCACCTTTCCGGGACCCTTGGTGGCTGGGTGGAGGAAGAGACCTTCAATGACATCAGTGAGGACAAGGAACATGGCTAGCTTGGTATCCAACCTTATGCAAATGGGGAGTTTGCGGTTGTGCAAAGGGACTGTTTGCGGTTGTTTGCGGTGCATTAAACGGGGAGATTGGTCTGTTGCTGTGAAGCGGGTGTAACCCTTACACTACCTGATCGATACAACATCATACCTGATGTTTTAAAGCATGTTATTCCAAACAATTTAGGAATGTTAGGTGATTTATGCCCTTTATGGCTTAAAACCAGACTCTGCATCAACTATGTAATTTTCCGTGGGAGTTTTGCCATGGATCCCCCTCCGGCATGCCTCAGTCCAGGTGTTAGTCCCCTTGAAACAACTTTCCCATCACTATTGTGGCCAGAAAGAGTCCCTGTGGGTTTTGAAATTCGCCTGCCCATTAAAGTCTATGGTGGTTCGCTAGGTTCACCCGTTCGCGAACATTTGATGGAAGTTCGCGTCCGCTGTTCGTGAACCGAAAATTTGATGTTCGCGACATCACTAGCTGGTATTACTGAGGAAACACAGTGACAAATATTGAGTGATGAATGCCTCAATACTGATATGAATAATAAATGTCTCAATACTATATTGATTTTAATGCTTTAAAATTCACTGCTTATCTGGAACTACAGCGTTTGCTGATTAAATATTGTCCAAATACTGCCTCAATCTTGTCTCAATAATTGCAGCGTTAATCACCAGGATCCTTCTATGTATAACTATGCCTTCCTCCTATAATTATACTAGCTAAGTAGCTTAAGTCTTAAAAGCAGGGAAGGGACTTTAGTCTATGGGCCTGAGAAGAAAAACGCCAATTCTCTGCCAATACTGCCTCAATATCATGCCAATGATTGAGGCGGTTATCGCCAGGATCCTTCTATATATAACTATGCCTTCCCTATATGATAATACTAGCTAAATAGCTTCAGTCTTGAAAACAGGGAAGGGACTTTAATCTATGGGCCTGAGAAGAAAAAACGCCTGCTCTCTGCCTAGCACGCCGCGTTCTAGATGCCTATAAGTGACGTCATTGACCCGCGACTGCGTTCCTACGTGAACCCGACGTACGTTTCTTGAATTTCATCAAGGTTTACGCCAGCCTTCCCATATACCGTATATACCGTATATACTCGAGTATAAGCCGACCAGAGTATAAGCCGAGGCACCTATTTTACCACAAAATACTGGGTAAAATGAGTGACTCGAGTATAAGCCGAGGGTGGGAAATGTGCTGCCCCCCTGTGTCTCTCCCGTGTCTCTTCTCCCCTCTCCATTCCCTGTGTCTCTTCCCCCCTACTTATCACCCTCCTCAACCCCCTCCTTATTCTCAAACCTCCCTCCTCAACCCCCCTCCTCATCCTCATCCCCCTCAACCCCCCTCCTCAACCCCCCCATCGTCATGCTCCCCCCTCAACCCCCCATTCTCATCCTCCCCCCTCAACCCCCCATCCTCATCCTCAACCCCCCCATCCTCAACCCCCTCCTCTCCCCCCTCAACCTCAACCCCCCTCCTCCTCATCAACCCCCTCCTCAACCCCCTCCTCACTTGAGAAGGGGGTTGATGAGGAGGAGGGGGTTGGGTATGAGGAGGGGGGAGGGAAAGAGACACAGGGGGTAGAGAGACACGGGGGAGTTAGAGAGACATGGGGGGTTAGAGAGACACAGGGGGGGTTTGAGAGACACAGGGGGGTTAGAGAGACACGGGGGGTTAGAGAGACACGGGGGGTTAGAGAGACACAAGGGGGGGTTAGAGAGACACAGGGGGGTTAGAGAGACACGGGAAGGGTTAGAGAGACACTAGGGGAGTGACTCGAGTATAAGCCGAGGGGGCCCTTTTTAGCCTTAAAAAAAGGTCTGAAAAACTCGGCTTATACTCGAGTATATACGTTATGTCTGTTTGTATATATTCCTTTGTTATATTCAAATTGTTATTAAACCAAATCGATACACCTCTAGATTTAGATGAAAAATTAGAACTTATTTTCCTGTCAAAATTCCTGTTGGGTGATCAATGTTATCTATTGATTTTCCAATGCATTTCCTGTACGGAAACTATGTCTATATTTTCTTTTATTAAGTTATCCACAAAAACTTTTCTTTTATAGGGTATATTTAGGCCTTGTGAGTTTCGAGATATGATCAATAACTCCATTTTTGTGTCACTCTTGGTTTTATAACCCCAGGATTGCCCACTCTCCTTTTGGAGGATCAATGAGGCTATGGGCGTGACTGGAAGTGTGTTGGTTGCTGCGTAATGCGGCTGGAAGCTGACGAAGGAGCTGAGGGAAGAAGATCATGAAATTCACTCTAACTAGCCTGAGGTTATAGCCTCCTACCTGAGGTTTTGTCCTCCTTAGATGACGCTGCTCTGCTGCCGCAAGTGATTTCATCTTCCCCTTCTCCGGGTCGCGCCACTGTTGTTCCCACTGTATTCTCGCGGGATTTGGACTGGCGCACCCCCGTTCGGCGTCGTTGCAGAGATTGATAGCTGTGGCGGTTTTGCCTTGGGGGACCTCCATGAGGGAAGAGTGCAGAATACAGCTGGTGGCCATGCAACTAAATTATTTTGCAGATGCCTTGGCATAAAAAAGAAGCTACGCAGATTCTGCATACAGTTTACTATAGTGCAATACCATCAATTGGTGTCCAAGAAGAAGTCTGACTTATTGCTTTAATTTGGGCTCGAATGAGAGCTTTGATCATCTCTCCTTATGTGGACTGGTTCTCTATTATCTCAAGGCTCTGTGAGTAATTCTGTTTGGGCTATAAGCCTTCATTTTTTCTGTTTTCAACTCACATTTAACCCTACTCCTTTTAACTATCCATATTGAACTCAGCATACTAAAGGATTATTATTTCCTTCTGGTCTCTTTGCACAATTATCGGTGTACATACTGCTGCAATATTTTTTTTTCCAATTGATCAACGTATTCAATTGTGACAAATCCTAATTGAAGATAAAATGCCTATGTCATTCCTACTACCCATACTTAAATGTCATTTGTGATGGGACTGTGAGCTGTGATGGTTTGGCCTTTGGGGTCTTATACGACTGAGAGTACCAATTACAGTTGGTGGCTATGCAACCATTTCGTATCTCAAGTGGTTTGGGACAAATCAATCCATGCACATTGTGCCCCTGATACACTATAGCACAATATCAGTTCTCTGTCCAAGTGAAAGTTTGGGCTGCAAGCGGCGGCTGAGTCAGAGCTTTGGTCATTTCCTAATATATGGACCGGTCTTTTTTCATTTCAAGTCTTTGTGAGTTACTCTGATTGGGCTATAAACCCTTCTTTTCATCTTTCTCAATACTAACTCACACTTAATACTTTATGCCTCTCAGTTTTTCATACTGCATTTTATTTCAATTGTACACCTAAAGGATTACTAGTAAAACATTTTTTAAGAGAGAAAGGAGAGAAAGGGAAGGAGATAAGGGGAAAAGGAAGATAATAAAGGAAGCTAAAAAGAAGGAAAAGAGACAAGGAACTATCATGCCGACAAGAAACAATGTTAAAGATAAGAAGCTCTCTCAGAAATCTACTGTTTTTTTTTTATCTAAAAGCTCTAACAAGCTGCAAAAGGCTTCACAATTAAATTTGCCTGATAACAGTAAAATACCAGCATCAAATTCAACAATGTTATCTGAAAGTTCTCAAATTAGTGACACAGAAATCTTATTAACCCCATCTAAGATGAAAGAAATTCTTCATGACTTCCGGTCAGCTTAATGGCAGATATAAAACATCAAATCATGGAAAATGCTTTCACCATTAAAGACCCTAACTCCAAAACATCACAAATTGAAGCTCGGTGTGATAACTTGACTATTGAGTATAATTCTCTCCTATCTCACTCTCAAAAGCTAGAAGACAGCTTAAAAACATGAATATTAAAATTGCAAGCATGGAAGACAGAATGAGAAGATCTAATCTTAGAATTTGGGGTATCCCTGAAAACATTTTAAATTTAGATCTGGATAATTACTTACAAAAATGTTTTAATATACTTGTTCCAACACTTTCTCAACATGACCTTAGACTGGACTCTTATCATAGAATTTCCAGACCATCACACCTTGACACCTCTTGGTCTAGGGATGTGATATCCACTTCCTTTCATCTAAACAAGCAATCAGTAAAGCCTGCTATGAATTGAAGTCCCTTCCTTCCCCGTATCAAAGCATAAAAGTCTTCTCAGATATATCAGCAGCAACATTACTCAAACACAGAGAATTTTTATCTATTACTCTGGCCTTGAGGTCAGATAATCTTCCATACACATGGACATTTCCTGTGGGCTTATCGGTCTTGAAGGATTCAAGATGGTTCAGGATGAAATCACCTTCAGAAGGGGGAGATTTGCTCTCTAAATGGGGTATTGTTACTAAATCGCCCCTTGGAGATTTTAAGGCATTACAACCACTGAGACCAGAATGGCAGAAGTCATAGATCCTTTTACTCTGAGAGTCTGGCTTTCATTTTTTCGTTAAAACAGAGAGAAAAAGGAAAGAGAAGAAACTGGAATGAATTCTATGGTCTAGGTTAATTGAAAATGGAATTTTTCTTTTTTTTTCTGTTGTTGACGAAATGTTTTTGAAAAAATTTTTCACTGAATATTTTTCTATACAGGGTTTCATGACAAATCACTTAAATACTACTACTACTGTATTGTAATTAACACTCATGTCATAGAACACTTTATGCACTTGGTAATATTATAATCCACTCAAATATTTCACGTGAGTGGTATTTACTAGTTATTTTAAACACTACTAAAACTAAATTGGTTCTTTTACCAATTTTTACTTTTGTATTTTTGCACTTTTTTCTGCATGGGAGTGGTCATATTAATTAATTTTTATATTTATCTAAAGATGTCTAGAATTTAGTATATAATGATTTGATTCACTTGTTTTTTTATAGTAAGACACTACTTTTATGAAAATAGAATGTACTTAACTGTATTTTGCACAGCTGTTTTGAACAACAAATTTTTAATCTATATACCGTATATACTCGAGTATAAGCCGAGTTTTTCAGCCCTTTTTTAAGGCTAAAAAGGGCCCCCTCGGCTTATACTTGAGTCACTCTCCCCCCCCCCCCCACCGTGTGTCTCTATGCCCCCCCTTGTGTCTCTCTACCCCCCGTGTGTCTCTCTACCCCCCGTGTGTCTCTCTTCCCCTCCGTGTGTCTCACTACCCCTCCGTGTGTCTCTCTACCCCTCCGTGTCTCTTTAACCCCCCGTGTCTCTTTCCCTCCCCCCCTCTCTCCCCTCACTTACCTGCTCCGGCTTCCGCTCCTTCCGGGTCTTGATGTGGCGCGCATGTGACGTCACATGCGCGCCACGTCATTAGCATATACCGGGTGCCGGTATATGCTAATGCCCCATCCTCAACCTCCCCATCCTCAACCCCCCCATCCTCAACCTCAACCCCCACCATCCTCAACCTCCCTCCTCATCCTCCCTTCTCATCCTCCCTCCTCAACCTCCCTCCTCAACCCCCCTCCTCATCCTCAACCTCCCTCCTCATCCTCAGCCCCTCTCCTCATCCTCAGCCCCCCTTCTCATCCTCAGGCCCCCTCCTCATCCTCAACCCCCTCATCCTCAACCCCCTCCTAAATCTCCCTCAACCTCCCTCCTTATCTTAAACCCCCCTCATTCTAAACTCCCCCCCTCCTCATTCTAACTCCCCCCCCCTCCCCTCACTTACCTGCTCCGGGCCTCCGCTCCTTCCTGGTCTTGATACATGTGCGCCACGTCATTATAATATACCGGGTGCCGAGGGGGGGTTAGAATGAGGAGGGGGGTTAGAAAGAGGGGGGTTGAGGAGGGAGGTTTAGGAGGGGGTTGAGGATGGGGGGGTTGAGGTTGAGGAGGGGGTTGAGGATGAGGAGGGTGCCTGAGGATGAGGAGGGGTCTGAGGATGAGGAGGGGGCTGAGGATGAGGAGGGAGGTTGAGGACGAGGAGCAGGGTTGAGGAGGGGGGTTGAGGAGGGAGGTTGAGGTTGAGGAGGGAGGATGAGGAGGGAGGATGAGGATGGGCGGGTTGAGGTTGAGGATGGGGGGGGTTGAGGTTGAGGAGGGAGGTTGAGGATGGGGAGGTTGAGGATGGGGCATTAGCATACACCGGCACCTGGTATATGCTAATGACGTGGCGCGCATGTGGCGTCACATGCACGCCACATCAAGACCAGGAAGGAGCGGAGGCCGGAGCAGGTAAGTGAGGGGAGAGGGGGGGGTTTAGAATAAAGGGGGGTTAGAATGAGGAGGGGGGTTTAGAATGAGGGGAGGTTGAGGTTGAGGAGGGAGGTTGAGGAGGGAGGATTAGGAGGGGGTTGAGGATGGGGGGATTGAGGTTGAGGTTGAGGAGAGGGTCTGAGGATGAGGAGGGGGGCTGAGGATGAGGAGGGAGGTTGAGGAGGGAGGTTGAGGTTGAGGAGGGAGGATGAGGAGGGAGGATGAGGAAGGAGGATGAGGAGGAAGGATGAGGAGGGGGGTTGAGGATGGGGGGGTTGAGGTTGAGGATGGGGGTTGTTTTTTTTCACTTCATCCTCGCTTCCTTCAACCTAAAGCGGCCTCACACTTCTTATTACCGGCGTAGAAAAAGGCCTTATATGTTGTTTTTTATGTTTCTTATAGGTATGTATGTTAGTATGAATGGTTATGTAACTTATGTAACTAAAATATCATCTACTCACTGCAAAGTCCCGAAGAATAGGATAGGGTTGGGCTGTTTCCATTATCAATTTCTTATTATTTATTTTTATGATCGAGCTAGAATTTCAATGTAAAAGGTCTTAACTCCCCTAGCAAGAGGAGTTCTTTATTAAGACTGATGAAACAACAAAGATGTAATATTTTATTTTTCCAAGAAACACATTGGGATGGGAACAAGACACCAAACTTTGGCTCTAATGAATACCATTTAAAATATAACTACCCATTAAAAAAAAAAAAACTCTAGAGGTGTTTCAATATTATTCAGTAAAAAACTTATTATCAAGGAAGAATTAGTGGACATAGACACTTATGGTAGATTTTTTTTTGGGCTGGATGAAATAAATAATCAGACGTTCACATTGGTTAACCTATACTCTCAAAATTTAAAACAAGTGCATTTCATAAAAAAAATGATTTTTAAAATCAATAAATATAATTATGGCCATGTAGTCATGGCTGGAGATTACTATTTTACAATTAACCCTGATCTTGATAGGAAAACTTACAAACCTATTAAGAATCATATTAAGATTCAAAATGACTTCACAAGTTGATCACAGATAATAATCTACACAATGCTTGGAGGATTTTATTTCAATCAGCTTGATTTTAAATTTTTCTCTCCACTCCACAAAATGTACTCAAGGTTAGACTTTTTTTTGGTTGATAAACCCACTATGAATCTAATAACTTATGCTGAAATAGGTCCCATTACCATCTCAGATCATGCTTATGTATCATTAAAGATCAAATTAGACTCAGATAAAAAGTTAAGGCCGGTGTGGAAACTGGACGATTCATTAATTACTAATGACAATAATAAGAAATATCTTATTTCTCAAATTAAGGAACTTTCTGAGCTCAATAAAAACTCTGCTTCATCTAATAGTTTGTTATGGACTACTCAGAAGGCGTATATAAGAGGCATCCTAATTAAAATGAAAGGTATCTCAATAAAACAAAGAGGCATTTCGCTCCGCAATTTATTGATCCAGTTGTACAATCTTGAGAAAGATAATAAATTTAATCCATCAGAAAAAATCTCTTTTGAGATTAAAAAATTACAAAAACAAATTAATAAAATTACCAGCTAATTTCTGACAAGGCTTGGTTCCGTTTACACCAAAAACTTTATCAATATGATAATAAAAGTAGTAAATTATTAGCAAATAAAATCAAAGCCCAAAAACAATATACCAGAATTGAGGATGTTTTCAACCAAGAAAAATGGGTCACGAAACCTTTTGACATTGCTAAAGCCTTTGCTTCATACTATTCAAAATTATACAATCTTTCACAATATACGGAAACCAAACCTCCATCAGAGATAGACATTAAAGTATTCTTAAGGAAATATAATCTCCCAAAAATTACTCCAATGCAATTGGAGGTATGAAATCCTCCCATCTCTGACTTAGAAATTAGTAGTACCATAGAGCAATTAAAAAACTACACAAAACCTGGTCCAGATGGTTATACCAACTTATTTTATAAAAAGTTTAATTTATTTCTAACTCCGCTTCTAAAAGATTTATTCAATGAATTTATGTCTTCGGGCAAAATTCCACAGGAAATGTTAAAAGCCACAATTATTGTTATTCCAAAAAAGATCAAGATCTTCAAAAATGTGCTAGTTATAGACCCATCTCATTAATGAATGCAGATTTGAAACTTTATTCTTAAATTTTGGCTACTAGACTGGGAGATATAATCCATACTTTGATATCTATGGATCAAGCTGGATTTTTTCCTGGAAGACACGGTTCAGTGTCAGAAAACTTATGAATTTAATATCTATTTCTAAGTGCTCTTGTGCTCCCACCCTGTTTATTTCTTTAGACGCCGAAAAAGCTTTTGACAGGGTGGGGTGGGAGTACATGAAATTTACACTATCTGAAATGGGTTTCGGTAATTTTGGCTCACATGCAATAGGGGCTCTTTATTCGGCTCCTTCAGCTGTAGTCGCTGGTATCAATTTTCTTTCTCAAAGTTTTGAAATGATTAATGGTACAAGGCAGGGTTGCCCTCTCTCTCCCATTCTCTTTAGCCTTCTGACTGAACCACTAGCTTTAGCTATTGGAAATTCATCTAACATTGAAGAGGTGAGGGTGGGGGAGAGAGTGCACAAGACTACCGTATTTGCCAATGATATTATTCTGTCCCTTACCTCGCCCAGTCAATCTTTGAATCATTTGGAACACTTAAATTCTAGCTTTTCTTACATATCCAACTATAAACTAAATGCCTCAAAATCTGAGATTCTTACATTTGACATCTGGAATAAGAATAGGTAAGAATTGGAGACAAAATTCTCATATAACTGGCATTCAAACTCTTTTAAACATCTAGGAATCACATTCTGTGAAGACATCAGTAAGATGCCTACTATCAATCTACGCAAAGGGTTTCTCAAATGTGAAAAGTCCATAAAAGCTTGGAGTGGTATACGTTTGTCCTTTTCAGGCAGAGTGGCCACTATTAAAATGGTTATCTTGCCAAGAATCAATTATATTTTACAATCCATTTCTATTTCCTTTCCAACGGTCTTGCTTATATATTTTCAATCTTTAATTGATAAATTTATACACTCTGGTAAACACATTAGGCTAAATAGATCAATTATGGTTAAAACATTTAGTAATGGTGGTATTGGTTATTCAGTAATTAAACCTTACTACGAAGCTATTAGATTATCACAAGTTTTGAAATGGTTGGATCATAACAATAAATATCCATGGCAACAAATTGAGAGCTCACTTATTATGAATTGAGACTTAAAGCGTTTGCTTTTCTATGAAAAATTCCCTGACAAATATTTAATAAAGGGTCAATCTATAGTTAAGTCATCAAATCAAATTTTTTGGCAACGTATCAACAAAAAGCAGTCACATATTCCTTTTCTTAGTTTACTATGTCCAATTTCTAGTATTATTAAATCAATTCAAACAACTATAAATTCTAATCTTTTAATTAAGTCATTTCAGATACTTGGTGATTTTTTTTGTGATAGAACCTAATTTCTTAATGTTTTCATATTATAGGATTTAACATTGAGAAAACTAAAGCTGCCTCTTTGATGTTGTGGGAGTAAGATTTTACCATTTCAATTTCCCTAACTTGTTTGGAAAAAGCTTTCAGAGTAACCAATACATTTATCAAAATTGCTTCCCAAAGGGAGGTATATTTTAAGACCTTAAATAGATGATATATAGTTCCTCTTAAAGTATTCCAAATCTCCCAGGCCATCAAAGATAAATTGTGTTGGAGAAATTGTGGGGGCATTGATAATCAACTCCAAATTTGGTGGGATTGTCCTTTTATTAATCCTTTATGGGTTGAATGCTTTGAATTTATTTCAGTGACATTAAAAAAGATTATCTGTTGTACCCCACAGGGTTGTCTATTCCACATTTTTTTGGACTCTCTTAAAACTAGAGAACTTGCACTCATTGTTCAGATTTGTTCCACAGTCAAATCTGTCAAAAAATTTACAATATTAGATATTTAGAAAATCTCTATGAATCTGGCAAAATTATTAATCAACATAAATCTAAATGGTTGGTTTGGGACTCTATTGTAGAATCGTGAATGTTTAATAAAATAAGTTTAGATGAGACTCTTTTTGACCCTCACCTGGGTACTAATCTAGATTATGAATGCGGTGTGATTGTGGTGCGAATGAGGCTATATCTGTTTTTTTTTTTTTATCTTTTTCTATCGTTGTTATTGTAAAAAAATATTTTTTTAATTTTGTTTAAAATTACCAGGCATAGTTATGTTTGTTTTGTGTATTTTTGTCATTTGAAAAAATTAATAAAAATCTTAAATAAAAAAATAAAATAAAAGACCACTTACCTTTGCAGATGTCCCTTCAGATCAGCAAACTAGGGAAAAAAAATCTGTACAACACATTTACAGAAAATAAATAAACATTATAAATATTCCAAATATTCTACTCACCTTTCCAGCATGTCCCCGTCCTTCTTCTTTTCTTCTCCAGCGCAGCCCCTGTTAAAAAAAACATTACATTAGTACAAGAGACATAAACATAAAAAAAACAACAAAACTAACGGAGATCGGCACTCGCGGACATCCCTGAAGCTAATGAGCCTCCTAGAGCCTTTTCCGGAAGATAATAGGCGATGGCGCCTTCTGATTGACTGAAAACACTGTCTATCAAATTCAGCCAATCAGAAGGAGACAATGTGTGAGCCAATCAGAAAGGGATACACCCCAAAATCCCACTCTGATTGGATAATGCACCTGTCAATCTTTATTTAAACTAATCACAAGGCGCAGATGCTTTCAGCCAATCACAATGGAATACACCCCCACAGGGTGATTTGCTGGAGGCATCTGCACATTCTGATTGATTGCAGCGACAATAGCCAATCACAATGGGATACACCCCCATGTAGTGATTGGCTGAAGGCATTTGCACCTTCTGATTGGCTGTTGTCAGTGTCAATCAGTATTACAGCCAATGAGAAGGTGCAGATGTCTTCAGTCAATCACACCATGGGGGTGTATCCCATTGTGATTGGCTGATGGCAATAAAGCCTTCTGATTGGTTTAAATAAAGATTGGCAGGTGCATTATAAAATCAGAGTGGGATTTTAAGGTGTATCCCTTTCTTTAGCCAATCAGAAGCCACCATTGACAATTTTCATCTGGAAAACTCTGTAGGAGGCTCATTAGCGTTGGGGAGATACGCAAGTGCAGACCTCTGTTAGTTTTTTTTTTTTTAGAGTACGGATTGTTTGAGGACGGGGCAGAAGAGGAGGAGGCCGGGGACATTGCGGGGAGGTAAGTACAATGTATATTATGTTTATTTTACTTTGTTTTTATGTTTATGTGTGTTGTACTAATGTAATGTTTTTTTTTTAACAGGGGCCGCGCCGCAGAAGAAGAAAAGAAGAAGGCCGGGACATGCTGGAAAAGTGAATAGAATATTTAGAATGTTTATAATGTTTATTTATTGTATGTAAATGTGTTGTACTATTTTTTTTCTTTTCCCTAGATTGCTGATCTGAAGGGACATCTGCAAAGGTAAGTGGTCTTAATTATTTTATTTTAGCTTAGAATTAGGGTTTGTATATAGAGATAGCATTTATTGTATGTTAGATAGGGGGATGTATTTAAGATAGATAGGATTTATTGTATATTAGATTGTGGAATGTATTTTAGATAGATAGAATGTATTGTATATTAGATAGATTGGGTGATGTATTTTAGATAGATAGTATTGATTGTATGTTAGATAGGGGGGTATTGTATTGTATTTTATTTGTATTGTATGTATTCTATATGTATTTCCGTTTCAGGTGTGTAATTTTTTTTCTGTAGTGTGGGGGGGGGGGGGGGGGGGGCGGTTGTAATGTATTTTTTTATTTTCTGTAGTGTTCCTTTTTTATTTTTTGTGACTCAGGTTTTTTTTATTTTCTGTAATGTAGATTTTTTCTTTTTTGTGATTTAGTTTTTTTTATTTTATGTAATGTATATTTTTTATTTTCTCTAATGTTCCTTTTTGTGAGTAAGATTTTTTTAATTTATGTAATGTAGATTTTTTATTTTTGGTGACTTTAGTTTTTTTTATTTTCTGTAATTAGATTGGTGGGGGTTGATTAGGGGGTAGGTAGGTAGTGTAGGTGTTAATAGGTTAGTGTAGAGGGGTGTTGGTTTAGATGTAATTGTTTATCGGGGTGGGTTTAGTGCAGTGTAGTGTTTGTACTTAGTGTCATGAGGGTATGGGGAATCCTCATAGCACTTATGGGGTAATGTTAGACTTCTAACTGTCCCATGAGGGTCTTTAAATACCCTTATGGTACTAATGGGGTTAAATAGAGGCTTATGAGGGTCTGTATAGACCCCCATAAGAGACCGGGTTAAAATGGTGTATTGCTTACACTTTGTGTCATGAGGGTCCTGGATGACCCTCGTGGCACTCAAAGTGTTATTACATGCGTTCATTAGTGTGTTATAGGGGTCTATATAGTTGAGGCACACAGTACACTCACATTGTGTGACAAACAGCATTTCAACACTTTTTTTTAAGTCGCTAGTAATAAAATATTTACAAAAATGTGAGGGGTGTATATACTTTTGTGAGATACTGTATATGAATGTAACTGAAATGTATCTAAGTCAGCTATGAAAATATTAATATAATTTAGATAAAAACTAATAGAATATATAGAATTAATTAGTAAAAAAATAATATCATAATTAATGTATTCATAATTATGGAAAATATGTATACTAACATTAGTGATGTCGCGAACATCAAATTTTCGGTTCGCGAACAGCGGACGCGAACTTCCATCAAATGTTCGCAAACGGGCGAACCCGGCGAACCGCCATAGACTTCTATGGGCAGGCGAATTTCAAAACCCACAGGGACTCTTTCTGGCCACAATAGTGATTGGAAAGTTCTTTCAAGGGGAATAACACCTGGACTGTGGCATGCCGGAGGGGGATCCATGGCAAAACTCCCATGGAAAATTACATAGTTGATGCAGAGTCTGGTTTTCAGCCATAAAGGGCATAAATCACTTAACATTCCTAAATTGTTTGGAATAACGTGCTTTAAAACATCAGGTATGATGTTGTATCGATCAGGTAGTGTAAGGTTTACACCCGCTTCACAGTAACAGACCAATCTCCCCGTTTAATGCACCGCAAACAACCGCAAACAGTCCCTTTGCACAACCACAAACACCCCATTTGCACAAGGTTGGCTACCAAGCTAGCCATGTCCCGTTCCTTGTCCTCACTGATGTCATTGAAGGTCTCTTCCTCCACCCAGCCACCAAGGGTCCCCGAAAGGTGACAGCAAGCCCCCTGGGACGCCTGCTGTGTTTGGTCTTCCACCTCCTCAAAGCCACCTTCCTTCTCTGACTCCTCTTCTTCAGACTCCCAGAGTCTGGGGGCTTCCACTGCCCAGCATGGAAGATTATACACAGGTCAGAGTCTGGGGGGTTCCACTGCCCAGCATGGAAGATTATACACAGGTCAGAGTCTGGGGGCTTCCACTGCATAGCATGGAAGATTATACACGTTGCCTCTGTCTGCGTTATTATAAAGTGTGTACTGTTAAGTAGTACTATTCCTATCGGTTTAATCCCTGTTACGTCCACTATCAGGGGACGTGTATATGGCATGGATTTTTGGAAGTGGGAGATGGAAAAAGATGCTTGGTCGGTCCTCCCACTTCAAATTTGGGGCAATGCGCGTGCAATCTAAGGTGCCACCAGATATGAGTGTCACTGTGCAGAGTAGTAGTAAAGTTGGCAGAGTAGATGCAATAGGCTTCACACACACGCCTGTAGGCAGGCAATTGCTATTCAATCTATTACAGTCAAAAAAGTGTTGTTTTATGTCACTGAGCACAATATAAGCTGTGAGCCTGACACAGGCAGGCAACTGAAATTAGATTACAGGAAAAAATGGTTGTTTTCAATGTATGTTACACCACCAGGTATGAGTAGTGAAAATAAGCACAATATAAGCTGTTAGGTGTTAGCCTGTCACACACACACGCTGGCAGGCAGGCATAGATTACACAAAAAAAATTATAAAATAAAATAAATGATGTTCAAAGTTTCCTTAATGATAAATTATAGGGGGCGAACCGAAAAGCGCATGTGTTCGCCGTTCGCTGTGGACGTGAACATGCGAAAATCTCCACGAATATTTCTCCGGCGAACTGTTCGGGACATCACTAACTAACATTTATATTAAGTCACATTAGAATGGCAATAATACATAAGATGGAAGTGTGTGGCAATGAACTCATTTGTGATATCTAAAATCTTTAAATATATTTTTTTAAATATTGTGTATAATTAACAAAATTTAGCCATTTTAAAATAAAGTGATACCATATATGTAAAAACAAATCACAAAATTATAATATGAAGAACACTATCTCAGCCAAGTAAAAAGAAATATTGAATTAAATCATCATACAAGAAATAATTCTGATCAGAAAGAGTTAAGGATCTACAATTAAGGCATGAAACCGTTAAAAAGATTCCCACAGTGCATAAATAGGACTGCAGAGCAGCAGCGCATCACCCCTGATGAGCGAGAGCTAACAGGTCACGTGACACAGTGCATAGGGTCACGTGACATCACAGAAAGGCGCCAAGCCGACTTTCCTAGTAGCTGGTGTAATTAGAACCCCGGCTAATAAATATCTCTACTCAGGTATTAAGTAGTGGAAGTTTTAGAGGACTTCCATGAGGTAAATCAGAATTATTGGTGAAATCCAGATCATCATAGACATATGGTTTACGTACTGGAGGTTTTAGCAACCCTCCATGAGGTACACTGAATCCATTAGAGGCCAACCTTAATAATCGTAGAAGTAGTGGAGGTTTTAGCAACTCTCCACGAGGTATACTAAATTTATTAGAGGCCAGCCCTAACAATGGTAGAAGTAGTGGAGGTTTTAGCAACCCTCCATGAGTTACACTGAATCCATTAGAGGCCAGCCCTAACAATGGTATACGTAGTGAAGGTTTTAGCAACCCTCCATGAGTTACACTGAATCCATTAGAGGCCAGCTCTAACAATGGTATAAGTAGTGAAGGTTTTAGCAACCCTCCATGAGTTACCCTGAATCCATTAGAGGCCAGCCCTAACAATGGTATAAGTAGTGAAGGTTTTAGCAACCCTCCATAAGTTACACTGAATCCATTAGAGGCCAGCCCTAACAATAGTAGAAGGGAAACTGTCTGTCTCATGAGGCTTTGAAAGTAGCCCAGAAAAGAAGGAAAGTGAAAAGTAGTGGAGATAGGAAAAGCTTTGTCCAACTGAATGCAACATTTTGGAAGAGACAAGGAGATATTCTATAATAAGCAATGTAATAAGATAAAAGAAGATAACCTAACGGGTAAGTCGAGAAAATTGGAGATCTCAAAGGAACCTTTCATGACAAAGTGGGTGTGGTTGAAGATAAAAATGGTAGGAACTTAACAGAAACCAGTCAAAAAAATAAGAGTTGGCAGATCTACACAGGAAGTAAGGGGGGTATGATGAAGGATTGGAATGTGACGTAAAGAGAGAGAGAGATTGGATGGGATGAAAGAGGGATATTGATAAGGAAGAGAGAGAGAGGATGGAGGGAAATGAGAGGATGAGGGTGATGTATAATTAAATCAAGCAATATTTAAGTCAATTCTTAATTGATTACAAAATAACTTTAGATGTAACATTTTTCACATTTATAATGACCGCTGTATAGTTACATTTAGTGCAAAGAGGTCTGTTCAACCCCTTATAAGGTATAAGCACCTTATATTTATTAAAAAACAAAACTCTTTTTGTACAGTACAAAGAATATTTTTTAATGACAATGAGCTCGTCAATCACTTTAATTTGATTCATTAAAAATATCTATAACATAAAGCTTTATCATACAACACATATTAGTATTACTTATAAACAGAGAATACATTTCTAGACAGCTTGACATTTATGAGCCTTTCAGGACCTGACAGTATAGTTTTTTCTTTTACAGCTCTATTGGGTCAATGCTTTGTTTGATGCAACACATGCACATAGAAAATAAGAAAATTAATGGTAGGGGCTATTAAGGTTAAAAAATATAAAGATTAAATAAAAAAAATATATCACTTAGCTTACAGGTCCACAGATTGATTATGAGTGCTCAGCATGATGGTGTAGCACAAAGTCCATATGTTCTGTATCCCTTAAATGAAAAGGTTATTGGTAACCAAGCAGACAGCAGCAATACACAGTCCGGCCTCATATCATGTATTGTAATAATACAAGCTGATACGATAGTAGAACTTACTTCTTAAGAGTTCTATGAGTATGCTTTACAGCTCAGATAGCCATCATTTCTTATGAGCTTGCTAATGTTTTTGATCAATTACATTTATATGATCTTAGTAGAATTGCTTGATGTGTCATGTTGATGTTTAATGGCGGACTCATATTACACATTCCCAACATCCCATACATACAACTGGTTTTTATGCTGTGTGAGTTTTCTTGTGTTATTTCAAATCTGACTGAAACACATGTTTTCTCTTGTGTAAGTTTCAGAACATGCAAATGGTATTCATCCTGTGTGAGTTCTCATGTGTTGCTTAAGATATGAGTGACTGAAACATTTCCCACATTGAGAACATGCAAACGTTTTTTTTCTCCTGTATGGGTCATCTTATGTACATTAAGACTTGAAAGTTGACTGAAATACTTTCCACATTCAGTACATGAAAAAGTGTTTTTTTCTTTATGAGTCATCTTATGTTTATTAAGAACTGAGAGATAACTGAAACATTTCCCACATTCAGAACATGGAAAAAGTTTTTCTCCTGTATGAGTCCTCTTATGTTTATTAAGAGTTGAGTGCTGACTAAAACATTTCCCACATTCAGAACATGGAAAAGGTTTTTCCCCTGTATGAGTCCTCTTATGTTTGATAAGAGTTGAGTGCTGACTAAAACATTTAACATATTCAGAACATGGAAAAGGTTTTTCTCCTGTATGAGTCCTCTTATGGCTATTAAGAGTTGAGAGATGACTAAAACATTTCCCACATTCAGAACATGGAAAAGGTTTTTCTCCTGTATGAGTGATCTTATGTACATTTAGAGCTGAGAGATGACTTAAACATTTCTCACATTCAGAACATGGAAAAGGTTTTTCTCCTGTATGAGTGATCTTATGTACATTTAGAGCTGAGAGACGACTGAAACATTTCCCACATTCAGAACATGCAAAAGATTTTCTCCTGTATGAGTCATCTTATGTACATTAAGATTTGATAGACAACCAAAACATTTCCCACATTCAGAACATGTAAAAGGCTTTTCTTCTGTTGAGTCATGTTATGTTTATTAAGAACTGAGCGATGACTGAAACATTTCCCACATTCAGAGCATGCAAACGTTTTTTCTCCTGCATGAGTCCTCTTATGTTTATGAAGAGCAGAGAGATGACTGAAACATTTCCTGCATTCAGAACATGGATAAGGTTTTTCTCCTGTGTGAGTCCTCATATGGCTATTAAGATGCGAGACCCGACGAAAAAAAATTCCGCATTCAGAACATGGAAATGTCTTTTCTACTGTATGAGAAATGTGGTCTTCTCCAAGGTTATTCCAAATCTCGGATCCATCTGTTGGAAACAAAAGTAGTGATGTCGCGAACATCAAATTTTCAGTTCGCAGAACAGCGGACGTGAACTTCCATCAAATGATCGCGAACGGGCGAACCCGGCGAATCGCCATAGACTTCTATGGGCAGGCGAATTTCAAAACCCACAGGGACTCTTTCTGGCCACAATAGTGATGGGAAAGTTATTTCAAGGGGACTAACACCTGGACTGTGGCATGCCGGAGGGGGATCCATGGCAAAACTCCCTATGGAAAATTACATAGTTGATGCAGAGTCTGGTTTTAAGCCATAAAGGGCATAAATCACCTAACATTCCTAAATTGTTTGGAATAACATGCTTTAAAACATCAGGTATGATGTTGTATCGATCAGGTAGTGTAAGGGTTACACCCGCTTCACAGTAACAGACCAATCTCCCCGTTTAATGCACCGCAAACAACCGCAAACAGTCCCTTTGCACAACCGCAAACTCCCCATTTGCACAAGTTTGGATACCAAGCTAGCCATGTCCCGTTCCTTGTCCTCACTGATGTCATTGAAGGTCTCTTCCTCCACCCAGCCACCAAGGGTCCCCGAAAGGTGACAACAAGCCCCCTGGGACGCCTGCTGTGTTTGGTCTTCCACCTCCTCAAAGCCACCTTCCTCCTCTGACCTCTTCTTCAGACTCCCAGAGTCTGGGAGCCTCCACTGCCCAGCATGGAAGATTATACACAGGTCAGAGTCTGGGGGCTTCCACTGCCCAGCATGGAAGATTATACACAGGTCAGAGTCTGGGCGCTTCCACTGCCCACCATGGACGATTATACACAGGTCAGAGTCTGTCGGCTTCCACTGCCCAGCATGGAAGATTATACACAGGTCAGAGTCTGGGGGCTTCCACTGCCCAGCATGGAAGATTATACACAGGTCAGAGTCTGGGGGCTTCCACTACACAGCATGGAAGATTATACGCGTTGCCTCTGTCTGCGTTATTATAAGGTGTGTACTGTTAAGTAGTACTATTCCTATCGGTTTAATCCCTGTTACGTCCACTATTATTATTATTATTATTATTATTATCATTTATTTGTATCGCGCCAACATATTCCGTAGCGCTGTACAGGGGAGGAGAACAAGGAAATATACAACATACAATATTGACAAAAGCATGGATGGCCCTGTTTTGAGCTTCGAATCTTGTAAAAGTGCTTTTTCCCAAAGCACCCCACAGGATTAGACACTCACCACTTACAATCTAAAGGTAATGGAAGAGACAGAGACCTGGGAAGGGTAGATAAGGAAAAGCAAGGTTAGGAAGGAAGTGAGAGGTACATAGGAAGGAAATTGTGAAAGTAAAGAGGTTAGGTTATCCATTCGTTAGAGAGGGAAAATATGTGATATAAGTGATTGGCACTATTATGTAATATGGTATCTGCCCCTAGTGGTCAGATAATGTAACCTGCAGATGGAAATGTCAGGAGACACATAGTTTAACCACTATCAGGGGACGTGTATACGGCATGGATTTTTGGAAGCGGGAGATGGGAAAAGATGCTTGGTCGGTCCTCCCACTTCAAATTTGGGGCACTGCGCGTGCAATATAAGGTGCCACCAGATATGAGTGTCACTGTGCACTGGCAAAAGTTGGCAGAGTAGATGCAATAGGCTTCACACACACGCCTGTAGGCAGGCAATTGCTATTCAATCTATTACAGTCAAAAAAGTGTTGTTTTATGTCACTGAGCACAATATAAGCTGTGAGCCTGACACAGGCAGGCAACTGAAATTAGATTACAGGAAAAAAATGGTTGTTTTCAATGTATGTTACACCACCAGGTATGAGTAGTGAAAATAAGCACAATATAAACTGTTAGGTGTTAGCCTGTCACACACACACGCTGGCAGGCAGGCAGATTACACAAAAAAAATTATAAAATAAAATAAATGATGTTCAAAGTTTCCTCAATGATAAAGTAAAGGGGGCCAACCAAAAAGCGCATGTGTTCGCCGTTCGCGGCGGATGCGAACATACAAAAATCGCTGTGAATAGTTCTCCCGCGAACTGTTCAGGACATCACTAACCAGGAGTAAATTCTGACAACTTTAGCACACTTCTAAATGTAAATGATTAGTTAGTATAAACCTATTATAGTAACTATAATCAATTAAAGCGCACTGAGATCAATTTACAGTTAATAAAAAGTCAAAAATGATTTAGCTTAGCTTATTAATTTAGTGGAAGTTATTTAACTCCTTAGGAACATACAACATATTTTGTAATCACACGAAAATGAAGCAAAAGATGTCTGAATATCTATAGAGTGCAGAGTGATCCGGTGCATACCAATTATTGTCAATTATGGTATATTGTTTAACTAAATATGATGGTTTGTAAAATGTTATTTCAAAGAAAAAACAAATACTGTATAAACACCAACTTTATATATTGCAACTACTACATGCAATTATTGCTTGCTGCAGACTGTCAATTTGTTATGCCTGTTACTGGGTGTGTGTTTCTGTAAACTAACAATCTCCCCATTAGTGCTGCTGAGAGCACCGACCGTAGTTACCGACTTTCCCACTGTGCAGGTACAAACTTCCTGTGTATGCAAAGTATTCTCTCAGGAAGTTGTGCTAATGAAAATAAAATGGCAGATTGGGGTCATTACACCAGCAAATAAGAAAGGTTCCCTAGTGCTTATGAATGATGAGGATTACATGAAAGATATTTTGAATCAATTAGGTTATACCGATATGTACATAAAGTTGAATTATGACACCACATTGGAGTATTAGGCATGCTGATACAAATACTATTTTACATGCTTATTTTTTCATCCATTATTGTTGAAGAAAGGATAGCATTACCCAGATGCTGAGAGTATGGAGATTAAATAGTAATAGGAATAAAATAGTAGATGATGTTAATAAAATTGGCACTAAGTTTTCTGAGATAGATTATAGTAATACAGAAGTTATACTAAGTGTTCAGAGGGTACTTGGAATGCCCCACAGACCTTCCCCCAATAGGGATCCCCATGGTAAAATTAGCCTTCTACCACAGGGGTCCTTATGGACTTCCATAGTACCCTAATACTCTACCATGGTGGTACCTGTGAAAACCCATAATACCTTAACACTGACCTAAAAATGTATGTAAATAACAAAAACGTAATTTACTAAAAATAAATAAATAATTACAATAAAAATAAATTAAAATAAAAATATTACATTGAAATTAGCATTTAGGACTAAATCCATAGTCATGCTTCTGGTGGAAACAGCCTCCAGCTGCTCTGGATTTAATAGAATTAACTCTTGTGTGTCTGGGTGCAGTCCCAGGAAGATTAACCCCAGAGTGTCAGGCTTTAGGCACAGGTCTTATGCTGCAACTCATGTAGTGTCCATAGAGGGCATCACTGGATGATGGGAGCACACAGGAGGACGTCACTTACAGGTGATGTATTTACCAATATAGGGAGTGAGGTAAGTGTGTGAATGTACGTGTAGAGTCCATAGAGAGCATCACTGGATGATGGGAGCACACAGGAGGACGTCACTTACAGATGATGTATTTACCAATATAGGGAGTAAGGTAAGTGGGGTGAATGTACGTGTAGAGCCCATAGAGTGCATCACTGGATGATGGGAGCACACAGGAGGACGTCACTTACAGGTGATGTATTTATCAATATAGGGAGTGAGGTAAGTGGGTGAATATTCGTGTAGAGTCCATAGAGTGCATCACTGGATGATGGGAGCACACAGGAGGACGTCACTTACAGGTGATGTATTTACCAATATAGGGAGTGAGGTAAGTGGGTGAATGTACGTGTAGAGACCATAGAGTGCATCACTGGATGATGGGAACACACAGGAGGCATCACTTACAGTTGATGTATTATCCAATATAGGGAGTGAGGTAAGTGGGTGAATGTACGTGTAGTGTCCATAGAGGGCATCACTGGATGATGGGAGCACACAGGAGGCCGTTACTTACAGGTGATGTATTAACCAATATAGGGAGTGAGGTAAGTGGGTGAATGTACGTGTAGAGTCCATAAAGTGCATCACTGGATGATGGGAGCACACAGGAGGGCGTCACTTACAGGTGATGTATTAACCAATATAGGGAGTGAGGTAAGTGGGTGAATGTACGTGTAGAGTCCATAAAGTGCATCACTGGATGATGGGAGCACACAGGAGGACGTCACTTACAGGTTTACAGGTGATTTATTTACCAATATAGGGAGTGAGGTAAGTGGAGTGAATGTATGTGTAGAGTCCATAGAGACCATCACTGGTTGCTGGGAGCACACAGGAGGGCGTCACTTACATATTATGTATTTACCAATATAGGGAGAGAGGTAAGTGGGTGAGTGTATGTGTAGAGACCATAGAGAGCATCACTCGATGATGGGAGCACACAGGAGGATGTCACTTACAGGTGATCTTTTTATCAATATAGAGAGTGAGGTAAGTGTGCGAATGTATGTTTAGAGTCCATAGAGTGCATCACTGGATGATGGGAACACACAGGAGGACGTCACTTACAGATGATGTATTTACCAATATAGGGAGTGAGGTAAGTGGGTGAATGTATATGTAGAGTCCATAGAGTGCATCACTGGATGATGGGAGCACACAGGAGGACGTCACTTACAGGTAATGTATTTACTAATATAGGGAGTGAGGTAAGTGGGGTGAATGTACGTGTAGAGCCCATAGAGTGCATCACTGGATGATGGGAGCACACAGGAGGACGTCACTTACAGGTGATGTATTTATCAATATAGGGAGTGAGGTAAGTGGGTGAATGTTCGTGTAGAGTCCATAGAGTGCATCACTGGATGATGGGAGCACACAGGAGGACGTCACTTACAGGTGATGTATTTATCAATATAGGGAGTGAGGTAAGTGGGTGAATGTACTTGTAGAGACCATAGAGTGCATCACTGGATGATGGCAGCACACAGGAGGATGTCACTTACAGGTGATGTATTTACCAATATAGGGAGTGAGGTAAGTGGGTGAATGTACGTGTAGAGACCATAGAGTGCATCACTGGATGATGGGAACACACAGGAGGTATCACTTACAGTTGATGTATTAACCAATATAGGGAGTGAGGTAAGTGGGTGAATGTACGTGTAGTGTCCATAGAGGGCATCACTGGATGATGGGAACACACAGGAGGCCGTCACTTACAGGTGATGTATTAACCAATATAGGGAGTGAGGTAAGTGGGTGAATGTACGTGTAGAGTCCATAAAGTGCATCACTGGATGATGGGAGCACACAGGAGGGCGTCACTTACAGGTGATGTATTAACCAATATAGGGAGTGAGGTAAGTGGGTGAATGTAAGTGTAGAGTCCATAAAGTGCATCACTGGATGATGGGAGCACACAGGAGGACGTCACTTACAGGTTTACAGGTGATTTATTTACCAATATAGGGAGTGAGGTAAGTGGAGTGAATGTATGTGTAGAGTCCATAGAGACCATCACTGTTTGCTGGGAGCACACAGGAGGGCGTCACTTACATATTATGTATTTACCAATATAGGGAGAGAGGTAAGTGGGTGAGTGTATGTGTAGAGACCATAGAGAGCATCACTCGATGATGGGAGCACACAGGAGGATGTCACTTACAGGTGATCTTTTTATCAATATAGAGAGTGAGGTAAGTGTGCGAATGTATGTTTAGAGTCCATAGAGTGCATCACTGGATGATGGGAACACACAGGAGGACGTCACTTACAGATGATGTATTTTCCAATATAGGGAGTCAGGTAAGTGGAGTGAATGTACGTGTAGAGTCAATAGAGTGCATCACTGGATGATGGGAAGACACAGGAGGACGTCACTTACAGATTATGTATTTACCAATATAGGGAGTGAGGTAAGTGGGTGAATGTATGTGTAGAGTCCATAGAGTGCATCACTGGATGATGGGAGCACACAGGAGGACGTCACTTACAGGTAATGTATTTACTAATATAGGGAGTGAGGTAAGTAGGTGAATGTATATGTAGAGTCCATAGAGTGCATCACTGGATGATGGGAGCACACAGGAGGATGTCACTTACAGATGATGTATTTACCAATATAGGGAGTAAGGTAAGTGGGGTGAATGTACGTGTAGAGCCCATAGAGTGCATCACTGGATGATGGGAGCACACAGGAGGACGTCACTTACAGGTGATGTATTTATCAATATAGGGAGTGAGGTAAGTGGGTGAATGTTCGTGTAGAGTCCATAGAGTGCATCACTGGATGATGGGAGCACACAGGAGGACGTCACTTACAGGTGATGTATTTATCAATATAGGGAGTGAGGTAAGTGGGTGAATGTATTTGTAGAGACCATAGAGTGCATCACTGGATGATGGCAGCACACAGGAGGATGTCACTTACAGGTGATGTATTTACCAATATAGGGAGTGAGGTAAGTGGGTGAATGTACGTGTAGAGACCATAGAGTGCATCACTGGATGATGGGAACACACAGGAGGCATCACTTACAGTTGATGTATTAACCAATATAGGGAGTGAGGTAAGTGGGTGAATGTACGTGTAGTGTCCATAGAGGGCATCGCTGGATGATGGGAGCACACAGGAGGCCGTCACTTACAGGTGATGTATTAACCAATATAGGGAGTGAGGTAAGTGGGTGAATGTACGTGTAGAGTCCATAAAGTGCATCACTGGATGATGGGAGCACACAGGAGGGCGTCACTTACAGGTGATGTATTAACCAATATAGGGAGTGAGGTAAGTGGGTGAATGTAAGTGTAGAGTCCATAAAGTGCATCACTGGATGATGGGAGCACACAGGAGGACGTCACTTACAGGTTTACAGGTGATTTATTCACCAATATAGGGAGTGAGGTAAGTGGAGTGAATCTATGTGTAGGGTCCATAGAGACCATCATTGGATGATGGGAACACACAGGAGGCTGTCACTTACAGGTGATGTATTTACCAATATAGGGAGTGAGGTAAGTGGGTGAATGTACGTATAGAGTCCATAGAGTGCATCACTGGATGATGGGAACACACAGGCGGCATCACTTACAGATGATGTATTTACCAATATAGGGAGTGAGGTAAGTGGGTGGATGTACGTGTAGAGTGCATAGAGTGCATCATGTGCAAGAGGTGCTGAGCTCACAGTTTAATAGTAAATAATAAAGACTTCCTTGTACTGGGGGCTTATTGTGATATTTATACAGATTTGTATGACAAATGACTTAAAGATATTAACAGAAAATCCCTTAATAACTAATTCAGAGCATGAACAGAAGTGAATACAGATCGTATCTGGCCCCTCGCCGGGTTCTAATCTTTTTATAAACAAGACAAAATGTCGTCACTAAAACAAAACTGAATATAACAGATAAGAAATAAAGTAATTAATTATTTAAATCTGTGCAAAAACATTTACACATTATCAAATCAAGTTCTTCAGAACAACCCATTATAGCTATGACACCGCTGTGCTCCTTTATGTGAGGGGGGCAAGTAACAGATAAATCCAGGCCTGTGCACTTCTGTTTCTACTTCTTATCACTACACCCTTCTACAAGAAGATCAGGAAACTCAATAAGGAGCAGCTCAAAGGTGGGACATACACAGGATCATCTTGGGAGGACTATAAAGGAGGCAGCACATTGTGGGGTGAAAAGGTGGAAGTAACATTTATCCTGGGCATTTATCCTAGGCACTTATCCTGGACATTTATCCCGGGCATTTATACTGGACATTTATCCTGGGCATTTATCCTGGACATTTATCATGGGCATTTATCCTGGACATTTATTCTGGGCATTTATCCTGGGCACTTATCCTGGGCATTTATCCTGGGCACTTATCCTGGGAATTTCTCATGTACATTTACTGCATGGACTGTTAGAAAGTTAAGAGCCTGTTCTGACTTGTGCAAGATTAGCAATGATTAGCAAGTATTAACCCCTAGAAACCCTCCCCCACCCTCATCAATTACTCTGAGCAATACATGAATAAACTGAGATGCACATTAGCATATAGGAGCCGCACGAAAAATGTTGTATATTTCAGGAATTATAACCCTGGAGAAAAACAGCTAGTGAAATGTAAAACAGGTTTAATGCTCTTTTGGGTGAAATACACTTGTTCTGGAGTGTCAGTGATCCTTTAGAGAATGTATTATTAATGTTCTTATTGTGTATTACTTCCTCACCTTCCCTGATACTCCCAGGACTCTCCTCCTCCTTCACCTGCTGCTGATCTCTTATATTCAGATCTTCTTGTTCAACCTTGGAGACAACTGGAGGCCCCACATCTAAAGGTCCTACAGATAGAGTAAAACAGATTATAGACTTTCACCATTTTATTATTTATTATCAATCTAGTGTTTGTGTCTTATTAATATCTAAATCCTTTAGTAGAAAGATCCACAAAGACAGAAACAACAGATTGTTATTACTTTGTATGGACAGAAGACCAGATATTGTGTCATTGGGGAGAAAATCACCTTTATCATGAGCTGCGATGTGTGTAAAACTTCTTGGGTGAGAGATGAAGGATAAATAAACCCCAATAATGAAGTAAGTGATAATTGTCCATAAGATATTACTCACCTTCACTGATATCTACAGGAATTTCCTCCTCTTTAATCTCCCGGGGACTCCTCATATTTGTCTCTTCTTCTTGGTCAGACTCTGAGAGACCTGATGGTGTCACTTTGTCACTGTCTGTACAAATAACATGAGACTGTCACACACTGGGATTTGTTACATGTCTTTATGGTCTGTACAAATAAACATGAGAAGGTCAAACACAATGGGATTTGTTACATGAAGATTTATGCTCAATACAAATACACATGAGATGGTCACACGCTGATATTTGTTACATGTCTTTATTGTTTGTACAAATAAACATGAGATGGTCACACGTTGGGATTTGTTAAATATCTTCATGATCAGTACAAATAAACATGAGATGATCACACACTGGAATTTGTTACACCTCTTTATGGCCTGTACAAATAAACATGAGATGGTCACACGCTGGGATTTGTTACATGTGTTTATTATCTGTACAAATAAACATGAGATGGTCACGCACTGGGATTTGTTACATGTCTTTATGGTCAGTACAAATAAACATGAGATGGTCACACGCTGGGATTTGTTACATGAGTTTATGGTGTGTACAAATAAACATGAGATGGTCACGCACTGGGATTTGTTACATGTCTTTATGGTCAGTAGAAATAAACATGAGATGGTCACACGCACAATTGTTACATGTGTTTATGGTCTGTACAGAACAAGTGTCAGATATTATGGAAGCTGGAGAACTGACAAAAAAAAAGATTAAAAAAAGATAAATAACCAAATAAATATTAATACATTTATACCAAACTAGTATAGGTCACCCATATAAATATATGTAATGTAAATAAAATTACAGTACTAGTATATTTCTCTTAAGAATCTCACTGGAAAAAGAGTCTTTAAAATATCTTATTTCCTTTATGTTTTAACTAAGTGTGAAGATCCCGAAAAGCTACAGACAATCCCTTTGGCTACAGGAACTCCCCACTAAATCGTCGATCTTTGTTGAAGGAATGTGCTCCTCGGTATCCGGCTAACGGATCAGGAACATGTACGTATACCTTAGCTTAGGAAAATAATAAAGCCCTCCCGTTAAATTAAACACACCATCCTCTATGCGTTCCAAGTAACAACAACACTTTTTTCATGTCTGTGGGAGGACCTATCGCAGAAATCCTCTCCCCGATCAGGATCATGCAGTAAGGGAACAGCAGCTGAGGGTTTTTTTTTTTAGTTGTGTAAATCTAAAATGGCGATTTACACTAAAGCAACGGTTGGCCCTCGCGCACGCAGCATATTTCTAATGCACAGCTGGGACATTGATGACACTTTCTCCTCAGAGCAGCCACAGGCCAACTGGACAACTGTATGCTGCAGGAAAATACAAATAGATTGTTAGCTCTTCAGGCTACTCATTGCTGGATATATCAGTTACAAATAGGTAAAGTATATTCAAGTAAATAATTAATTAATAATTATACTGACCAAAATTGACATATATATATATATTTATATATATATATATATATATATATATATATATATATATGTCTGTCATGAGTGCCGAAGGCGCTCATATGAACAAAAGTAAACAAGAGGAGTAAGGGAACAGCAGCTGAGGGTTTTTTTTTTTAGTTGTGTAAATCTAAAATGGCGATTTACACTAAAGCAACGGTTGGCCCTCGCGCACGCAGCATATTTCTAATGCACAGCTGGGACATTGATGACACTTTCTCCTCAGAGCAGCCACAGGCCAACTGGACAACTGTATGCTGCAGGAAAATACAAATAGATTGTTAGCTCTTCAGGCTACTCATTGCTGGATATATCAGTTACAAATAGGTAAAGTATATTCAAGTAAATAATTAATTAATAATTATACTGACCAAAATTGACATATATATATATATTTATATATATATATATATATATATATATATATATATATATGTCTGTCATGAGTGCCGAAGGCGCTCATATGAACAAAAGTAAACAAGAGGAGCGGATCGCTATGAGCGCCAAAAGTGCTCATTTCGATCCACGCGATGAGCGCCGAAGGTGCTCAGCTCGAGGCTCGCAATGAACGTCAAAGGTCCTCAGAGTATAAAAAGATTTACATTGTGTATCAAACAACATTGCCATGGCTTAAAATGTTATTGCCCCGTCATTTTTGATGGGCAACTCGCTAGTACTAGTATAACATGCGCATGACGACACCCCCCCTCTCAATATATCTTTCTCTATTTTTCTCTCCCTCTCTCTGTCTCCCCTCTCTATATATCTCTCCCCCTCTATCTCTCTCCTACTCTCACCTCTATATCTCTCTTCCTCCTCTCTATCTCTCTCTCCCCATCTCTCTCCGCTCTATCCATCTCGCTCTCTCATCTCCATCTATCTTTTTCTCCCTCACCTCTCTTCCCTCTCGGTCTGATCTCCCCTCCCTCTTTCTCTATCCCCTCTCTCTCTCCCAACCTCTTTCTCCTCTTTATTTCTCTCCCCCACTCCTCTCCATCTATATCTCGCTATCTATCTCTCTCTTCCTCCTCTCTCACCTCTCTATATCTCTCTCCTTCCCTCACACACACAATAACATATCAATTTCTCTCCACATGTCTCTCTCTCTCCCACCTCTCTCTTCTTTCTCACCTCCCACCTCTCCTCTCTCTCCCCCTCTCCTATCTATCTCCCCATCCCTCCCTCTATCCTCTCTATGTCTCTCTCTTGCCCTCCCTCTCACCTTTCTATGTATCTATCTCCCCCTCAATCTCTCCCCTCACCCTCTTCCTTTCTTTCCCCTCCCATCGTCCCTCTATCTATTTATCTGCGACCCCCTCTATTTCTTCCTCTCTATGTCTCTCCCCTCTCTCTCTTCTATGTCTCTCTATCACCTCTCTCACCTCTCTTTCTCTCTCCCTCCCCTCTTCCTTTCTCTCTCTCTCCTCCCCCTCTTCGTTTCTCTCTCTCTCCTCCCCCTCTTCCTTTCTCTCTCTCTCTCCTCCCCCTCTTCCTTTCTCTCTCTCCTCCCCCTCTTCCTTTCTCTCTCTCCTCCCCCTCTTCCTTTCTCTCTCTCCTCCCCCTCGTCATTTATCTCTCTCTCTCTCCTCCCCCTCTTCATTTCTCTCTCTCCTCCCCCTCTTCCTTTCTCTCTCTCTCTCCTGCCCCTCTTCCTTTCTCTCTCTCTCCTCCCCCTCTTCATTTCTCTCGCTCTCCTCCCCCTCTTCCTTTCTCGCTCTCCTTTCTTTCCCCTCTAATTGCCACTCTCTCTCTCCCCCATTTCTCTCCTCTCTCTATCTCTCCCCCCTCTTCTATCCATTTCTCTCTCTCTCCTTGCTCACCCTCTATCTCTTTCTCTCCCTCCCCCCTCTCTCCCCCTTTTCTCTCTCTCCCTCATCCTCTTTTTTTCTCTCTAGCCCTCCTTCTCTATCTATTCTTCTTTATATATATATCTTCCCCACCCTCTCTATCTCTCCTTTCTCTATATATCTCTCCTCTCTTTTACCTACATATCTCTCTCGCTCCATTGCTCACCTCTCTTCCCCTCTCACTCTTTCTCTATCTTCCTCCCCTCCCCCTTTCTCTCTCCCTCTCCATCTATCTCCCCAACCCTCTCTCCCTCATTTCTCTATTTATATACAGTATATCTCCCTCTCTCACCTCCCCCTCCTTGCTTTCTCCTCCCCATAGCCCCCTCTCTTTCTCCCATTTCTTCCTCTGTTTCCCCCTCTCTATTCTCCTCTCTCTCTCTCTCTCTCTCTCTCTCTCTCTCTATATATATATATATATATATATATATATATATATAAATATATATATATCTTCCTCATCCTCTCTCTCTCTTTCCCCTCTCCCTCCCTCATATATCTCTCCCTCTCTCACCTCCCCCTCCTTGCTTTCTCCTCCCCATAGCCCCCCCCCTCTCTCTCCCCCTATCTTCCTCTGTTTCCCCTCTCTATTCTCCTCTCTATATATATCTTCCTCATCCCCTCTCTCTCTCTTTCCCCTCTCCCTCCCTCATATATCTCTAACCTCTTTCTTTGCCTACATATCTCTGTCTCTCCCTCTCTATCTATCTTCTCTCTCCCCCTATCTTCCTCCCCTCCTCTGCCCCCTCTCTTCCTCCCTCTCTCTCCTTTCCCTTTACCTCCCTCACTATCTCTCCATCCCTCTCTCCTCACTATCTCTCTCTCGATTTATCTCTCTCTCTCTCTCTCTCCACCCCTCTCCTTTCTTCCCCCTTCCCATAACCCCTCTATCTATCAATCTCTTCCCTATCTCCCTCTATCTGTTTCTCCCTCTCTCTATCTCTCTTACCCTATCTCTCTATCTATTTATCTGTCTATTTCTCTGAACTCTCAATCTATCTCTCACCTCCCTCTCTCTCCTACCCTCTCTTTTTCTCTCTCCCCACCCGCTCCCCCTCTCCTCTCTATTTATATATCCACCTCTTCTCGCTCCTTTCTTTCCCCTCCCCATAGCCGCTCTATCTATCTCTCCCCTATCTTTCACTGTTTCCCCTCCCTATCTCTCTCCTCACTCTCCCTTCTCCCTCTCTATCTCTCTCACTCTCTATCTATCTTCCTTTTCTCTTCTCTCTAATCTCTATGTATCTTCCCTCTCCATCTCTCTCGTATATCTCTCTCTCTCCTCCTCCCTGTCTCTTTCCCTGCCTCTTGACTCCCTCACTCTCCCCTCTCTCTGCTATCTATCTCTCCATCCTTCTCTCTCGCTAACTCCACTCTATCTATATCTATCCCCTCTCTATCTATCCTCTCAGCCCCCTCTCTCAACTCTCTCTATATCTCTATCCCCTCTCCCTCTCTATTTATCCCCTCTATCTATCTCTTCCTTTCTCTCTGTTCTCCTCTCCACTCTCTATCTCTTTCCCTCTATTCTGTCTCACTCTCTCCTATCTATCTCTCTCCTTCTCTCTTTCTCTCTTTCTCTCTCTCGCCCCTCCCTCCCTCTCTCCCCCTTCCTCTCTCTGTTCGCCCCTCTCTCACTTTCTCTCCACATCTCTCCTCCTCTCTCTGTTCCCCCCCTATCCATCTCTATCCCTCCCCTCTTCTCTCCCATTATCTGTCTCCTCTCAATTTCTCTCTCTCTTTCTTTTCCCCTCTCCTCTCTCTCTCCCCTTTTCAATGTATCTCCCCCCTCTCTCCTAACTATCAATCTATTTCTCCATCTCCACTCTATCTCTCCCCCTCTATATAGCTCCCCCTCTCTCAACTCTATCTCACTCCCTCCTCTATTTATCTCTCTCTCTCTCTGTTCCCCCTCTCTATCCCTCTCTCTCTAGCTATCTCCTCCCCCCTCTCTGTCCTTCTCTATAATCTCTATGTATTCCCCCTCTCTCTCCTATCTATTTATCTCTCCCTCATTCTCCTATATACACACACACATCTCCCTCCCCATCTATCTCTATTTATCACTCCCCTCCTTCTCTATCTCCCCCCTCTCTATCTATCTCTATCCCCTCCCCCTCTCTTTCTCTCTTGGTTCCCCCTCCAACTCCTTCCCCCTCTCTCTCCCCAGTCTTTCCCTTCCCCCTCCTCCGTCTATTTCTCCCCTAACCCGTTCTCTCTTTCACCCTCTCTCTGTTTCTCTTACCCTCTCTCTGTTTCCCCTTCTCTATCGATCTCTCTCCGTCCTCTATCTATCAATTTCTCCCCCTCATTCTCCTCTCTATTTATCTCCCCCTCTCTCAATCTCTAGCTCCCCTTTCTCTCCCCTCCTCCTCTCTCTCTGTTCCCCCTCTTTCTCTCCTCGCCCTCTCTCACTCCCCTCATCCTGTCTCTCTCTCCTCTTCCCTAACTCTCTCTCACTCCCTCACTCTGTTTCCCCCTCTCTATCTATCTCCCTCCCGCTCTCATATTTATATCCCTCTCTCTATCTCTCTCTCCTTTTCCCTCTCTCTAATCTCTCTCTTGTTCTCTCTCCCCCGTTCTCCTCCCTCTATCTCTCTCCCTTCCCTTTCTATCCCCCCTATACTATCTATCTCTCCCTCCCCCTCAATTCTCTATCTCTTTCCCCTCTCTCTCCCTCCCCCTCTCTAAACTTTCTCCCTCCCTCTTTCTAAACTCTCTCCCTCCCTCTCTCTAAACTCTCTCCCTCCCTCTCCATCTCTCTCCACTCAGATTCTCTCGCTCCCCCTCAACTCTCTATCTATCTCTCTCTCCCTCCCCCTCTCTCAACTCTCTATTTATCTCTCTCCTATCTCTCTTTCCCTCTCCCGTTAGTTTTGTCTTGAATAAGATAGTGTCAAATTCTGGAGATGATTTTTAGATGAGAAGACAACATTTAGTTAGTGACTGTATGTGAGGGACGAAAGACAGGGCGGGGTCCAGTAGAACCCCAAGGCAACGGGCTTGGGAGGAGGGGGTGATGATGTCATTGTTGACAGTGAGAGAGATGAGAGGAATTGACTCTGTGGTAGAGGGATGGAAGATAAGGAAGTTCAGTCTTAGACATGTTGATATGAATGTATGACCTAAGCAATTTCCTAGTGCTTAACACTAATTTAAAAAAAGATTAGAAATAAGTGACCACCTTTATTATGACAGATGAAGTGGTATAATATTTAATTTCTAGGGCTTAAAAATAAGCATCATAATGGTATAATAATAATAAAGTGATGCTGGTATGCAAGCCTTATATGCAATAGGTATTTGCTAATCATAGGGATGCAGTAACATATATTATAGATGAAAAGTTTGAGGATAGGCGCTGTTTATTTGTAAAAAAGTGCACTGATATAAGAAAGGTTTAAAAACAACAACAAAAAGGCAGGGGGTCGAGTGGTACCAAGTATAAATATAAGTATGAACGCAGTATACTATAATTTAATTTGAAGTATAGAGGGGAGGCAGATATCACCATCAATCCTTAAAAAGACATATGTATCACTTATAGCATTATCAAACCACTGCATAAAGTTAGGCTTTTACTGCTTAAGTGTGAGAAAAAAGGATAGGAGTATCTTAAGTCTCCCCTTTAGGACATAAAGCAATACATGTATACTTGCGTTTTTTGAAATACCACACAGGGGTATAGATGTTCTGCTGTAGCTCACAAAGAGCATAGAATTAGGTGTACCATCTCCCCCCTGCTCCCGACGGTCCGTTTCACCACTTAATGGGGCTTACTCATGGGCTAGTATGTGTAAGAATGAGTGGCCTATTTAAGGCCTAGGCACTATGTCGTTTACTTCCTGGTTGGTGTGTCACGTGATGAACGTTGGTCACGTGACATGCATGTGATGTCATGACGTGATTTAAATGAATAAAACTTTATTCTCAATGGCAGACGCTGGAACAGCATCCAGAGTAATTACATGCTCTGTCTGTGTGTGTTTAGCACCACCCACTTAATGGGGCTTACTCATGGGCTAGTATGTGTAAGAATGAGTGGCCTATTTAAGGCCTAGGCACTATGTCATTTACTTCCTGGTTGGTGTGTCACGTGATGAACGTTGGTCATGTGACATGCATGTGATGTCATGATTTAAATGAATAATTTACCTTTTAGTTCACCTTTCTTAGTTCAGTGCACTTTTTTTACAAATAAACAGCGCCTATCCTCAAACTTTTCATCTATAATATATGTTGCTGCATCCCTATGATTAGCAAATACCTATTGCAGATGAGGCTTGCATACCAGCATCACTTTATTATTATTATACCATTATGATGCTTATTTTTAAGCTCTAGAAATTAAATATTATACCACTTCATCTGTCATAATAAAGGTGGTCACTTATTTCTAATCCCACAGTATTATGGGACAGTGACACCCCATTTTTCTTGACTTACAGCCATTGTTTCAGGATAGATGCTTTTTAATTTTGTAGTTACTTATCTTGCTTTATCCTGGAGAACACTAAATTAACCTACTTTTTTCCTATTAAATTATTTCCCCCTTTTTTAGACATGTTGAGTTTGAAATGGTCGGTGAACATTCAAGAGAATATACTAGAGAGGCAGTTGGAGATTTGTGTCTCATCTGCATAGAGATGATACTGAAGCCCAAAAGAGTTTATAAGGGTACCAAGTGAGGATGTGTGGATAGAGAAGATGAGGGGCCTCGGAATGATCCTTGGGGTACGCCAACAGACAGGGGGTAAGGAGAAGAAGAGGTGTCGGAGAAGGAGACACTGATTGATCAATTTTGTAGGTATGATGAGAACCACGAGAGAGTAGTGTCTCGAATACGGAGGGAGGAGAGGATATGGAGTAGAAGTGGATGGTCAACTGTGTCAAAGGCAGCAGAGAGATGTATAAGAAGGAGAATAGAAAAGTGACCTTTTGACTTGGCGGTGAGCAGGTCACTAGTGACTTTAGTGAGAGCGGTCTCAGTGTAGTGTTGGGGCCAGAAGCCAGATTGGAAGGTGTCAAGAAGAGAGTTGGAGGAAATAAAGCTGGAAAAGCGGTTATAGACGAGCCGCTCCAGCAGTTTGGAAGCCAGGGGAAGTAGAGAGATATTTGGTAGTTAGATGCGATGAGGGTTTTTTGAGGGTGAGTGTCAAAAGTGACGGGGCAATAAAATTGTAAGGCAGGTAATGCTGTTTGCCACAGACATTAATTTTTTTGGTGGTGTGAGATCCTTCGGCGCTCATTGCGAGGCTGTTGGTTGCTGTATTTTTTTTTCTGATAGGCTCTTTCCTGTTATTGTTTTGTATGCGCTGATCTGCTTTTTGCGCTTATTACAAGGCTTTGTGTGCTATGAGCAGCGTTGGTGCTCGATGTGAGGAGTGCAGTGAATGTCTTTTATGTTTATAGCGAGAGCGTTTTTTTGTGTGCTTGATGGTGTTTTGCGTGTTTAGGGTCCTGTAGCCTCATTTGGGGTTTTTTTGGTGGCCATTTCGGCGGGAAGAGACACAGAGGGGGGGGGGGGAGAGACAAAGGGGTATGAGAGGGGGAGAGACACAGAGGAGGGGGGAGAGACACAGGGGAGTGAGAGGAGGAGAGACACAAAGGAGTGAGAGGAGGGGGGAGAGACACAGGGAAGGGAGACGCGGGGGGAAGAGACAAAGGGGGGGGGGGGAGACACACAGGGGTGGGAGAGGATGGGGGTAGACACACAGGGGAGGGGAGAGAGACACAGAGGAATGAGAGGGGGAGAGACACAGAGGAGGGGGGAGACACAGGGGAGTGAGAGGAGGGAGGAAGAGACACAGGAATGTGAGAGGAGGGGGAGAAGAGACACAGGAATGAGAGGGAGGAGAGACACAGGGGAATGAGAGGGGGAGAGACACAGGGGAATGAGAGGGGGAGAGACAAAGAGGGGGGAGAAACACAGAGGAGGGTGGAGAGAAATGGGAGTGAGAGGAGGGGGAAGAGACATAGGGGAGTGAGAGGAGGGGGGGGGGAGAGACACAGGGAAATGAGAGGAGAGAGAGACATGGAGGGGAGAAACACAGAGGAGGGGGGAGAGACACAGGGGAGTGAGAGGAGGGGGAAGAGACACAGAGGAGTCAGAGGAGGAGGGGAACAGACACAGGGGAGTGAGATGAGGTGGATAGAGACACAGGTGAGTGAGAGGAGGGGGGAAGAGACACAGGAGAGTGAGAGGAGGGGGGAGAGACACAAAGGAGTGAGAGGAGGGGGGAGAGACACAAAGGAGTGAGAGGAGGGGGAGAGACACAAAGGAGTGAGAGGAGGGGGGAGAGACACAGAGGAGTGAGAAGAGGGTGGAAGACACAAAGGAGTGAGAAGAGGGGGAGACACACAGGGAGGGAGGAGAGGGGGAGAGACACAGGGAGGGAGAGGAGGGGGAAGAGACACAGGGGAGGGGGAGACACAGGGGTAGGAGAGGAGGGGGGTAGACACATAGGGGAGGGAGAGGAGGGCGGAGAGACACAGGGGAATGAGAGGGGGGTGAGACACAGGGGAATGAGAGGGGGAGAGACAGGGGAGTGAGAGGAGGGGGGAGAGACACAGGGGAGTGAGAGGGGGGAGAGACAAAAAGGAGTGAGTGGAGGGGGAATAGACACAGAGGAGGAGGGTAGAGACACAGGGGAGGGAGAGGAGGGGGAGAGACACAGGGGAGGGAGAGGAGGGGCAAGAGACATGGGAAATGGGGGGGAACGGACACAAATGAGGACGAGACATGGGGAAAAGAGACACAGGGGGGAAAAAGAGACACAGGAGAGGGAGAGGGGGCAGGAGACACAGGGGAGGGAGAGGGGGGCAGGAGACACAGGGGAGGGGGAGGGGGGCAAGAGACACAGGGGAGAGAGAGGTGGGGAAAGAGTCACAGGGGGCTGGGGGAAAGACACAGGGGGAGAAGGGGTAAAAACATAGGGAGGGAATGAGACACAAGGGAGGGAGAGGAGGGGGTAAATGAGACACAAGGGAGGAAGTAGACAGAGGGAGAAACTCGCCAGTAAAGTAGAGAGGCTCCCATTGTATGGCAAACCGCATTGCCAGGATTCACATTTTATTGCCGTCATTTTTGAGGGGCAAGTTGCTAGTATATATATAGTCCCCCCTCTATCTATATGTCTCTCTCCCCTCTCTCTGTCTCCCCCCTCTCTCTCTCTATCTCTCCCCGTCTCTCTCTCTCTGCCCCTCTCTATATCTCTTCTCCCTTCTCTCTATCTATCTCTTCCCAATCTCTCTATCTCCCCCCCTCTATCCCCCTCTCCGTCTATCTCTCACTCTCACAACTCTCTATCTCCCTCCCTGCCCCTCAATTATCTCTCAACTCTCTCCCTCCCCCTCAATTATCTCTCAACTCTCTCCCTTCCCCTCTCTCTACTCCCTCCCTCGCCCTCTCTCAACTCCCTCCCTCCCTTTCTCTCCCTCCCGCTCAACTCTCTATCTATCTCTCTCCCTCCCCCTCAACTCTCTATCTATCTCTCTCCCTCCCCCTCAACTCTCTATCTATCTCTCTCCCTCCCCCTCAACTCTCTTTCTCTCTCTCTCCCTCCCCCTCAACTCTATTTCTCTCTCTCAACTCTCTATCCCTTTCTCAACTCTCTATCGATCTCTCTCCCTCTCTCAACTCTCTATCCATCTATCTCTCTCCTTGTCTCATCTCTCTATCTCTCTCAACTCTCTATCCATCTATCTCTCTCCCTCTCTCAACCCTTCATCTATCTCTCTCCCTCTCAACTCTCCATCTATCTCTCTCCCTCTCTCAACCCTTCATCTATCTCTCTCCCTCTCTCAACTCTCCATCTATCTCTCTCCCTCTCTCAACCATTCATCTATCTCTCTCCCTCTCTCAACCCTTCATCTATCTCTCTCCCTCTCTCAACTCTCCATCTATCTCTCTCCCTCTCTCAACCCTTCATCTATCTCTCTCCCTCTCTCTCTCTATCTCTTCCCCCTCTCTCTATCTCTCCCCCTCTCTCTATCTCTGCCCCTCTCTATATCTCTTCTCCCTTCTCTCTATCTATCTCTTCCCCCTCTCTCTATCTCCCCCTTCTATCCCCCTCTCCGTCTATCTCTCACTCTCACAACTCTCTATCTCCCTCCCTCCCCCTCAATTATCTCTCAACTCTCCCCCTCAATTATCTCTCAACTCTCTCCCTTCCCCTCTCTCTACTCCCTCCCTCGTCCTCTCTCAACTCCCTCCCTCCCTTTCTCTCCCTCCCGCTCAACTCTCTATCTATCTCTCTCCCTCCCTCTCAACTCTCTATCTATCTCTCTCCCTCCCCCTCAACTCTCTATCTATCTCTCTCCCTCCCCCTCAACACTCTTTCTCTCTCTCCCTCCCCCTCAACTCTATTTCTCTCTCTCAACTCTCTATCCCTTTCTCAACTCTCTATCGATCTCTCTCCCTCTCTCAACTCTCTATCCATCTATCTCTCTCCCTGTCTCATCTCTATATCTCTCTCAACTCTCTATCCATCTATCTCTCTCCCTCTCTCAACCCTTCATCTATCTCTCTCCCTCTCAACTCTCCATCTATCTCTCTCCCTCTCTCAACCCTTCATCTATCTCTCTCCCTCTCTCAACTCTCCATCTATCTCTCTCCCTCTCTCAACCATTCATCTATCTCTCTCCCTCTCTCAACCCTTCATCTATCTCTCTCCCTCTCTCAACTCTCCATCTATCTCTCTCCCTCTCTCAACCCTTCATCTATCTCTCTCCCTCTCTCAACTCTCCATCTATCTCTCTCCCTCTCTCAACCCTTCATCTATCTCTCTATCTCTCTCAACTCAACTATCTATCTCTCTCTCAACTCTCTATATCTCTCTCGACTCTCAATCTCTCTCTCGACTCTCAATCTCTCTCTCGACTCTCTCTCGACTCTCTATCTCTCTCTCGACTCTCTCTCAACTCTCTGTCTCTCTCTCAACTCTCTGTCTCTCTCTCAACTCTCTGTCTCTCTCTCAACTCTCTGTCTCTCTCTCAACTCTCTGTCTCTCTCTCAACTCTGTGTCTCTCTCTCAACTCTCTATCTCTCGCTCAACTCTCTATCTCTCTCTCTCAACTCTCTATCTCTCTCTCTCAACTCTCTATCTCTCTCTCTCAACTCTCTATCTCTCTCAACTCTCTATCTCTTTCTCTCAACTCTCTATCTCTCTCAACTCTCTATCTCTCTCTTTCAACTCTCTATCTCTCTTTCAACTCTCTATCTCTCTTTCAACTCTCTATCTCTCTCTCAACTTTCTATATCTCTCTCAACTCTCTATATCTCTCTCAACTATCTCTCTCTCCCCATCCATCTCTATCTATATCTCCCTCTCCGTCTCTCTCTCTCCATCCCTATCCCCCCCTCTCTCCCTCCTCTTCATATCTCTGTCTCTCTTTCCCTCCCTTTCCCCCTCTCTCTCCCTCCCTTTCCCACATCTCTTTCTCTCTCTCTCAACTCTCTATCTCTCTCTCTCAACTCTTTATCTCTCAACTCTCTCTCTTTCAACTCTCTATCTCTCTCTTTCAACTCTCTATCTCTCTTTCAACTCTCTATCTCTCTTTCAACTCTCTATCTCTCTTTCAACTCTCTATCACTCTCTTTCAACTCTCTATCTCTCTTTCAACTCTCTATCTCTCTTTCAACTCTCTATCTATATCTCTCTCAACTCTCTATATCTCTCTCAACTCTCTATATCTCTTTCAACTCTCTCTCCCCATCCATCTCTGTCTATATCTCCCTCTCCGTCTCTCTCTCTCTCCCTTCCCCCCTCTCTCCCTCCTCTATCACTCTCTCCCTCCTCTATCTCTCTTCCCCTCTCCCTCTATCTGTGAGAGCTGGTCTGACAAATACACACACTGAGCTCCACCTCCTCATACACACTCTCTCTCTATCTCTCTCTCTCTCTCTCTCTATATATATATATATATATATATATATATATATATATATATATATATATATATATATATATATACACATATAGACACTCATACCTCCTAATACATTAATATCATTATATTCCGGTATTTATGACCCCCTACGTTATCTCCTCATCACTAATCTCTGTCTCTCTCTCTCTCTCAACTCTTTATCTCTCTCAAATCTCTATCCATCTCTCTCTCTTTCTCTCTCAACTCTCTATCTCTCAACTCAACTATCTATCTCTCTCTCAACTCTCTATATCTCTCTCGACTCTCAATCTCTCTCTCAACTCTCTATATCTCTCTCAACTCTCTCTCCCCATCCATCTCTATCTATATCTCCCTCTCCGTCTCTCTCTCTCTCCCTTCCCCCCTCTCTCCCTCCTCTATCACTCTCTCCCTCCTCTATCTCTCTTCCCCTCTCCCTCTATCTGTGAGAGCTGGTCTGACAAATACACACACTGAGCTCCACCTCCTCATACACTCTCTCTCTCTCTCTCTCTCTCTCTCTCTCTCTCTCTCTCTATATATATATATATATATATATATATATATATATATATATACACATATAGACACTCATACCTCCTAATACATTAATATCATTATATTCCGGTATTTATAACCCCCTACGTTATCTCCTCATCACTAATCTCTCTCTCTCTCTCAACTCTTTATCTCTCTCAAATCTCTATCCATCTCTCTCTCTCTCTCTCTCAACTCTCTATATCTCGACTCTCAATCTCTCTCTCGACTCTCTATCTCTCTCTCGACACTCTCTCTCGACTCTCTATCTCTCTCTCGACTCTCTCTCAACTCTGTCTCTCTCTCAACTCTCTGTCTCTCTCTCAACTCTCTATCTCTCTCTCAACTCTCTATCTCTCGCTCAACTCTCTATCTCTGTCTCAACTCTCTATCTCTCTCTCTCTCAACTCTCTATCTCTCTCAACTCTCTATCTATCTCAACTCTCTATCTCTCTCTCTCTCTCAACTCTTTATCTCTCTCAACTCTCTATCTCTCTCTTTCAACTCTCTATCTCTCTCTTTCAACTCTCTATCTCTCTCAACTCTCTATCTCTCTTTCAACTCTATCTCTCTTTCAACTCTCTATCTCTCTTTCAACTCTCTATCTCTCTCTCAACTCTCTATATCTCTCTCAACTCTCTATATCTCTCTCAACTCTCTCTATATCTCTCTCAACTCTCTCTCTCTCCCCTTCCATCTCTATCTATATCTCCCTCTCCGTCTCTCTCTCTCCCTCCCTACCCCCCCTCTCTCCCTCCTCTATCTATATTTCCGTCTCTCTCTCCCTCCCTTTCCCCCTCTCTCTCCCTCCCTTTCCCACATCTCTTTCTCTCTCTCTCAACTCTCTCTCTCAACTCTCTATCTCTCTCGCAACTCTCTATCTCTCAACTCTTTCTCTCTTTCAACTCTCTATCTCTCTCTTTCAACTCTCTATCTCTCTTTCAACTCTCTCTCTCTCTTTCAACTCTCTATCACTCTCTTTCAACTCTCTATCACTCTCTTTCAACTCTCTAACTCTCTTTCAACTCTCTAACTCTCTTTCAACTCTCTATCTCTCTTTCAACTCTCTATCTCTCTTTCAACTCTCTATCTCTCTTTCAACTCTCTATCTCTCTCTCTCAACTCTCTATATCTCTCTCAACTCTCTATCTCTCTCTCAACTCTCTCTCTCTCCCCATCCATCTCTATCTATATCTCCCTCTCCGTCTCTCTCTCTCTCCCTTCCCCCCCTCTCTCCCTCCTCAATCTCTCTCTCCCTCCTCTATCTCTCTTCCCCTCTCCCTCTATCTGTGAGAGCTGGTCTGACAAATACACGCACTGAGCTCCACCTCCTCATACACACACTATATATATATTTATATATATATATATATATTTATATATATATATATATATATATATATATATATATATATATATATATATATATATATATATATACATATAGACACTCATACCTCCTAATACATTAATATCATTATATTCCGGTATTTATAACCCCCTACGTTATCTCCTCATCACTAATCTCTCTCTCTCTCTCTCAACTCTTTATCTCTCTCAAATCTCTATCCATCTCTCTCTCTTTCTCTCTCAACTCTCTATCTCTCAACTCAACTATCTATCTCTCTCTCAACTCTCTATCTCTCTCTCGACTCTCTCTCTCTCTCTCTCTCTATATATATATATATATATATATATATATACACATATAGACACTCATACCTCCTAATACATTAATATCATTATATTCCGGTATTTATAACCCCCTACGTTATCTCCTCATCACTAATCTCTCTCTCTCTCTCTCAACTCTTTATCTCTCTCAAATCTCTATCCATCTCTCTCTCTTTCTCTCTCAACTCTCTATCTCTCAACTCAACTATCTATCTCTCTCTCAACTCTCTATATCTCTCTCGACTCTCAATCTCTCTCTCGACTCTTTATCTCTCTCTCGACACTCTCTCTCGACTCTCTATCTCTCTCTCGACTCTCTCTCAACTCTGTCTCTCTCTCAACTCTCTGTCTCTCTCTCAACTCTCTGTCTCTCGCTCAACTCTCTATCTCTGTCTCAACTCTCTCTCTCTCTCTCTCAACTCTCTATCTCTCTCTCTCAACTCTCTATCTCTCTCTCTCAACTCTCTATCTATCTCAACTCTCTATCTCTCTCTCTCTCTCAACTCTCTATCTCTCTCAACTCTCTATCTTTCAACTCTCTATCTCTCTTTCAACTCTCTATCTCTCTTTCAACTCTCTATCACTCTCTTTCAACTCTCTATCTCTCTTTCAACTCTCTATCTCTCTTTCAACTCTCTATCTATATCTCTCTCAACTCTCTATATCTCTCTCAACTCTCTATATCTCTCTCAACTCTCTCTCCCCATCCATCTCTATCTATATCTCCCTCTCCGTCTCTCTCTCTTTCCCTTCCCCCCCTCTCTCCCTCCTCTATCACTCTCTCCCTCCTCTATCTCTCTTCCCCTCTCCCTCTATCTGTGAGAGCTGGTCTGACAAATACACACACTGAGCTCCACCTCCTCATACACACACTCTCTCTCTCTCTCTCTCTCTCTCTCTCTCTATATATATATATATATATATATATATATATATATATATATATATATATATATACACATATAGACACTCATACCTCCTAATACATTAATATCATTATATTCCGGTATTTATAACCCCCTACGTTATCTCCTCATCAATAATCTCTCTCTCTCTCTCAACTCTTTATCTCTCTCAAATCTCTATCCATCTCTCTCTCTCTCTCTCTCTCTCTCTCAACTCTCTATATCTCTCTCGACTCTCAATCTCTCTCTCGACTCTCAATCTCTCTCTCGACACTCTCTCTCGACTCTCTATCTCTCTCTCGACTCTCTCTCAACTCTGTCTCTCTCTCAACTCTCTGTCTCTCTCTCAACTCTCTATCTCTCTCTCAACTCTCTATCTCTCGCTCAACTCTCTATCTCTCGCTCAACTCTCTATCTCTGTCTCAACTCTCTATCTCTCTCTCTCTCAACTCTCTATCTCTCTCAACTCTCTATCTATCTCAACTCTCTATCTCTCTCTCTCTCTCAACTCTTTATCTCTCTCAACTCTCTATCTCTCTCTTTCAACTCTCTATCTCTCTCTTTCAACTCTCTATCTTTCTCAACTCTCTATCTCTCTTTCAACTCTATCTCTCTTTCAACTCTCTATCTCTCTTTCAACTCTCTATCTCTCTCTCAACTCTCTATATCTCTCTCAACTCTCTCTATATCTCTCTCAACTCTCTCTCTTTCCCAATCCATCTCTATCTATATCTCCCTCTCCGTCTCTCTCTCTCCCTCCCTACCCCCCCTCTCTCCCTCCTCTATCTATATTTCCGTCTCTCTCTCCCTCCCTTTCCCCCTCTCTCTCCCTCCCTTTCCCACATCTCTTTCTCTCTCTCTCAACTCTCTATCTCTCTCGCAACTCTCTATCTCTCAACTCTTTCTCTCTTTCAACTCTCTATCTCTCTCTTTCAACTCTCTAGCTCTCTTTCAACTCTCTCTCTCTCTTTCAACTCTCTATCACTCTCTTTCAACTCTCTATCACTCTCTTTCAACTCTCTAACTCTCTTTCCACTCTCTATCTCTCTTTCAACTCTCTATCTCTCTTTCAACTCTCTATCTCTCTTTCAACTCTCTATCTCTCTTTCAATTCTCTATCTCTCTCTCTCAACTCTCTATATCTCTCTCAACTCTCTATCTCTCTCTCAACTCTCTCTCTCTCCCCATCCATCTCTATCTATATCTCCCTCTCCGTCTCTCTCTCTCTCCCTTCCCCCCTCTCTCCCTCCTCAATCTCTCTCTCCCTCCTCTATCTCTCTTCCCCTCTCCCTCTATCTGTGAGAGCTGGTCTGACAAATACACACACTGAGCTCCACCTCCTCATACACACACTATATATATATATATATATATATATATATATATATATACACATATAGACACTCATACCTCCTAATACATTAATATCATTATATTCCGGTATTTATAACCCCCTACGTTATCTCCTCATCACTAATCTCTCTCTCTCTCTCTCAACTCTTTATCTCTCTCAAATCTCTATCCATCTCTCTCTCTTTCTCTCTCAACTCTCTATCTCTCAACTCAACTATCTATCTCTCTCTCAACTCTCTATATCTCTCTCGACTCTCAATCTCTCTCTCGACTCTTTATCTCTCTCTCGACACTCTCTCTCGACTCTCTATCTCTCTCTCGACTCTCTCTCAACTCTGTCTCTCTCTCAACTCTCTGTCTCTCTCTCAACTCTCTGTCTCTCGCTCAACTCTCTATCTCTGTCTCAACTCTCTATCTCTCAACTCAACTATCTATCTCTCTCTCAACTCTCTATATCTCTCTCGACTCTCAATCTCTCTCTCGACTCTTTATCTCTCTCTCGACACTCTCTCTCGACTCTCTATCTCTCTCTCGACTCTCTCTCAACTCTGTCTCTCTCAACTCTCTGTCTCTCTCTCAACTCTCTGTCTCTCGCTCAACTCTCTATCTCTGTCTCAACTCTCTATCTCTCTCTCTCAACTCTCTATCTCTCTCTCTCAACTCTCTATCTCTCTCTCTCAACTCTCTATCTCTCTCAACTCTCTATCTATCTCAACTCTCTATCTCTCTCAACTCTCTATCTCTCTCTTTCAACTCTCTATCTCTCTTTCAACTCTCTATCTCTCTTTCAACTCTCTATCTATATCTCTCTCAACTCTCTATATCTCTCTCAACTCTCTATATCTCTCTCAACTCTCTCTCCCCATCCATCTCTATCTATATCTCCCTCTCCGTCTCTCTCTCTCTCCCTTCCCCCCCTCTCTCCCTCCTCTATCACTCTCTCCCTCCTCTATCTCTCTTCCCCTCTCCCTCTATCTGTGAGAGCTGGTCTGACAAATACACACACTGAGCTCCACCTCCTCATACACTCTCTCTCTCTCTCTCTCTCTCTCTCTCTCTCTCTCTCTATATATATATATATATATATATATATATATATATATACACATATAGACACTCATACCTCCTAATACATTAATATCATTATATTCCGGTATTTATAACCCCCTACGTTATCTCCTCATCACTAATCTCTCTCTCTCTCTCAACTCTTTATCTCTCTCAAATCTCTATCCATCTCTCTCTCTCTCTCTCTCAACTCTCTATATCTCGACTCTCAATCTCTCTCTCGACTCTCTATCTCTCTCTCGACACTCTCTCTCGACTCTCTATCTCTCTCTCGACTCTCTCTCAACTCTGTCTCTCTCTCAACTCTCTGTCTCTCTCTCAACTCTCTATCTCTCTCTCAACTCTCTATCTCTCGCTCAACTCTCTATCTCTGTCTCAACTCTCTATCTCTCTCTCTCTCAACTCTCTATCTCTCTCAACTCTCTATCTATCTCAACTCTCTATCTCTCTCTCTCTCTCAACTCTTTATCTCTCTCAACTCTCTATCTCTCTCTTTCAACTCTCTATCTCTCTCTTTCAACTCTCTATCTCTCTCAACTCTCTATCTCTCTTTCAACTCTATCTCTCTTTCAACTCTCTATCTCTCTTTCAACTCTCTATCTCTCTCTCAACTCTCTATATCTCTCTCAACTCTCTATATCTCTCTCAACTCTCTCTATATCTCTCTCAACTCTCTCTCTCTCCCCTTCCATCTCTATCTATATCTCCCTCTCCGTCTCTCTCTCTCCCTCCCTACCCCCCCTCTCTCCCTCCTCTATCTATATTTCCGTCTCTCTCTCCCTCCCTTTCCCCCTCTCTCTCCCTCCCTTTCCCACATCTCTTTCTCTCTCTCTCAACTCTCTCTCTCAACTCTCTATCTCTCTCGCAACTCTCTATCTCTCAACTCTTTCTCTCTTTCAACTCTCTATCTCTCTCTTTCAACTCTCTATCTCTCTTTCAACTCTCTCTCTCTCTTTCAACTCTCTATCACTCTCTTTCAACTCTCTATCACTCTCTTTCAACTCTCTAACTCTCTTTCAACTCTCTAACTCTCTTTCAACTCTCTATCTCTCTTTCAACTCTCTATCTCTCTTTCAACTCTCTATCTCTCTTTCAACTCTCTATCTCTCTCTCTCAACTCTCTATATCTCTCTCAACTCTCTATCTCTCTCTCAACTCTCTCTCTCTCCCCATCCATCTCTATCTATATCTCCCTCTCCGTCTCTCTCTCTCTCCCTTCCCCCCCTCTCTCCCTCCTCAATCTCTCTCTCCCTCCTCTATCTCTCTTCCCCTCTCCCTCTATCTGTGAGAGCTGGTCTGACAAATACACGCACTGAGCTCCACCTCCTCATACACACACTATATATATATTTATATATATATATATATATTTATATATATATATATATATATATATATATATATATATATATATATATATATATATATATATATATATACATATAGACACTCATACCTCCTAATACATTAATATCATTATATTCCGGTATTTATAACCCCCTACGTTATCTCCTCATCACTAATCTCTCTCTCTCTCTCTCAACTCTTTATCTCTCTCAAATCTCTATCCATCTCTCTCTCTTTCTCTCTCAACTCTCTATCTCTCAACTCAACTATCTATCTCTCTCTCAACTCTCTATCTCTCTCTCGACTCTCTCTCTCTCTCTCTCTCTATATATATATATATATATATATATATATATACACATATAGACACTCATACCTCCTAATACATTAATATCATTATATTCCGGTATTTATAACCCCCTACGTTATCTCCTCATCACTAATCTCTCTCTCTCTCTCTCAACTCTTTATCTCTCTCAAATCTCTATCCATCTCTCTCTCTTTCTCTCTCAACTCTCTATCTCTCAACTCAACTATCTATCTCTCTCTCAACTCTCTATATCTCTCTCGACTCTCAATCTCTCTCTCGACTCTTTATCTCTCTCTCGACACTCTCTCTCGACTCTCTATCTCTCTCTCGACTCTCTCTCAACTCTGTCTCTCTCTCAACTCTCTGTCTCTCTCTCAACTCTCTGTCTCTCGCTCAACTCTCTATCTCTGTCTCAACTCTCTCTCTCTCTCTCTCAACTCTCTATCTCTCTCTCTCAACTCTCTATCTCTCTCTCTCAACTCTCTATCTATCTCAACTCTCTATCTCTCTCTCTCTCTCAACTCTCTATCTCTCTCAACTCTCTATCTTTCAACTCTCTATCTCTCTTTCAACTCTCTATCTCTCTTTCAACTCTCTATCACTCTCTTTCAACTCTCTATCTCTCTTTCAACTCTCTATCTCTCTTTCAACTCTCTATCTATATCTCTCTCAACTCTCTATATCTCTCTCAACTCTCTATATCTCTCTCAACTCTCTCTCCCCATCCATCTCTATCTATATCTCCCTCTCCGTCTCTCTCTCTTTCCCTTCCCCCCTCTCTCCCTCCTCTATCACTCTCTCCCTCCTCTATCTCTCTTCCCCTCTCCCTCTATCTGTGAGAGCTGGTCTGACAAATACACACACTGAGCTCCACCTCCTCATACACACACTCTCTCTCTCTCTCTCTCTCTCTCTCTCTCTCTATATATATATATATATATATATATATATATATATATATATATATATATACACATATAGACACTCATACCTCCTAATACATTAATATCATTATATTCCGGTATTTATAACCCCCTACGTTATCTCCTCATCACTAATCTCTCTCTCTCTCTCAACTCTTTATCTCTCTCAAATCTCTATCCATCTCTCTCTCTCTCTCTCTCTCTCTCTCTCAACTCTCTATATCTCTCTCGACTCTCAATCTCTCTCTCGACTCTCAATCTCTCTCTCGACACTCTCTCTCGACTCTCTATCTCTCTCTCGACTCTCTCTCAACTCTGTCTCTCTCTCAACTCTCTGTCTCTCTCTCAACTCTCTATCTCTCTCTCAACTCTCTATCTCTCGCTCAACTCTCTATCTCTCGCTCAACTCTCTATCTCTGTCTCAACTCTCTATCTCTCTCTCTCTCAACTCTCTATCTCTCTCAACTCTCTATCTATCTCAACTCTCTATCTCTCTCTCTCTCTCAACTCTTTATCTCTCTCAACTCTCTATCTCTCTCTTTCAACTCTCTATCTCTCTCTTTCAACTCTCTATCTTTCTCAACTCTCTATCTCTCTTTCAACTCTATCTCTCTTTCAACTCTCTATCTCTCTTTCAACTCTCTATCTCTCTCTCAACTCTCTATATCTCTCTCAACTCTCTCTATATCTCTCTCAACTCTCTCTCTTTCCCAATCCATCTCTATCTATATCTCCCTCTCCGTCTCTCTCTCTCCCTCCCTACCCCCCCTCTCTCCCTCCTCTATCTATATTTCCGTCTCTCTCTCCCTCCCTTTCCCCCTCTCTCTCCCTCCCTTTCCCACATCTCTTTCTCTCTCTCTCAACTCTCTATCTCTCTCGCAACTCTCTATCTCTCAACTCTTTCTCTCTTTCAACTCTCTATCTCTCTCTTTCAACTCTCTAGCTCTCTTTCAACTCTCTCTCTCTCTTTCAACTCTCTATCACTCTCTTTCAACTCTCTATCACTCTCTTTCAACTCTCTAACTCTCTTTCCACTCTCTATCTCTCTTTCAACTCTCTATCTCTCTTTCAACTCTCTATCTCTCTTTCAACTCTCTATCTCTCTTTCAATTCTCTATCTCTCTCTCTCAACTCTCTATATCTCTCTCAACTCTCTATCTCTCTCTCAACTCTCTCTCTCTCCCCATCCATCTCTATCTATATCTCCCTCTCCGTCTCTCTCTCTCTCCCTTCCCCCCTCTCTCCCTCCTCAATCTCTCTCTCCCTCCTCTATCTCTCTTCCCCTCTCCCTCTATCTGTGAGAGCTGGTCTGACAAATACACACACTGAGCTCCACCTCCTCATACACACACTATATATATATATATATATATATATATATATATATATATACACATATAGACACTCATACCTCCTAATACATTAATATCATTATATTCCGGTATTTATAACCCCCTACGTTATCTCCTCATCACTAATCTCTCTCTCTCTCTCTCAACTCTTTATCTCTCTCAAATCTCTATCCATCTCTCTCTCTTTCTCTCTCAACTCTCTATCTCTCAACTCAACTATCTATCTCTCTCTCAACTCTCTATATCTCTCTCGACTCTCAATCTCTCTCTCGACTCTTTATCTCTCTCTCGACACTCTCTCTCGACTCTCTATCTCTCTCTCGACTCTCTCTCAACTCTGTCTCTCTCTCAACTCTCTGTCTCTCTCTCAACTCTCTGTCTCTCGCTCAACTCTCTATCTCTGTCTCAACTCTCTATCTCTCAACTCAACTATCTATCTCTCTCTCAACTCTCTATATCTCTCTCGACTCTCAATCTCTCTCTCGACTCTTTATCTCTCTCTCGACACTCTCTCTCGACTCTCTATCTCTCTCTCGACTCTCTCTCAACTCTGTCTCTCTCAACTCTCTGTCTCTCTCTCAACTCTCTGTCTCTCGCTCAACTCTCTATCTCTGTCTCAACTCTCTATCTCTCTCTCTCAACTCTCTATCTCTCTCTCTCAACTCTCTATCTCTCTCTCTCAACTCTCTATCTCTCTCAACTCTCTATCTATCTCAACTCTCTATCTCTCTCAACTCTCTATCTCTCTCTTTCAACTCTCTATCTCTCTTTCAACTCTCTATCTCTCTTTCAACTCTCTATCTATATCTCTCTCAACTCTCTATATCTCTCTCAACTCTCTATATCTCTCTCAACTCTCTCTCCCCATCCATCTCTATCTATATCTCCCTCTCCGTCTCTCTCTCTCTCCCTTCCCCCCTCTCTCCCTCCTCTATCACTCTCTCCCTCCTCTATCTCTCTTCCCCTCTCCCTCTATCTGTGAGAGCTGGTCTGACAAATACACACACTGAGCTCCACCTCCTCATACACACTCTCTCTCTCTCTCTCTCTCTCTCTCTCTCTCTCTCTCTATATATATATATATATATATATATATATATACACATATAGACACTCATACCTCCTAATACATTAATATCATTATATTCCGGTATTTATAACCCCCTACGTTATCTCCTCATCACTAATCTCTCTCTCTCTCTCAACTCTTTATCTCTCTCAAATCTCTATCCATCTCTCTCTCTCTCTCTCTCAACTCTCTATATCTCTCTCGACTCTCAATCTCTCTCTCGACTCTCTATCTCTCTCTCGACTCTCTATCTCTCTCTCGACACTCTCTCTCGACTCTCTATCTCTCTCTCGACTCTCTCTCAACTCTGTCTCTCTCTCAACTCTCTGTCTCTCTCTCAACTCTCTATCTCTCTCTCAACTCTCTATCTCTCGCTCAACTCTCTATCTCTGTCTCAACTCTCTATCTCTCTCTCTCTCAACTCTCTATCTCTCTCAACTCTCTATCTATCTCAACTCTCTATCTCTCTCTCTCTCTCTCTCAACTCTTTATCTCTCTCAACTCTCTATCTCTCTCTTTCAACTCTCTATCTCTCTCTTTCAACTCTCTATCTCTCTCAACTCTCTATCTCTCTTTCAACTCTATCTCTCTTTCAACTCTCTATCTCTCTTTCAACTCTCTATCTCTCTCTCAACTCTCTATATCTCTCTCAACTCTCTCTATATCTCTCTCAACTCTCTCTCTCTCCCCATCCATCTCTATCTATATCTCCCTCTCCGTCTCTCTCTCTCCCTCCCTACCCCCCCTCTCTCCCTCCTCTATCTATATTTCCGTCTCTGTCTCCCTCCCTTTCCCCCTCTCTCTCCCTCCCTTTCCCACATCTCTTTCTCTCTCTCTCAACTCTCTCTCTCAACTCTCTATCTCTCTCGCAACTCTCTATCTCTCAACTCTTTCTCTCTTTCAACTCTCTATCTCTCTCTTTCAACTCTCTATCTCTCTTTCAACTCTCTATCTCTCTTTCAACTCTCTATCACTCTCTTTCAACTCTCTATCACTCTCTTTCAACTCTCTAACTCTCTTTCAACTCTCTATCTCTCTTTCAACTCTCTATCTCTCTTTCAACTCTCTATCTCTCTTTCAACTCTCTATCTCTCTCTCTCAACTCTCTATATCTCTCTCAACTCTCTATCTCTCTCTCAACTCTCTCTCTCTCCCCATCCATCTCTATCTATATCTCCCTCTCCGTCTCTCTCTCTCTCCCTTCCCCCCTCTCTCCCTCCTCAATCTCTCTCTCCCTCCTCTATCTCTCTTCCCCTCTCCCTCTATCTGTGAGAGCTGGTCTGACAAATACACACACTGAGCTCCACCTCCTCATACACACACACTATATATATATATATATATATATATATATATATATATATACATATAGACACTCATACCTCCTAATACATTAATATCATTATATTCCGGTATTTATAACCCCCTACGTTATCTCCTCATCACTAACTGGAGCAGTAATCGCTTTATTTACCTGCTAAGAGCTCGGACACACACCTCTAGGCTGCAAACTCCCACAAAGAACAGGAAGGGTATGTACCGGAAGTCTGTGCGCCAAACTACAAGTCCTGGAAAGCACAGCAGCACAAGCAGTAGCCAATCAGGACAGTTAGGGGGCGGTTCTATGATATCATTTAGTTTCCATGGTGACGCTGTGTACATAAACCTTTCTCATACTGTGCACATACGCTTGTAACGATCGGACTGCCAAGCAACTATGACGTCACCGCTTATCCAATGATATTATTGGTCAGGATAGTTGTCATGTTATTATACTCACTGTCAGAGACACAGAAGAGGCTGGAGCTGTGACAGTATACTGGGAGCCATCCAGTAGTGTTTATGGGTCTGTATTTATACTTTATATTACCTAGAGAAATAGAGGTAAGTAGCCATCTAGAGAATATATATATACTAGCGAATTGCCCGTAAAAAAATTACGGCAATGAAATTGTAAGTGAGCTAATGCTGTTTGGTGTATAATAATCAAATAAATAATACATTAATAAATTAATATACTTTACCTATTTTGAAGTAATATATGCAGGAAGCATTCTGTTGAAGAGCTGGCAATCTGTTTTGATGTTGCTGCAGCATTAGTGGTGTGGAGCTGCTGTGTAAGCGTGATGAATGTGTGCAGTGTAATAGTGTGCGTGCGCGAGACAAAACCGTTAGCGTAGCTGTGTACTTCCGCATTGTATAAGTTATTGTTCTAAAATGGCGGCTAATGTGTGGTATGCGTCTATAGCGGAATATCCGTAGGTGTTTTGTGGTGTTTTGCGTTTCTGGTGGTGTTTTGCGTGTTTAGAGTGCTGTAGCCTCGTTTTCGTTTCGTTCGGTGGCCATTTTTTCTCTCGCTTAGAGAATTTTTTAGTGTCTAAACTCTTTTATTTTGAGTTAAATTAAGGTGTAACTTCATTGTTTGAGGTCCTGGATGCTTCCTCTTGCTGTAGGTAAGCTTTTTTATGTATGTGTTGTGTGTATTTATTGTGTTTTTAATTTTTTCATGTCCGCGGGTTGCGAGGTCGTAATTGGTCGTAATGTGTCTTGTACCTTTTTGCGAGGGCCGCAGTTGCTGGCAAGGAGCGCCTTTGGCGCTCCTTGCCAGCAATCGCGAGGGCCGCAGGCTCGCTGTGCGAGCCCGCAAGCGTGAGCAACGGCTCGCATGCTCACAATTATATATGTGATATATATAGTATATTATGATATTAGGTTTGAATCAGTATCTATATGAAAGAGGTTTGTTTAGAAGATAATATGTAATATGTATATATATATATCACATATATAGTTGTGAGCAGCAGAAAATGTTGCTAACGCTGACATCATAAAGGGGGCGTGGCTATGATGTAAGTGGGGGTGGGCCTAAAAACTGATTTTAACAGAAGCGTGGCGGCCATTTGCATTTCAGAGAAAGACAGCAAAGTGAGAGAGGGAGACAGGTACAGAGAGAGAGAGAGGGAGACAGCTACAGAGAGAGAGGGAGACAGCTACAGAGAGAGAAGAAGACAGGTACAGAGAGAGAAGGAGACAGGTACAGAGAGAGAGGGAGACAGGTACAGAGAGAGAGGGAGACAGCTACAGAGAGAGAAGGAGACAGGTACAGAGAGAGAGGGAGACAGGTACAGAGATGGAGACAGGTACAGAGAGGGAGAGAGACAGGTACAGAGAGAGAGGGAGACAGGTACAGAGAGAGAGGGAGACAGGTACAGAGAGAGAGGGAGACAGGTACAGAGAGAGAGGGAGTCAGGTACAGAGAGAGAGGGAGACATAAAGAGAATTACAGAGCAAGAGCACACACAGACAGTGAGGGAGCACAAAGACAGCGCAGAGAGAGTTAACAGATAGAGCGCACAGAGAGTGCAGAGAGATTGACAAAGAGAGTGAGGGGTACAGAGACAGAGATTGCACACAGACAGCAGTGCACATAGGGTGCAGATAGAGAAAGCGTACACGCAGAGAGCATGCCCAGCCGGTACATCTACACATTGTATAGTAATAATAATAATAATAATAATGCACAAGAGCATGCCCAGCCGGTACATCTACACATTATATAGTAATAATAATAATAATGCACAAGAGCATGCCCAGCCGGTACATCTACACATTATATAGTAATAATAATAATAATGCACAAGAGCATGCCCAGCCGGTACATCTACACATTATATAGTAATCACATATATAGTTGTGAGCGTACGAGTTGTTGCTAACGCTGCGGGCTCGCGTAGCGAGTCGCGGCCCTTGCGTAGCGAGGGCCTTGGCTCGCACAGCGAGCCAAGGCCCTCGCAAAGCGAGGGCACTGGGCGAGGGTCTCAGTTGCTGGCATGGTGCACCGAAGGTGCTCCTTGCCAGCAAATGAGGACCCTCGCAAAGCGAGGGCCTCAGTTGCTGGCATGGAGTGCCGTAGGCGCTCCATGCCAGCACCTGAGGACCTCGCAAAGCGAGGGCCGCAGTTGCTGGCATGGAGCGCCGAAGGCGCTCCATGCCAGCAACTGCGACCCTCGCAAAGTTCACGTCGCAACCCAAAGAGCACGACACACACATTACGGCCTCGCAACACTCGGACGCAACTCGCGAACATTACAAAATGTAAAACCCAATACATACACACAGCACATACATAAAAACCTTACCTACACCAAGAGGGAGCACCCAGGACTTCAAAAATGCCACTTAGACCTTCATTTTACTCGAAATAAAAGAGTTTAGAGACTAAAAAAAACTGTAAGCGAGAGAAAAAATGGCCGCCGAACAAAACGAAAACGAGGCTACAGCACTCTAAACTCGCAAAACAACACAAGAAACTTGCAAAACGCCACAAACGACCTACAGATATTCATACCACACAGTGCACACATTCAGCATGCTTACACAGCAGCTCCACACCACTAATGCTCCAGCAACATCAAAACAGATTGCCAGCTCTTCAACACAATGCTTCAAAATAGGTAAAGTATATTCATTTAGTAATCTATTACATATTTCAGTATTATACACCAAACAGCATTAGCTACCTTACAATTTCATTGCCGTCATTTTTTGACGGGCAATATTCTAGTATATATATATATATATATATATGTGTGTATATATATGTATATATATATGTGTGTGTGTATATATATATATATATATATATATATATATATATATATATAACCACATAATAAAAACAATATTATGAGATATATATTTATATTATTATTGTTAATATTAAACCACATAAGATATACAGTACTATGATATTAGATTTGAATCATTATCTATATGAATTAGGTTTGTTAGGAAGATAATTCATGTAATTGTGTAAATCCACCTTATGAGCCCAGGGCAGGGGCGGAGCCTGGGGTGCTCCTGCATTGGAGGGATACAGAGGAGTGCAGGACAGCCGGGAGAAGTGAGAAGGTTTGGTCTGGAGCCATAAAGCTCAGGGCAGAGATCCTGTGCTTGTTGATCAGGGGGAGATCTACCCAGCACAGCCTGGAGGTATGGTGGTAGATCCATACACTGTATCCTGTGTTTATTCTCCATGCAAGTTACGAGTGGGTGGGCTGGTATAGTGGAGAGTGCTTGGCTAAACGTGTCTTGTACGTTTTTGCGAGGGCCGCAGTTGCTGGCAAGGAGCGCCTTCGGCCCGCAAGCGTGAGCAATGGCTTGCATGCTCACAATTATATATGTGATACACACTGTGTAGGACCCTTCTGTAGTTATTATATTATATACACACTGTGCAGGACCCTCCTATAGTTATAATATTATATACATACTCTGTAGGACCCTCCTGTAGTTCCCCTCATAGTCCAGAGCCCACTGATTCAGGACACAGAAGCACACGGTCACTTTCCTCCCCATGGCTCTCACTGCTGGGGATTCTCTGTCTCTCTCACAGTTAACTGTAAACTTCCTGCTGATCTCGGGCGCGTGCATCATGCACTCTCCGTTGCTCCCCTGCATGCCTTTCTTTCAGACAATCCAGCGGCGTGCACGCACTGCTCCCTCTCTCACACAGTCCAGCGGCGTGCAGGCACAGCTCCCTCTCTCACACAGTCCAGCGGCGTGCACGCACAGCTCCCTCTCTCACACAGTCCAGTGGCGTGCACACACAGCTCCCTCTCTCACACAGTCCAGCGTCGTGCACGCACAGCTCCCTCTCTCCCACAGTCCAGGGGCGTGCACGCACAGTTCCCTCTCTCACACAGTCCAGCGGCGTGCACGCACAGCTCCCTCTCTCACACAGTCTAGCGGCGTGCACGCACAGCTTCCTCTCTCACACAGTCCAGGGGCGTTCACGCACAGCTCCTTCTCTTCGCGAGGGCCGCAGGCTCGCTTTGCGAGCCTCGGCCCTCGCTCACAGTTTAACTTCCTGCTGATCTTGGGTGCGGGCATCATGCACTCTCCATTGCTCCCCTGCATGTCTCTCTTTCAGACAATCCAGCGGCGTGCACGCACAGCTCCCTCTCTCACATAGTCCAGGGGCGTGCACGCACAGCTCCCTCTCTCACATAGTCCAGGGGCGTGCACGCACAGCTCCCTCTCGCACATAGTCCAGGGGCGTGCACGCACAGCTCCCTCTCTCACATAGTCCAGTGGCGCACACGCACAGCTCCCTCTCTTCACGAGGGCAGCGAGCCCGCAAGCGTGAGCAACGGCTCGTATGCTCACAACTATATATGTGACATATTTAATATGTTTCTTGTGCTCAAAATAATCTAGATTAAACACAAAAAGGACATTCTAAAATGTGATTGTTATTGATAGCAAAACCATTATATTTAGTTAGAAATGATTGTCATCAGTAAAGATGATTCGGGTTACCCAGGCTTTTCTGTTGGCCCTCCACTTGTCGTTGTCTTTTTGGATGTTTTCCCTCTTAAACACTCTGGGGTTCTTGCTGTGGTACACTAGAAGAGGCTTGATTTTTAAATCCCCACTAGAATTCCCACACACCAATGAGTTAGCCTGTCCTTCATCGACTTGTGAGTTAGCCTGTCCTTCATCGGCTTGTGCCCTGTCTTCTCTTCTTGGTTGATGTAGGTTCTGGAAGGCATCCTTCCAAAATAGCCCAGTCTAATCACAGTTGAAGACATGTTGTAGGAAAAAAAGCCTAAGCCTCTACATACTGTTTGAACTCCCTGATAAAGGTTACAGTTGCTTCTTTGTCAGCACTCGCTGCCTCTCCATGCTGTGAATACCTGTTCTCTTTATGAATTTATCGAGCCAACCATGACTAGCTTTAAATTCTTCAGAGCTCTCACCACTTGCGACAGGATTGTCTTTCGCCAGATCGGCATGCAGTTGTTTGGCTTTCTCACATATCATAGCCTGGGAAACACGATCACCAGCTAGTTGTTTCTCATTAATCCAAACGTAGAGTAATTTCTCTACTTTCTCCAAGGTCTTTGACCGTTGCTTGGTGATGGTACTCACACCTCTAGCCACATCAACTCCCTTAATGGCTTCCTTATTTCTCACAATGGTAGTGATTGTGGATCTTGGCATTTTGAACTCAGCAACGAGATCACAGATGCGGCTACCACCGTCATGCTTCGCTATTATCTTTTTTTTTTTTTTCGTTCTATGGTGATTTTCTCTTTTTTGTGCTTAGTGGTAGCCTTCTTCGAACCCTTGATGAAGGCACAGGCTTGACTTGAGCTCTTACAGGAGCAGGCTGGACTGGGAGCCGAAAGGAGCAGGCTGGATTGGGTGCTGAGAGGCGCAGGCTGGCCTTGGGCGCCGTGAGGCGCAGGCTGGACTTGGGCACCGTGAGGCGCAGGCTGGACTTGGGCGCCAAGAGGCACAGGCTGGACTTGGGCACCGAGAGGCGCAGGTTGGACTTGGGCTCTTGCAAGTAAAGGCAATGTGGGCACTTGCAGGCACAGTGGGCACTAGCAGACACAGGCTATTTGGGCACAACAACATGTTTGCAGTGTTGGCAGCGTTCCAGTTTGCTTTCGGTTTCAAGCCCATGGTCGCGCGACGTAATCCAAGATAGTGTTGTAACCTGAGGCTGAAATTCGGAGAGGAGACGCGATGTGACCTGAAAATGACACAATCCGAGTGCGTCATAACCCGTTATAGATTTAATATTAATAGGAATTTTCTCCTCCTTAATCTGCTGGTGACTCCTCACATTTGTCTCACTTTCTTGATCCATCTTTGATTTCACTCTTTCGCTGCCTGTAAAGATATATATAAAATAATTATATTGGTATTTAAGTGTTTATAGCCAGCACAGACCAAGGACAAAGCTAGATTTGAAAACAAAGCAAGATATACTTTTTTCTGAAACAAATATATAACATAATAAGGGATATTTTCCTAGGTTTTACTGATCAAATTGCAAAAATATCTGAGCTTGTAATCTGGATGTCTCATACGACCAGTGGGTTTAATTAGATTACACACTTTGGCCAATTGAATAGGGCTCCATATAAACACATAGCATATTTTTTTTACAGAAGTTTTTAGTTAGTGAAGACCTTGATTTTAGATAGAAGTTCCTTTGCTAAAAACTTCTGTAAAAAAATATGCTATGTGCTTATATAGAGCCCTTTTCAATTGGCCGAATCGCAATTTAATAAGGCTGCTAGGGTCTAATGTTTCAATGGGACAAAATAGAAATAAATCTCAAATGGCAGCTCTCGCTAAAGAAGTAAACTTGAAACTAGACAGATTCCAATATTAGCACAAAGCTCCATATACATTTTTTTTTAAAATACAGCAGGCCACAGGGATTGGTAGGTGCCGGATATATGTAGTTTCTGGTTGCTTGAGAGTTAAAAGAGGCCTAGATTAGCTACTAATAGAATGTTTTGCTAAGTATATTTGTCAGTGAGGGCCGTTCTAGCAGCAGCAGCTTTCACTCCTCACTTACACAATGGTAGGTACGGCTAGAGGGTGCGGTGCTGACCCCGGGGAATGTAACGCCAACAAGGCACTTGCTCAGTCACTGTCTGCTTCCAGGTAAAACTGAATTGCAGAGAGGTACTGTGAATGAATTCTAGGTGCCGGTAAGCATTTTGTGGCATGACAGCCTGGCCCATGGCATCTGTTGAGCCCTGTATAATTAAATTTGTATCTAAACTAGAGTATTCATTTTTTTTCTAGTTGCTTGAGAGTTCTGGTAACTGAGAGTCTACTGTACTGTAGAAGAAATTATTTCACAGGTAAGGAGGGTTCTTATACTAGGACTATTTTACAGTTTCTTTGCAAGTTACATAGTTACATAGTTACATAGTAATTAAGGTTGAAAAAAGACTTTCAGTCCATCAAGTTCAACCTGTTAAGATCTCCTCTGATCTGCAATATGCGGATTAGTTATTAATTAAATTATTGATTAAATAATTATCACATATATAGTTGTGAGCGTACGAGTTGTTGCTAACGCTGCGGGCTCGCGTAGCGAGCCCGCGGCCCTCGCAAAGCGAGGGCACTGTGCCAGGTTCTCAGTTGCTGGCATGGAGCGCCGAAGGCGCTCCTTGCCAGCAACTGAGGACCCTCGCAAAGCGAGGGCCTCAGTTGCTGGCTTGGAGCGCCACAGGCGCTCCATGCCAGCACCTGAGGACCTCGCAAAGCGAGGTCTTCAGTTGCAGCAACTGCGACCCTTGCAAAATTTACAACACAAATTCCCAACCCAAACAACTGCGAATCTCGCAAAGTTCACGTCGCAACACATTACGACACTCGCAAACAACATACGACACACGTTCACACACATTACGACACTCGCAAACAACATACGACACACGTTCACACACATTACGGCCTCGCAACACTCGGACGCAACTCGCGAACATTACAAAATTACAAACACAATACATACACACAGCACATACATAAAAACCTTACCTACACAAACAGGAAGCACCCAGGACCTCAAAAATGCAACTTACAACTTAATTGCACTCAAAATAAAAGAGTTTAGACACTAAATATTTTGTTAAGCGACACAAAAAATGGCCGACGAATAAAACGAGGCTACACACGCAAACACCATACGAGACACGTTACCACACATTACGACCTCGCAAACATCGGACGCAACACGCCGACATACAAACATTTAAAACTTAAGAAAGACACACAACAAACACATAAAAAGCTTACCTACAGCAAGAGGAACCAGCCAGCACCTCAAAAAAACAAGTTACACCTACATTTAAATCGAAATAAAACACTTTAGACACTAATACCATCGCTAAGCGAGAGAAAAAATGGCCGACGAACAAAACGAAAACGAGGCTTCAGACGTAACTACACTACACTTACTCGCAATAATGAAACACATACTATGCGGAACGTATCACAATCATATTAAACACCATTTTGAACAGTAATACGCAGAAAATGGCGGATGGAACGCAAATTGTAAGCTGGAACGCAAATAGCGCATGCGTATTGCGTTCTAACGGTCTCACTTTCCAGAACTTTCTACAAGTTTATAAATACTGCCTATTTCAAACAAAAAAATACATTTCTCCTCAGGTGATCAACGGAGTGACTTCTGAGATAAATGCTGCTTTTACTTGACAAGACAATTCTTTACTAATTTACTACTTTGCATTGTGCAAATTACAACTGAGAGGTAAGCTATAATATATTACATTTTATTATCAGGACAGGTCAAACAAATAAAAAAATAAACTAGGATTTATGTAGTGACATATATGGCACATTTATGTGTATAGGCTCACAAAAAAAAATGGTTCATTTAACAAAACAACAAAAAACCATAATTCTATATTAAACAGAGGTTTATGTATAGTGATGACACGCACATATATGTGTATAATGTATAGTGACATCTGACACGCACATATATGTCTATAATGTATAGTGACATGTGACACGCACATATATGTATAGAATGTATAGTGACATGTGACACACACATTTATGTGTATTGCCCCTGCATAGTGACATGTGACACGGACATATATGTGTATCATGTATATTGACATGTGACACACACATTTATGTGTATTGCCCCTTCATAGTGACATGTGACACGGACATATATGTGTATAATGTATAGTGACATGTGACACGCACATTTCTGTGTATTGCCCCTTCACAGTGACATGTGACACGGACATATATGTGTATAATGTATAGTGACATGTGACACGCACATTTATGTGTATTGCCACTGCAACAAAATTAGCTTAAAACAAAATCAGTAAACAACTACATTTAAATGACATTATATGTCATGTATACTGATATGTCACACGCACATATATGTGTATCATCTATACTTACATCTCACACACAGACATTTATGTGTGTTGGAAAAAAAATATATAAGGTTAATTTAACCATTTAAATATGAGTCATGTATACTAATATGTCACACGTACACAAAATAATTACATTAAATTATGGAATGTGCTTCATGTATGTGACATATGTGTGTAGCCCCCAACAAAAAATAAGATCAATTGAAAATAATTACACAAGTATATTTAAATGACATTAATTTACTGCAATTCAATAGATCATATAAAGCTGAATCTTTCTATTTCTTTGAATATTCAAACAGACTCTGCATCAACAGCGTCTCTCAACAATTTGCACCGTGCATTGTGAAGCACAATCCCTTTTAAAGAACACCAACAAAGAAGAAGAGGTAAGATACAACAAGACATTACATGCTCAAAAGGCCATGCTTTGCTAGATGAAAAATTATAAATATACAAATAACTATTTCACTTTCTTTTTCAAACAGACACTACAAGAAGACCGGCGGATTAAGATTGGCAGGAGGGGACCGTCTGTCATTCCAAACTTCAATCAAGGTAAAGTATTAAGTATAAACAAGAAAGAACCATGAGCCTTATTCAATTGCGACTTCCTCAATTGAATAGAGCTCTATATAAGCACATAACATATTTTTTATACAGAACTTTTTAGTTACTGAACTTCTAACCACAATCAAGGTTTTCAATAACTAAAAACTTTGCTCAATAAATATGTTATGTGATTATATAGAGCCCTCTTCAATTGGCAAAATTGCAATTCAATGAGGACCTATATATCTTTAATGGCCAAGGGCCTCACTCAAATGTGATTTGCCCATTTCAATAGGGCTCTATATAAGCACAGAGCATATTTTATAAAGGAACTTTTTATTTTGTGAACACGTTGCTTTTGGATACAAGTTCACTAAATACAAAATTCGGTAAAAAAATATGCTCTGTGCTGATATTGAGCTCTATTCCATTGGCCAAAACACAATTGAATGAGGAGCTGACAATATAACAAATGCAGTAACCAAAGGCCCTCATTCAATTGCTATTTTGGACAATTAAATATGGCTATAAATAAGCACTTTTAGGCCCTTATTCAATTTTAACAAATATATGTGATGTGCTTATTTACAACCCTATTCAATTTTCAACATTGCAATTCAATGACGGCCTTAGAGTACTATTACATTGTAAAAAATGCAATTGAATGAAGGGCAAACTATGCAACATATGGTACACACAAAGGCCCTCATTCAATTGCAATTTGCCCAATTGAATAGGGCTCTAAATAACAACATAACATTTTTAAAAAAAGAAGTTTTTAGTTACTAAAAATCTATCCAAAATAAAGTTTTTCACTGACTAAAAACTTCTTTAAAAAAATATGCTATGTGCTTATTTAGGGCACGATTCAATTAGCAAAATCGCAATTGAATGAGACACAAACTGCTACACACAAAACTGAATTTCTTATTCAATGTTTAACAACCTATAAGCCTTACAAAGAAGCAAAAATAAGAATAACAAAAGTGTTGCGCACCTAATAGCATTGTACAAAAAATCACACAAACACATATGAAACTACATTAACATTCTTCTTTAATGTTTAACAACCTATAACCAGTACAATCAAGAATAAACAACAGATACTGCGTGAAGACAATCGGACGAGGACTTTCTCCACAGGACCGGACCATCGGACGAGTACTTTCAACACAGGACCAGACCAGCAGACGAGGAATTTCAACACAGGACCAGACCAGCAGACGAGGAATTTCAACACAGGACCAGACCATCGGACGAGGACTTTCACCAAAGGACCACAACATCGGACGAGGGCTATCGCCACAGGACCACAACATCGGACGAGGGCTATCGACACAGGACCACACCATCGGACGAGGACTTCCAACAGAGGACCACACCATTGGACAACGATTTTGAACCGAGGACCAACAAACATTCGGATTTAAATCACACTTCAACCAAGGTACAGTATAATAAGTACTAAAGTATAAAACTAAAGAAACTGCTTTCAGTTGCATCCGTGTCAACAGAAAAATAAAAAAAATAATTTACTATCTCCCTTATTCTATTTAAATTGCTACTATGCAATACATAGCTCAATAACCACATCACTTTTTTTTTAGCAAAGAAGTTTTGCAGTGGTAAATATCTATCCACAAACGTTTTTAATAAATAAAACCATTATTTTAAAAAATATCTTACATGCTTATTTACAGCAGTATTCCATTGGCCAAATTCTTAGCCAGTGAGGACAGGAATTATAAATTTAACTAAATATAAATGATACATTAATGATTTGCCTTTTATTTCACCAATTGTGCACAAGAATCTTTAACAGGAATTACAAATTAAAATATACACAATTACATTTATTTTTTTTCCTTTACAGATTAATATGGCTGATAACGAGACCAAAGAAGAGAAGAAAAGATGTCAAACTAGAGAAAGACAAGAGAGATGGGCCGCCCAGCAGACACCGGAGGAGAAAGAAATTCGACGAGAAAAAGAACGCAAAAGACTTGCAAATAAAAGAATATCAGCTGCAAAAATGAAAGATACAACCAAAAAAAATAAAAAGATAATAAAGCATTTACAAACTGTTCCTAAAACATCAGATGACATTTTACAAGATACCAGTCAAGACAGACCAAAAAAAGCAACTACAAAAACAAAGCATTTACAAACTCTTACTAAAAACTTACAGGACATTTCAACCAAACAAGGACAACGTATACCAAGAAAATCCACGAAAAAAACTAAACATTTAGAACCTGTTGTTGAAACATTTCATGACTTTTCACCTGATGAATATGAAAGTCAACATCCGATATGCTTTGCAAATTGTCCTTTACTCAAGTCTTTAGCAGTAGAGGTTCAAAGTTGTGGGGACATGAGTACTCAATGTCAATTTTGTGAGGCTTATTATTTTAAACAGGAGAGACCCAGAGATGGACAATTTATTAGTTGTTGTCAAAAAGGAAAGTTCAAACTTCCAGAAAGGAAACAATTTCCAACCTATTTACAAAATATTATGACTGAACCTACTTTTCCAGATTACAAACATTTTAAGACAAACATAAGATCCTACAATAGTGCCATATCATTTGCATCTATGGGGGCAACATTGGCTGCTAATGTACCAGGACATGGTCCTTACTGTTTTAAAGTCCAAGGACAAATTTATCATCGGACTTCACATTTACATCCAGAGGAAGGAGAGCAAAGAAAATTCGCTCAACTATATGTCCTAGATACAATGGAAGCTGTTGACCAACGTATGCAGATGGAAGAAAATAAAAAATGCTTACCCAGTGTTTTCATAGAGCTAAATAACATTATGGACAACAATCCCTACAGTAAAGCTTACAAAAAATTGGCAGAAGTAGAAAATTAACAACTACTTCATGCACAAAGACATCAATTACCCATGCCAAAGGTTAATATGGTGCTTAAAAGAGACAGACATACTGATAAACGTCGTTATAACTTGCCAACATCAAATGAGGTTGCAATGGTCTTTCAGAATGATTAAGGAGAACCACCATTTCAAAGAGACATTAGAGTATATCCCAGAAATGAGGAGCAACCATTTATTATTATTAATATCTTAAGTCCAAATTTAGATCCAATGACATATCCCATCTTTTTACCACATGGAGAAGCAGGTTGGCAACCAAAATTAACCCTTCCCAGTTACCCAAATGCTAAAGCCAGAATCCGAAATAATGTTTTTATGCTTGAATTTAAAGTTGCTCAAATTGCCATTAGAGATGAATTGAATCCAATTTTATGTGGTGGAAAACTAACACAACAATGGATTATTGATTCATATTTGCAAGTTGAGGCAAATAATTTAAACTTTATAAAATATCAACAAGATAAACTACGTGTAGAACAATATTGTGGACTCATGGACTATGTTGCTGACGTGGCTACAAGCAGAGACATGACAGCTGGCAAAGCCATCATTTTACCATCTTCTTTTCAAGGATCTGCTCGAAATATGAGAGAAAGATACAATGATGCTATGGCTATTGTGACAAAATTTGGAAAACCAGATTTATTTGTGACATTTACATGTAATCCACAATGGCCAGAAATTACACTAAATCTACTTCTTGGACAAAGTGCTTCAGATCGACCAGATTTAGTAGCCAGAGTTTTTAAGATCAAATTAAATGAATTAATACGTGACTTTACTATAAATCAGTTATTTGGCAAATGTCTTGCTTATGTATATACCATTGAATTTCAAAAAAGAGGCCTTCCACATGCACATCTTCTCATAATACTTCAAGAGAAAGATAAATTAGATACTTCGGACAAAGTGGATGCAGTCATAGTTGCTGAACTACCAGATCCAGAACTATATGGTAGACTATATGAGATTGTTACTCATCGCATGATTCATGGACCCTGTGGAGACCTTAATCCACAATCACCATGTATGGAAAATAATCAATGTTCAAAAGATTTTCCAAAAGATTATAGAGACAAAACATATGCAAATTGTGATGGATATCCACTTTATAAAAGAAGAGAAGGAGATAGTGCCATTATTTGTGGAAAAAAAGTGTACAATAGATATGTAGTACCCTACAATCCACATTTACTCATGAAGTACAATGCCCACATCAACGTAGAAGCCTGCACTTCCATCAAATCCATTAAATATGTCTACAAATATATTTACAAAGGTTACGATGCAGCTACTGTAGTCGTCAAAAGTGCAGACAACCCTGAAAGTAGTGAGTTAGTACATGATGAACTTGCATCTCATGTAGATGCTCGCTATGTCAGTGCGCCAGAAGCTATGTGGCGGCTTTTAAAATTTGAAATGCATGATAGATCACATGCAGTATATAGGTTAGCAGTACATTTGCCACAACGACATTTAGTCTATTTCCATGCTGGAAATGAAATGAATGCATTGGCCCAAAGTGAAGATCGTCACACTACACTAACTGCATGGTTTGCATTAAATTCCACTGATGCTGAAGCAACACAATACTTATATATTGAAATTACATATCACTATGTTTTTGTGAATGGATTATGGAGAGCAAGAAAAACCAGAGGCAATAAAATAATTCCACTAATTTACACAGTCAGTCCAAGAGATGTTGAACGTTTTTGCTTACGGATATTACTTTTAAATGTTCCAGGAGCACAAAGTTTTGAACAATTAAGAACTGTTAATGACATTGTATATGAATCCTTCCATTTAGCTGCAAGACATAGAAACTTACTCGCTGATGATACAGAGTGGGAAAGATGTTTAGAAGAAGCAGCACAATGCCAAATGCCACGACAGATGAGAGAACAATTTGCTTTTATTTGTATCTTCTCAAATGCTCCAAATGCATTAGCTTTGTGGGAGACTTTTAAAAGTAATATGGCTGAAGACTTTATGCGACAATACAATGAACCCATTGCACACTTAAAAGCGTTAATGGAAATTCAAGAAGTCTTTTTAACTCATGGATTAAGTTGTGCAAGTTTTAATTTGCCTGATCCAGGTCTTATAGATGACATTAACTTTGAAGACTATGACATTCAACTACAAGCAGAAAGAACAGAAGAAAGACTTGCAACTTTAAATACACTACAATTGCAAGCATTTCATGCCATTAAAAATGCTATAGATGATGACATGGTGACAGAGCGTTATTTCTATCTTGATGGACCTGGCGGATCAGGAAAAACATATTTGTACAATTTATTAAGGAGTTCAGTACGAGCACAAGGAAAAATAGCAATGGCGTTTGCCACTACTGGAATTGCTGCACTTTTATTAGAAGGTGGAAGAACTGTTCATAGTGGATTTAAACTGCCAGTGCCTATTTTAGAAAATTCTGTGTCAGATATTCGCATGACATCCTTACAAGCAAAGAAATTGAAGAAATGTAAATTAATTATAATAGATGAGGCCACAATGATGTCATGCTATGCCCTCCAATGTATTGACCGTTTGCTTCGTGAAGTCATGGATAATATTTTTCCATTTGGTGGAAAGGTAATGTTGTTGGGTGGCGATTTTAGACAAACATTACCTGTCGTTGTACATGGAAATCGAACAGACATTATTGAAACATGTATAAAGATCCCACCTCATATGATTTGTCAACAAGATATTATATTGGCTATATTTGAAGGGAGCATAAATAACGAAGAATATTCCGAGCTTGCCAACCAAGTTATACTGACGTGTAAAAATAAAGATGCATTAATACTCAATAATGAAATCTTTAAAAAAATTAATGCACCACAAAGAAATTATCACAGTGCTGATTCTGTACTTGCTGATGACAATGAAAGTCAGGCAAACTTTTCAACTGAATTCATTAACTCTTTAACTCCTTCTGGAATGCCACCACATATTTTGCAGCTAAAGAAAGGTGCAATTATCATGTTACTGCGAAATATGAACCCCAAAAAAGGCCTATGCAATGGCACAAGATTAATTGTTCAACAATTAAAGGACCATTTTATACATGCTGAAATTGTAACTGGGACCCATAAAGGAGAGAGAGTTTTCATACCAAGAATAGATTTAGCACCAAGTGAAAGTAGTCTCCCTTTTATACTTCAAAGAAGACAATTTCCCATTATTATGGCATTTGCCATGACCATTAATAAATCACAAGGTCAAACTTTCAAATCTGTGGGTATTTTCTTAGAAGAACCAGTTTTTGCACATGGTCAATTGTACGTTGCGTTGTCACGGTGCAAAAATCCACAGGCTATTAAAGTTTACATTGAAAACAATGAAAGTCAAGGTGATTTATTAGAAGATGGACGTATTTTTACTAAAAACATTGTCTACTATGAAGTACTATAACTTTGCAGGATACAAACTAAAGCCATGCAAACATTTTGGAAAAACATTCAAAAATACAAAACAATTGGTTGTTTAATTCAGTCATAATTAATGGAAGTCATGTTTATGGATAATTTGCCTCACAAAATACTTGCCTTGCATTTCTATGAAAAATTATGATAAAATGTTAAGTCACTATGTTAATGTTTCTAATGTTACAAGTTTAAAAACAATATTTTCAAGTTATTTCATTCAACATATTACAAAGTTCATGTTAAGAGCTCAAGCACCTTTTAAGTCACAATGTAAATATTCTCTGTTATCTTAAGATTACTACCTACATTAATGTTTATCGCCACTTTATGTGGTCAGTAATGAATTACTTTAATTACGTACGGTTTAAGGAGAGTTTTTACTGTATGCCTTCCTCTACATTCAATGTATATTAAACTTAACAATTATTCTGATACAAATTGCATGTTAATACTGATTAATTTAAAGTTAAAACTGTTTTTACATTCAAATGTTAATACTTTTAATTCAAAATTATGTTACAAAATGTATTTACTATGTTCCTGTTTATAATGTTCAAAATTACACAAATGTTTTGCAAAACTTCCAAAATTACATAAAAAATAAAGTTCAATTTTAAAAATATATACTTTCAAGGTTATTGCTTACATATATTTTAAACTTCATGTTAAAATTCGGCACGTTTCAAAAAGTCTTTTTATTTTTTACTTTCCTCTGGATTCTATGTATATTAAAGTGAACAATTCTTCAGATACAAAATTCATTTTAAAAAACCATTACATCAACGTTTTACAAAAATACATGTTCATATCACAATACTTACAAGGGTCAAAAATATATTTAAATAACTAAACAACTTCACAAACATATACATCACATTGCCGTCATTTTTTGACGGGCAAGTCGCTAGTATATATATATATATACATCCAAATCAGGTGAACGGTGTAGGAATTACAACAGTCTGTATATGTGCCTCCCACTTTTTAAGGAGGTAGGTGTATGTGTGTCAAAGTCAACAATCAAGAGAAGACTTCACCAGAGTAAATACAGAGGGTTCAACACAAGATTTAAACCATTGGTGAGCCTCAAAAACAGGAAGGCCAGATTAGAGTTTTCCAAACAACACCTAAAAAAGCCTTCACGGTTCTGGAACAACATCCTATGGACAGATGAGACTAAGATCAACTTGTACCAGAGTGATGGGAAGAGAAGAGTATGGAGACGGAAAGGAACTGCTCATGATCCAAAGCATGTGTCATGGCGTGGGCATGTATGGCTGCCAATGGAACTGGTTCTCTTGTATTTATTGATGATGTGACTGCTGACAAAAGCAGCAGGATGAATTCTGAAGTGTTTCGGGCAATATTATCTGCTCATATTCAGCCAAATGCTTCAGAACTCATTGGACGGCGTTTCACAGAGCAAATGGACAATGACCCGAAGCTTACTGCAAAAGCAACCAAAGAGTTTTTTTAAGGGAAAGAAGTGGAATGTTATGCAATGGCCAAGTCAATCACCTGATCTGAATCCGATTGAGCAAGCATTTCACTTGCTGAAGACAAAACTGAAGGGAAAATGCCCCAAGAACAAGCAGGAACTGAAGACAGTTGCAATAGAGGTCTGGCAGAGCATCACCAGGGATGAAACCCAGCATCTGGTGATGTCTATGCGTTCCAGACTTCAGGCTGTAATTGACTGCAAAGGATTTGCAACCAAGTATTAAAAAGTGAAAGTTTGTTTTATGACTGTTAATCTGTCCCATTACTTTTGTCACTTAAAAAGTGGGAGGCACATATACAAACTGTTGTAATTCCTACACTGTTCACCTGATTTGGATGTAAATACCCTCAAATTAAAGCTGAAAGTCTGCAGTTAAAGCACATCTTCTTAGTTTCAAATCCATTGTGGTGGTGTATAGAGCAAAAAAGTTTAGAATTGTGTTGATGTCCCAATATTTATAGACCTGACTGTATATATATATATATATATATATATATATAAATATATATATATATATATATCCCGTAGGCCCGGTATAGTTGTACATGCACCCCTTACTCCCCACTCATACTGTAGATATATATAGCCCTGCACTCACAGTACACACATACATATTGTATATATCATAGGAACAAAACTATATACTGCATGGGAATGTATGTAATATGTAGTGTGTGTGTGTGTATATCACTCTAGAATAAGTGTGTGTTAGCATGGTCAGTCTCCTATATATATATATATATATATCCCGTAGGCCCTGTATAGTTGTACATACACTCCTTACTTCCCACTAATACTATAGCTATATATAACCCTCCACTCACAGTACACACATATATATATTGTATATATTATGGATTTAAAACTATATACTGCATGGGGATGGATATAATATGTAGTATGTGAGTGTGTATCCCTCTAGAATGAGTGTATGTATTAGTATGGTTAGTCCCCTATACATATCCCTTAGGCCCTGTATAGTTGTAGATAGAACCCTTACTCCCCTTTCACACTATAGATATATATATAACCCTCCACTCACAGTCCACACACACTGTATATATCATAAGAATAAAACTATATACTGCACGGACATGGATGTAATATGTAGAATGTGTGTGTGTATATCCCTCTAGAATGAGTGTGTGTATTAGTATGGTCTGTCTCCTATATATATATCCCGTAGGCCCTGTATAGTTGAACATACACCCCTTACTCCCCACTCATACTATAGGTCACACAAACTTACATGTCTACAAGTTCCCTGTAGCTAACCCCTAGTTAGGCCTTCTTCCTCGTTCACTTCCGTATCCCTTAGGCCCTGTATAGTTGTACATGCACCCCTTACTCCCCACTCATACTATAGAAATATACAGCCCTCCACTCACAGTACACACATACATATTGTATATATCATAGGAACAAAACTATATACTGCATGGGAATGTATGTAATATGTAGTGTGTGTGTGTATATCCCTCTAGAATGAGTGTGTGTATTAGCATGGTCAGTCTCCTATATATATATATATATATATATATATATATATATATATATATATATATCCCGTAGGCCCTGTATAGTTGTACATACACTCCTTACTTCCCACTAATACTATAGCTATATATAACCCTCCACTCACAGTACACACATATATATATTGTATATATTATGGAATTAAAACTATATACTGCATGGGGATGGATATAATATGTAGTATGTGTGTGTGTATCCCTCTAGAATGAGTGTATGTATTAGTATGGTTAGTCCCCTATACATATCCCTTAGGCCCTGTATAGTTGTAGATACAACCCTTACTCCCCTTTCACACTATAGATATATATATATAACCCTTCACTCACAGTACAGACACACACTGTATATATAATGAGAATAAAACTAAATACTGCACGGACATGGATGTAATATGTAGTATGTGTGTGTATATCCCTCTAGAATGAGTGTGTGTATTAGTATGGTCAGTCTCCTATATATATATCCCGTAGGCCCTGTATAGTTGAACATACACCCCTTACTCCCCATTCATACTATGGGACACACAAACTTACATGTATACAAGTTCCCCGCAGCTCGTTGTAACTAACCCTTAGTTAGGCCTTCTTCCTCCTTCGCTTCCGTTTTTTTTCTTCGGCTATGCCTACAGTGGGTAGGAAGACAATTTCCGGGACGAGACTACGGGTCCGCCTTTTTGGTTATGGGCAAAAGCTGAAAATATTATCAAGTCCTGGCGATAATGCTCTCCATGTTACAGGATGAGATACATTGCTAGGGAATAAGTTGAAATGATCTCACTAATTGCATTGTATATATGACATTGACAGATTGCATTAGGGAGAGGGGAAGAGACACGGAAGGGGAGAGGTGGGGAGTGACTCAGGTGAGGGGAGGGGTGAGGGGAAGAGACACAGGGGAGCGGTGGGGGGAAGAGACACGGGAGGGTAGAGTGGGGGAGAGACACAGGGGAGGGGAGTGGGGGAAGAGACACAGAGGAAGGGAGAGGGGGAAGAGACACAGGGGAGGTGTAAGAGACACAGGGGAGAGGGGGGAGAGACTTAAGGGAGGGGGAAGAGACACAGGGGAGGGGAGTTCTGGTGTATTTTACCCACTGTGTGAGATATCTCTTTGGAGTTGAATAAAACAAACATGGGAACCAAGTAACATAAGAAGATGCAACTGGAGCTGTGAAATTATACTGGGGAGATCTCCATATCTATTTATCTATCTATCTATCTATCTATCTATCTATCTATCTATCTATCTATCTATCATGTCTGATGGAGGGGTGTATATGTGCCATTATATTTAGTGTATATACTTATATATCGTGGTAGGGAAGGCTAATATATTCTAGATGGTTTCTTACTTTATATATATATATATATATATATATATATATATATATATATACATATATATATATATTTATATATATATATATATATATATATATATATATATATATATATATATATATATATATTATCTTTTTTATAACTTTCTTTTTCTCATGGTAATTGCAGAAGCATGTAATATGACAAAATGTCCACAAGATGGTGATGTAGGATAAGGAATGGAATTTAGATATAATTATAATTGCATTTTAGATTGGTTTTGTAAGTTTCCACTAGATGGCGATGCAGGATCATAAATCAATTTCAGTGTCAACCTGAGAAGCTCTGTAAATGAAAAAAAGATTATTTTACATTAAATTCTAATAATAAGTATATGTATGTGCTGATAAAGATATATAGGCCGCACATTCTCTATAAATAAAGTAGCAGCCAGGTCACAGATATTAGCCCCTCATAAGTACAGCTCTTAAAGCACCACTGTACAGTTCCTTGCAAAAGTATTCACCCTCCTTGACTTTTTACCTATTTTGTTACATTACAGCCTTAAGTTCAATGTTTTGTTGAATTTTATGTGATGGATCAGAACACAATAGTCTAAGTTGGTGAAGTGAAATGAGAAAAATCTATACATAAAACTATTTTTTAGAAATAGAAAACAGAACATTTTTATGTGAGTATGTATTCACCCCCTTTGTTATGAAGCCCATAAAAAGCTCTGGTGCAACCAAATACCTTCAGAAGTCACATAATTAAAGAAATCTTTTTTGAAAGGCTCCTGAGGCTGCAACACCTAAGCAAGAGGCACCACTAACAAAACACTGCCATGAAGACCAAGGAACTCTCCAAACAAGTAAGGGACAATGTTGTTGAGAAGTACAAGTCAGATTTAGGTTATAAAAAATATCCAAATCTTTGATGATCCCCAGGAGCACCATCAAATCTATCATAACCAAATGGAAAGAACATGGCAGAACAGAAAACCTGCCAAGAGATCGCCGCCCACCAAAACTCATGGACCGGGCAAGGAGGGCATTAATCAGAGAGGCAGCACAGAGACCTAAGGTAACCTTGGAGGAGCTGCAGAGATCCACAGCAGAGACTGTAGTATCTGTACATAGGATGACAATAAGCCGTACGCTCCATAGAGTTGGGCTTTATGGCAGAGTGGCCAAAAGAAAGCCATTACTTTCATAAAAAAACAAAATGGCATGTTTTGAGTTTGCGAAGGCATGTGGAAGACTCCTAAAATGTATGGAGGAAAATGCCTTGGTCTGAGGAGATTAAAATGGAACTTTTTGTCCATCAAAGAAAACGCTATGCCTGGTCGCAAATCCAACACATCACATCACCCAAAGAACACCATCCCCACAGTGAAACATGGGGGTGGCAGCATCATGCTATGGGGATGTTTTTCAGCAGCTGGGACTTGGAAACTGATCAGAGTTGTGAGAAAGATGGATGGTGCTAAATACAGGGATATTCTTGAGCAAAACCTGTACCACTCTGCCTGATTCGAGCCTAGGATGGAGGTTCACCTTCCAGCAGGACAATGACCCCAAACACACTGCTAAAGCAGCACTTGAGGGGTTTAAGGGGAAACATGGAATGGCCTAGTCAAAGCCCAGACCTCAATTAGATAGAAAATCTGTGGTCAGACTTAAAGATTGCTGTTCACAAGCACAAACCATCCAACTTGGAGGAGCTGGAGCAGTTTTGCAAGGAGGAATGGGCAAAAATCCCAGTGGTAAGATATGGCAAGCTCATAGATACTTATCCAAAGCGACTTGGAGCTGTGGTTGCCCCAAAAGATGGCTTTACAAAATATTGACTCTAAGGGGGTGAATAGTTATGCACTTTTTCTGTTATTTTGTCCAATTTGTTGTTTGCTTCACAATAAAAAAAAAAAATCTTCAAAGTTGTGGGCATGTTCTGTAAATTAAATGATGCAAATCTTAAAACAATCCATGTTAATTCCAGGTTGTGAGGCAACAAAACACGAAAAATGCCATGGGGGGTGAATACTTTTGCAAGGCACTGTATATATTTTTAGTCATAAAAAAAAGGTCTAGATGGCTTTGGAACAATGGCAATAGGAGTCTTATATTCACAACCAGCTGCTTATGTATCAAGCCGTGGGATAAAAACAGAACGTTTTGAAATTACAAATGGACCTCGCTAGGGGTGTCCTAAACTTATCCCCTCTTATTTTAGTATTGATGATGGAGCCTTTAGCAGAGGCTGTGAGAAAGTCTACAGACATAGGAGTGATAAGTATAGACCGACAAATACATAAAATTATGTTATTTGAGAATGACGTCATTTTAACTATTACAGATCCGATTTATTCTTTTCCTTATGTCTTAAAAATGATTTAAAATGTTGGCAATATCTTGTATTATAAAATGAATAAGACTAAAACCAGGACCTTATTTGTAAATATGTACAGGGAGGATATTGGGCGTGTAAACAAATTATGGGAGAATTTGGAATCAATTACTTACTTGGGAAATAAATTTACCCACAATCTTGAGACCCTAATCAAAGTACATTTTGAAATTTTGTATGATAAGATTAAAAAGCAGATATAATGTTGGAAGACCATCCCCATGTCCTGGCTGGGTAGAGTCGTGGCTATAAAGATTTTGATACTACCAAAAATTAATTATATATTTAAGTGTCTTCCCTTTAAAGTTTCAAACTGTATTTTGAATAAACTCCAATCTCTTATTGATACATTCATATATAATGGGGAAAAAACAAGGTTGCAACAGGCGGTGGTGAAAAGATGTTTTAGTAAGGGAGGGATTGCACCCCCTTGCATAAATGCATATTATACAGCAGTAATGTGGTCTCATTCTATTAAATGGTCTGCAAAAATAAAACAAAATGGTTGGTGGCAGATTGAAGATGCAATGATAGGTAATTATCAAATAAAAAATTGGCTATGGAAAGATAATACCACCTTTGATGTTAAAAAATGCCAGTTTATTGTAATCGAAACAGGATTGGAGAATTGGTATAAATGGAATAAGAAACATAATTTAGTAGAAGAGCCCTCACAAAGCTTACCAATGAGCTGGCTAAATCAGATCTTGACGCTAGCGTTTAACTGGGATTGGTACAGATGGAATTGCCTATTGGGCGACTTAGAGGACAATGGGAATTTCAAATCTTATGAGAAGCTGAGGTCGGCGTTTGGATTACCAAACACAAAATGGTTGTAATATGAAGTATTAAAAAATAGGATTAATAAATCTAAATACAGATTAGTTCAAGATAGGGATTTATCACAATTTTAAAAAAAATAGCTCTATTTTGTGATGGTAAACATTTGCAGCCTTATTAAATTGCGATTCGGTAAATTTAAGAGGGCTCTATTTAAGCACACAACATATTTTTTTTACAGAAGTTTTTAGTTGGTGAACTTCTATCTAAAAGCAAGGTCTTCACTAACTAAAAACTTCTGTAAAAAAAATATGTTGTGTGCTTAAATAGAGCCCTTCTAAATTTACCGAATCACAATTTAATAAGGCTGTTAATATCAAAATGCTACATTATTCTATAAGAGAAAGACAAGATAGATAAAACTAGAGAAGTGATTAAATGAGGAAAAAGAGTTTAATATTTCAATTCCACTGGAAAAATGGTTTAACGCCTTTGATTTGACATATAAAATTATTAAACATCAATCATTTTGAGAAAACTATTTTAAAGTAATTCAGAGATGGCACTTAGTGCCAGCTAAAATAGCAACAATAAAGAAGGATGCAAATCTAGGAATATGCTGGAGACTATGCGACCAATAGGCATCCTACAAACATATTTGGTGGGAATTAAAAAAACTTATGGAATAGCTGTTTCACAATAATATCAAAGATTTGTAAAAAAAATATATTTGTCCATTCTATGAGATTACTTTATTGCATTTTTTTCCAGAAAAGTGGAATTTGAAAGAGAAAGGCCTTATCATTCACATTGTATTGGCGACCAAATGGTAAATTGTTAAATACTGGAAACAAGCAAAGGTCCCCTCTATAGGAGAAATTGTAGCAGTGGTTAGTAGAAACAGAGAGCTGGAAAAAGATATCGAGAATTTATGTATAGAGATTTCGGTCTCAATCGGATGGAGTATCTGGGAACATTACTGTACAAATTAATCTATATGAGAGGCTGAAACTCTTTGATTTATTGCCAGGGCAAGCATCATTAACCAGAGTTGAATTATCAGCAAAAACAAGATCAACTCTCCTTATTACCCTTCCTATTTGTAATGTTACGGAAATGTGTATTATGTTTGATTGCTGTATAATTTTATATTTATGTGCATTTTTTTTTCTATGTTTGATACAGCTAGGTTGGAACATGACTTGGAGAAAACTATGGGCTCCCTCCTGATTGACTCAACAAAGGTTCTTCTCCAAAGCTAATAAACCCAACTCCCTCCTGGTCAGAAAGTTGATGATGAAAATGTTTTTTAGGTAAAGTCACTCACAAGCTTCATTACCATTAGTCTAAATAAAATTCAAGATATCTTTTTAAACTATTATCAAAGATGATACTCATCCTTCAAGCACAATAGTGTTCATTTAATCACACTCTTTTCTGACTTCCTGTGATTTTCCTGCACTGATGGCTCAGGATTTAAAGTCACACAATTCTAGGATCACAGAGAAGGAGGTTATTCAGGGCTTCACTAACCTTTATTATAAGAAATGTGCTGATCTTCCTGCCCCGCATTTATCTAGCTTATTTAATGCAATATTAGAAGGCCACTCAGGTCCTCCAGAATTAAATCAAGCTTAAATGGTTTTCCCTCCTAAGCCCGTGATATTCTGTAGGTGAGAAATTATTGATCTATATCTTTGTTGAATGGGGTATTAAGATTCTTGCAAAACCTATGGCTATAAGGGTGTCCCAATTTTTAGCTAGGCTTATTCATAAAGATCAGGTAGGGTTCATCCCTTATAGGCAAGGATAGGGATAATGTCAGGCGGATCTTAAACGTCATGCAGATTGTTCACAACTCTTGAACTCGGGCTTGCCTTTTGGCCGTGGATATTGAAAAAGCGTTTGATTCTGTCGAATTGCAGTACTTACAAGCAGTTGTGTCTAAATTTGAGTTTGAAGCTACATTTTTTTATTTGACACCTATGTATATTGATATTCAGAAAGGCACTAGGCAGGCGTGCTCTCTGTACCCACTTCTTTTTGCCCTGTCAGTTGAGCCCCTTGCTCAGTTTATTAGATTTGACTCCTTGGGGTCAATGTAGGTCTTCACTATTTTAAGTGTTGTCTGTCTGCTGATGACCGTTTATATACTCAAAACTTGTTGCCTCTATTCCAGCTCTGATGAGAGCTCTGGAGACCTTTAGTAGGTTTTCAGGTCTAAAAGTTAATACTGAAAAATTGAGGCCCTAGATCTCTCTATCCTCTTCTGAGTATGCGTTTTTGCAATAATTTTACTGGCTGAAATCTCATATCAAATATCTTGAGGTTAATATTACTCCTTGTTTTGGTGACCTGTATAAGGCCAATTTTCTCCAAATATATAGGGTGTTAATCACCGACTTGCAAAATTGGTCAAAATATCAAATTTCATGGCTTGGCCATATTAATTTAGTCAAGATAAATATTTTGCCCTGACTGTTATACCTACCTATTTTTAACACTACCAATTGCAATTAGCTTTAAAGAACTAGGTTTCAAATTAAGGTTTTGAAATTAATCTGGCATAACAAACCTCTGAGAATTGCCAGACCAAATATTTTTATTATTGTTTATTTGTAATGCGCCAACATATTCCGTAGCGCTGTACATAAGTTAATTTCAAGGGAAAGATAAATTCAATATTAACACAAAGAATGGAGGGCCCTGTCTTTGAGCTTAGAATCCGGTGTCCATAGTGCTTTCCCCAAAGCGCCATGCAAGACTGAAAACTCGCAGACTCACAATCTAAAGACCAATAATGTTTAGACATAAGACTAAGGATGGCCTTTTATTTGCAAATTTCAAATTATAGTAGCATAATTGACCTTTATCCCCATCACACATTCTGCTACTTATTCTTGTGATAAGATTATTTTGTTGCCTAATACCACGTCTCTCTTGAAAGGACTTTCAAACTCCATAATTAAACAATCCCTTATTTGTTGGTCTTGGGCAAACCATAGATTTTAGTTCTCTCCTAAATTTTCTACCCTAACGCCAGTTATTCACTATTTACAATTTCCTATGGGGCTTAGTGAAGTGTCTGGCCTGGTAGTGGTCAAAAAGTTTGAATGGATTTAGTTCCTGCTATAAAGATGACTCTGTACTATAATCAACTAGCTTGTCGATTATGACCTTCTTTATGAAATTCACTAAGGACGCAACATTTGATTCACTTAATTATGTTTTGTCAAGAGTTCTGACCAGAGTCAGAGTCCTTTAGGAGACAAAGGGAAAGGAAATAAAACCCTTCTAGATTTATTTTTGACACCCACAAATTGAGTATTTCACTTTTAAAACTTGAATTTTATTAATTTGCTTTCAAACAAATTAAAATACAGACAATTAAAAAAGTTACTATTGCTCCTGTTGTTGATCACATATTTATTGACATATATATCTCTTATATTCAATTATTGTACTTACACAAACGTTGTGTGGCACCACATAGGTAAGTCAGAAAAGATTCTTGTGAGCTTTCCAAATGCTTTTGATTAATTACTTTTATATGAACTTAGAAGAATGGTATGATGTGTCATGTAGATATGAAATATCTGACCCAGATTAAACATTTCCCATATTTCAAAAATATAATTGATCTGTGTGAGTTTTCTTCTGTCATTTTAGATTTGACTGCCACACGTCCCACATTCCGAATACACAACTGGTCATTTTCCTGTGTCATTTTTCTCATGTACATTGTGTATTGAGATTTCACTGAAACATTTCCCACATTCAGAACATGTATATTATCTTTTTACTATGTGAGTTTTCTTATGTATTTTAAAATTTTTGGCCAGACTAAAACATTTTCCACATTTAGAACATGCAAATTGTTTATCTCCTGTGTGAGTTCTCATATGTCGATTGAGACTTGAGGACAGACTGAAACATTTCCCACATTCAGAACATGCAAATGGTTTTTCTCCTGTGTGAATTCTCGTATGTAGCTTAAGATGCGTGGCCTGACTAAAACATTTCCCACATTCAGAACATGCAAATGGTTTATCTCCTGTGTGAGTTCTCATATGCAGTTGGAGACTTGCGGACAGACTGAAACATTTCCCACATTCAGAACATGTAAATGGTTTTTCTTCTGTGTGAGTTCTAGTATGTTGATTCAGATGTGTGGCCCGACTAAAACGGTTCCCACATTCAGAACATGCAAATGGTTTTTCGCCTGTGTGAGTTCTCATATGTAGATGGAGACCTGAGGCTTGACTAAAACATTTCCCACATTCAGAACACGCAAATGGTTTTTCTCCTGTGTGAATTCTCTCATGTCGATTCAGATTTGCAGCACTACTGAAACATTTCCCACATTCAGAACATGCAAACAGTTTTTCTCCTGTGTGAGTTCTCATATGTAGATGGAGACCTGTAGCTTGACTGAAACATTTTCCACATTCAGAACATGCAAATGGTTTTTCACCTGTGTGAGTTTTTATATGTTCACTGAGATGTGAGGCCCGACTGAAACATTTCCCACATTCAGAACATGCAAATGGTTTTTCGCCTGTGTGAGTTTTTATATGTTCACTGAGATGTGAGGCCCGACTAAAACATTTCCCACATTCAGAACATGCATGTGATTTTTGACCTGTGTAAGTTATTGGCTTTGCTCTCAGATAACTCTGTGATACACACTCTGGTGATCTAATGGAAATGTGATCCTCTTCAAGGGTATTCCAATTCTTGGATCCATCTGTTAGATATAAAAGCACAAGGAGTAAATAATTTTAAACTCTGAGAATTATAAAATACGTTTAATGGAAATGATTAGTCTAAGTCTAAGACTAAGTCTGTGAGAAGTGTTCAAATTATACCTGCTCTGATATACAGCAATAGACTACATTCTAGAACGGAATGGAATAAATTATTGGTGCAAAAGAAAAGAAAATGGTGCTGGACATATTACCTTGGCACTATGGTCCCTGTCTGATTAGCTTATGTTGCTAATATTAAAAGATAGTTAGAAAATATGAAATTCCTTTTGAGAAAAAAAAAATCAGTATGCCGAATATAATCAGAACATGTGTGATGATCTGAAAGTAATTTCACTGTTACTTGCTTTGCAACTCGGCTAAACCAAATGTTGTTGTCTCTTCTGCATGAGACAGTTGAGACGGGGAAAGTCATTATATCAAGAAGAACCGGCCATTGTGTCACTTACTCCTCCCCCGTCAACCTTTAAAATATTTTTAACCAACACTTCATATAAAGAATTATCAATAAAAATGATGCTGGGTTTGCATATTTAACCCATGTGCCACTTAAAATCCTTCTGTGATAGAGAAATACTAGCAATATATTTAAAGCCAGGATAAAAAGTTTTATTAGGATCACAGAGTTTTTATGTATGATAAATGTGATTTATTTTGTAAACTACTATTATTACATTGGTCCACAACATTCAGACTCACATTCTCTCTCTCATTATTCAATTACATAAGTAATATAAGGGGTTTATTCTCCCTCCTCCTATGCACCTTATATGCCAAAAGATTAAATAGGCCTGGGTGTTTCTAGGATTTTCTCTACATGCAGGCTCTACCACTGGTGCTTTGGGGTGTGGGACCCTATAACTAACAACCATGGGGGTCACTACTGACCCACATGTCCTTTACCAACCCTCTATGGACCCAAATGGCATCTAAAATTACATTTTAATAAAAAAAATCTTGAAATAAAAAATATTAAACCTATAAAAGCAATTATAAATTAATAGAATACAATTCCTGGTTCAAGCGAAACCCTGGTCTTCAATATTCATCACATATATAGTTGTGAGCGTACGAGTTGTTGCTAACACTGCGGGCTCGCGTAGCGAGGGCCGCGGCTCGAAGCGAGGGAACTGTGCCAGGTTCTCAGTTGCTGGCATGGAGCGCCGAAGGCGCTCCTTGCCAGCACCTGAGGACCTCGCAAAGCGAGGTCTTCAGTTGCAGCAACTGCGACCCTTGCAAAATTCAAACAACTGCGAATCTCGCAAAGTTCACGTCGCAACTCATTACGACACTCGCAAACAACATACGACACACGTTCACACACATTACGACACTCGCAAACAACATACGACACACGTTCACACACATTACGGCCTCGCAACACTCGGACGCAACTCGCGAACATTACAAAATTAAAAACACAATACATACACACAGCACATACATAAAAACCTTACCTACACAAACAGGAAGCACTCAGGACCTCAAAAATGCAACTTACAACTTAATTGCACTCAAAATAAAAGAGTTTAGACACTAAATAATTTAAGCGACACAAAAAATGGCCGACGAATAAAACGAAAACGAGGCTACACACGCAAACACCATACGAGACACGTTACCACACATTACGACCTCGCAAACATCGGACGCAACACGCCGACATACAAACATTTAAAACTTAAGAAAGACACACAACAAACACATAAAAAGCTTACCTACAGCAAGAGGAACCAGTCAGCACCTCAAAAAAACAAGTTACTCCTACATTTAAATCAAAATAAAACACTTTAGACACTAATACCATCGCTAAGCGACAGAAAAAATGGCCGACGAACAAAACGAAAACGAGGCTTCAGACGTAACTACACTACACTTACTCGCAATAATGAAACACATACTATGCAGAACGTATCACAATCATATTAAACACCATTTTGAACAGTAATACGCAGAAAATGGCGGATGGAACGCAAATTGTAAGCTGGAACGCAAATAGCGCATGCGTATTGCGTTCTAACGGTCTCACTTTCCAGAACTTTCTACAAGTTTATAAATACTGCCTATTTCAAACAAAAAAATACATTTCTCCTCAGGTGATCAACGGAGTGACTTCTGAGATAACTGCTGCTTTTACTTGAGAAGACAATTCTTTACTAATTTACTACTTTGCATTGTGCAAATTACAACTGAGAGGTAAGCTATAATATATTACATTTTATTATCAGGACAGGTCAAACAAATAAAAAAAAAAACTAGGATTTATGTAGTGACATATATGGCACATTTATGTGTATAGGCTCACAAAAAAAATATGGTTCATTTAACAAAACAACAAAAATACATAATTCAATATTAAACAGAGGTTTATGTATAGTGATGACACGCACATATATGTGTATAATGTATAGTGACATCTGACACGCACATATATGTCTATAATGTATAGTGACATGTGACACGCACATTTATGTGTATTGCCCTTCATAGTGACATGTGACACGGACATATATGTGTATAATGTATAGTGACATGTGACACGCACATTTATGTGTATTGCCACTGCAACAAAATTAGCTTAAAACAAAATCAGTAAACAACTACATTTAAATGACATTATATGTCATGTATACTGATATGTCACACGCACATATATGTGTATCATCTATACTTACATCTCACACACAGACATTTATGTGTGTTGGAAAAAAAAATATAAGGTTAATTTAATCATTTAAATATGAGTCATGTATACTGATATGTCACACGTACACAAAATAATTACATTAAACTATGGAATGTGCTTCATGTATGTGACATATGTGTGTAGCCCCCACCAAAAAATAAGGTCAATTGAAAATAATTACACAAGTATATTTCAATGACATTAATTTACTGCAATTCAATAGATCATATAAAGCTGAATCTTTCTATTTCTTTTAATATTCAAACAGACTCTGCATCAACAGCGTCTCTCAACAATTTGCACCGTGCACTGTGAAGCACAATCCCTTTTAAAGAACATCAACAAAGAAGAAGAGGTAAGATACAACAAGACATTACATGCTCAAAAGGCCATGCTTTGCTAGATGAAAAATTATAAATATACAAATAACTATTTCACTTTCTTTTTCAAACAGACACTACAAGAAGACCGGCGGATTAAGATTGGCAGGAGGGGACCCTCTGTCATTCCACACTTCAATCAAGGTAAAGTATTAAGTATAAACAAGAAAGAACCATGAGCCTTATTCAATTGCGACTTCCTCAATTGAATAGGGCTCTATATAAGCACATAACAGATTTTTTATACAGAACTTTTTAGTTACTGAACTTCTAACCACAATCAAGGTTTTCAATAACTAAAAACTTTGCTCAATAAATATGTTATGTGATTATATAGAGCCCTCTTCAATTGGCAAAATTGAAATTCAATGAGGACCTATATATCTTTAATGGCCAAGGGCCTCACTCAAATGTGATTTGCCCATTTCAATAGGGCTCTATATAAGCACAGAGCATATTTTTTAAAGGAACTTTTGATTTAGTGAACACGTTGCTTTTGGATACAAGTTCACTAAATACAAAATTCGGTACAAAAATATGCTCTGTGCTGATATTGAGCTCTATTCCATTGGCCAAAACACAATTGAATGAGGAGCTGACAATATAACAAATGCAGTAACCAAAGGCCCTCATTCAATTGCTATTTTGGACAATTAAATATGGCTATAAATAAGCACTTTTAGGCCCTTATTCAATTTTAAAACATATATGTGATGTGCTTATTTACAACCCTATTCAATTTTCAACATTGCAATTCAATGACGGCCTTAGAGTACTATTACATTGTAAAAAATGCAATTGAATGAGGGGCAAACTATGCAACATATGGTACACACAAAGGCCCTCATTCAATTGCAATTTGCCCAATTGAATAGGGCTCTAAATAACAACATAACATTTTTTTTAAAAGAAGTTTTTAGTTACTAAAAATCTATCCAAAATAAAGTTTTTCACTGACTAAAAACTTCTTTAAAAAAATATGCTATGTGCTTATTTAGGGCACGATTCAATTAGCCAAATCGCAATTGAATGAGACACAAACTGCTACACACAAAACAGAATTTCTTATTCAATGTTTAACAACCTATAAGCCTTACAAAGAGGCAAAAATAAGAATAACAAAAGTGTTGCGCACCTAATAGCATTGTACAAAAAATCACACAAACACATAGGAAACTACATTAACATTCTTTAATGTTTAACAACCTATAACCAGTACAATCAAGAATAAATAACTTTTGCACAAGTGATGCGCACAAAACAGGATTGTCAAAAACTAACACAAACACATAGCAAACTACATTAATTATATTATTTCATGTTTCACTAACTATAACCATCCCAATAAAGGTTAAATAAGTATACCACAAGTGGTGCGCACAAAACAGGATTGTAAAAAAAATAACATAAACACATAGCAAAATAAATTCATATTCTTATTTCATATATCACAACCCACAAGCCTTACTAAGAACCTTAAATAAGAATAACAAAAGTCCTGGGATTGTACAGAAAGAAAAAAAAAAATATAGAAAAAAATAACCATAACTGATACAATACAGCCAAATTCATACATTTTTTACTTATTTAAAAGACATTTCACTCAAACAACATTTTCTATTTTATATTACAACAGATACTGCGTGAAGACAATCGGACGAGGACTTTCTCCACAGGACCGGACCATCGGACGAGGACTTTCAACACAGGACCAGACCAGCAGACGAGGAATTTCAACACAGGACCAGACTAGCAGACGAGGAATTTCAACACAGGACCAGACCATCGGACGAGGACTTTCACCAAAGGACCACATTATCGGACGAGGGCTATCGCCACAGGACCACAACATCGGACGAGGGCTATCGCCAGAGGACCACAACATCGGACGAGGGCTATTGCCAGAGGACCACATCATTGGACCAGGATTTCACACGGAGGACTACACCATCGGACGAGGACTTCCAACAGAGGATCACACCATTGGACAACGATTTTGAACCGAGGACCAACAAACATTCGGATTTAAATCACACTTCAACCAAGGTACAGTATAATAAGTACTAAAGTATAAAACTAAAGAAACTGCTTTCAGTTGCATCCGTGTCAACAGAAAAATAAAAAAAATATTTTACTATCTCCCTTATTCTATTTAAATTGCTACTATGCAATACATAGCTCAATAACCACATCACTTTTTTTTTTTTTGCAAAGAAGTTTTGCAGTGGTAAATATCTATCCACAAACAACGTTTTTAATAAATAAAACCATTATTTTAAAAAAATATGTTACATGCTTATTTACAGCAGTATTCCATTGGCCAAATTCTAAGCCAGTGAGGACAGGAATTATAAATTTAACTAAATATAAATGATACATTAATGATTTGCCTTTTATTTCACCAATTGTGCACAAGAATCTTTAACAGGAATTACAAATTAAAATATACACAATTACATTTATTTTTTTTCCTTTACAGATTAATATGGCTGATAACGAGACCAAAGAAGAGAAGAAAAGACGTCAAACTAGAGAAAGACAAGAGAGATGGGCCGCCCAGCAGACACCGGAGGAGAAAGAAATTCGACGAGAAAAAGAACGCAAAAGACTTGCAAATAAAAGAATATCAGCTGCAAAAATGAAAGATACAACCAAAAAAAATAAAAAGATAATAAAGCATTTACAAACTGTTCCTAAAACATCAGATGACATTTTACAAGATACCAGTCAAGACAGACCAAAAAAAGCAACTACAAAAACAAAGCATTTACAAACTCTTACTAAAAACTTACAGGACATTTCAACCAAACAAGGACAACATATACCAAGAAAATCCACGAAAAAAACTAAACATTTAGAACCTGTTGTTGAAACATTTCATGACTTTTCATCTGATGAATATGAAAGTCAACATCCGATATGCTTTGCAAATTGTCCTTTACTGAAGTCTTTAGCAGTAGAGGTTCATAGTTGTGGGGACATGAGTACTCAATGTCAATTTTGTGAGGCTTATTATTTTAAACAGGAGAGACCCAGAGATGGACAATTTATTAGTTGTTGTCAAAAAGGAAAGTTCAAACTTCCAGAAAGGAAACAATTTCCAACCTATTTACAAAATATTATGACTGAACCTACTTTTCCAAATTACAAAAATTTTAAGACAAACATAAGATCCTACAATAGTGCCATATCATTTGCATCTATGGGGGCAACATTGGCTGCTAATGTACCAGGACATGGTCCTTACTGTTTTAAAGTCCAAGGACAAATTTATCATCAGACTTCACATTTACATCCAGAGGAAGGAGAGCAAAGAAAATTCGCTCAACTATATGTCCTAGATACAATGGAAGCTGTTGACCAACGTATGCAGATGGAAGAAAATAAAAAATGCTTACCCAGTGTTTTTATAGAGCTAAATAACATTATGGACAACAATCCCTACAGTAAAGCTTACAAAAAATTGGCAGAAGTAGAAAATGAACAACTACTTCATGCACAAAGACATCAATTACCCATGCCAAAGGTTAATATGGTGCTTAAAAGAGACAGACATACTGATAAACGTCGTTATAACTTGCCAACATCAAATGAGGTTGCAATGGTCTTTCAGAATGATGAAGGAGAACCACCATTTCAAAGAGACATTAGAGTATATCCCAGAAATGAGGAGCAACCATTTATTAATATTAATATCTTAAGTCCAAATTTAGATCCAATGACATATCCCATCTTTTTCCCACATGGAGAAGCAGGTTGGCAACCAAAATTAACCCTTCTCAGTTACCCAAATGCTAAAGCCAGAATCCGAAATAATGTTTCTATGCTTGAATTTAAAGTTGCTCAAATTGCCATTAGAGATGAATTGAATCCAATTTTATGTGGTGGGAAACTAACACAACAATGGATTATTGATTCATATTTGCAAGTTGAGGCAAATAATTTAAACTTTATAAAATATCAACAAGATAAACTACGTGTAGAACAATATTGTGGACTCATGGACTATGTTGCTGACGTGGCTACAAGCAGAGACATGACAGCTGGCAAAGCCATCATTTTACCATCTTCCTTTCAAGGATCTCCTCGAAATATGAGAGAAAGATACAATGATGCTATGGCTATTGTGACAAAATTTGGAAAACCAGATTTATTTGTGACATTTACATGTAATCCACAATGGCCAGAAATTAATCAAAATCTACTTCTTGGACAAAGTGCTTCAGATCGACCAGATTTAGTAGCTAGAGTTTTTAAGATCAAATTAAATGAATTAATACGTGACTTCACTATAAATCAGTTATTTGGCAAATGTCTTGCTTATGTATATACCATTGAATTTCAAAAAAGAGGCCTTCCACATGCACATCTTCTCATAATACTTCAAGAGAAAGATAAATTAGATACTTCGGACAAAGTGGATGCAGTCATAGTTGCTGAACTACCAGATCCAGAACTATATGGTAGACTATATGAGATTGTTACTCATCGCATGATTCATGGACCCTGTGGAGACCTTAATCCACAATCACCATGTATGGAAAATAATCAATGTTCAAAAGATTTTCCAAAAGATTATAGAGACAAAACATATGCAAATTGTGATGGATATCCACTTTATAAAAGAAGAGAAGGAGATAGTGCCATTATTCGTGGAAAAAAAGTGGACAATAGATATGTAGTACCCTACAATCCACATTTACTCATGAAGTACAACGCCCACATCAACGTAGAAGCCTGCACTTACATCAAATCCATTAAATATGTCTACAAATATATTTACAAAGGTTACGATGCAGCTACTGTAGTCGTCAAAAGTGCAGACAACCCTGAAAGTAGTGAGTTAGTACATTATGAACTTGCATCTCATGTAGATGCTCGCTATGTCAGTGCGCCAGAAGCTATGTGGCGGCTTTTAAAATTTGAAATGCATGATAGATCACATGCAGTATATAGGTTAGCAGTACATTTGCCACAACGACATTTAGTCTATTTCCATGCTGGAAATGAAATGAATGCATTGGCCCAAAGTGAAGATCGTCACACTACACTAACTGCATGGTTTGCATTAAATTCCACTGATGCTGAAGCAACACAATACTTATATATTGAAATTCCATATCACTATGTTTTTGTGAATGGATTATGGAGAGCAAGAAAAACTAGAGGCAATAAAATAATTCCACGAATTTACACAGTCAGTCCAAGAGATGTTGAACGTTTTTGCTTACGGATATTACTTTTAAATGTTCCAGGAGCACAAAGTTTTGAACAATTAAGAACTGTTAATGACATTGTATATGAATCCTTCCATTTAGCTGCAAGACATAGAAACTTACTCGCTGATGATACAGAGTGGGAAAGATGTTTAGAAGAAGCAGCACAATGTCAAATGCCACGACAGATGAGAGAACAATTTGCTTTTATTTGTATCTTCTCAAATGCTCCAAATGCATTAGCTTTGTGGGAGACTTTTAAAAGTAATATGGCTGAAGACTTTATGCGACGATACAATGAACCCATTGCACACTTAAAAGCGTTAATGGAAATTCAAGAAGTCTTTTTAACTCATGGATTAAGTTGTGCAAGTTTTAATTTGCCTGATCCAGGTCTTATAGATGACATTAACTTTGAAGACTATGACATTCAACTACAAGCAGAAAGAACAGAAGAAAGACTTGCAACTTTAAATACACTACAATTGCAAGCATTTCATGCCATTAAAAATGCTATAGATGATGACATGGTGACAGAGCGTTATTTCTATCTTGATGGACCTGGCGGATCAGGAAAAACATATTTGTACAATTTATTAAGGAGTTCAGTACGAGCACAAGGAAAAATAGCAATGGCGTTTGCCACTACTGGAATTGCTGCACTTTTATTAGAAGGTGGAAGAACTGTTCATAGTGGATTTAAACTGCCAGTGCCTATTTTAGAAAATTCTGTGTCAGATATTCGCATGACATCCTTACAAGCAAAGAAATTGAAGAAATGTAAATTAATTATAATAGATGAGGCCACAATGATGTCATGCTATGCCCTCCAATGTATTGACTGTTTGCTTCGTGAAGTCATGGATAATATTTTTCCATTTGGTGGAAAGGTAATGTTGTTGGGTGGCGATTTTAGAAAACCATTACCTGTCGTTGTACATGGAAATCGAACAGACATTATTGAAACATGTATAAAGTCAAGTACAGTATGGAAACATTTTACCCATCTTCAACTGCAACAAAATATGAGATCAGAAGGCCAAACTGATTTCAATGATTGGCTTATTAAAATTGGAGAAGGCAGAACAGAAAAAATACTACATTTACCTGACGACACTGTAGAGATCCCACCTCATATAATTTGTCAACAAGATATTATATCGGCTATATTTGAAGGGAGCATAAATAACGAAGAATATTCCGAGCTTGCCAACCAAGTTATACTGACGTGTAAAAATAAAAATGCATTAATACTCAATAATGAAATCTTAAAAAAAATTCATGCACCACAAAGAAATTATCACAGTGCTGATTCTGTACTTGCTGATGACAATGAAAGTCAGGCAAACTTTTCAACTGAATTCATTAACTCTTTAACTCCTTCTGGAATGCCACCACATATTTTGCAGCTAAAGAAAGGTGCAATTATCATGTTACTGCGAAATATGAACCCCAAAAAAGGCCTATGCAATGGCACAAGATTAATTGTTCAACAATTAAAGGACCATTTTATAGATGCTGAAATTTTAACTGGGACCCATAAAGGAGAGAGAGTTTTCATACCAAGAATAGATTTAGCACCAAGTGAAAGTAGTCTCCCTTTTATACTTCAAAGAAGACAATTTCCCATTATTATGGCATTTGCCATGACCATTAATAAATCACAAGGTCAAACTTTCAAATCTGTGGGTATTTACTTGGAAGAACCAGTTTTTGCACATGGTCAATTGTACGTTGCGTTGTCACGCTGCAAAAATCCACAGGCTATTAAAGTTTACATTGAAAACAATGAAAGTCAAGGTGATTTATTAGAAGATGGACGTATTTTTACTAAAAACATTGTCTACTATGAAGTACTATAACTTTGCAGGATACAAACTAAAGCCATGCAAACATTTTGGAAAAACATTCAAAAATACAAAACAATTGGTTGTTTAATTCAGTCATAATTAATGGAAGTCATGTTTATGGATAATTCGCCTCACAAAATACTTAACTTGCATTTCTATGAAAAATTATGTTAAAATGTTAAGTCACTATGTTAATGTTTCTAATGTTACAAGTTTAAAAACAATATTTTCAAGTTATTTCATTCAACATATTACAAAGTTCATGTTAAGAGCTCAAGCACCTTTTAAGTCAGAATGTAAATATTCTCTGTTATCTTAACATTACTACCTACATTAATGTTTATCGCCAGTTTATGTGCTCAGTAATGAATTACTTTAATTACGTACGGTTTAAGGAGAGTTTTTACTGTATGCCTTCCTCTACATTCAATGTATATTAAACTTAACAATTATTCTGATACAAATTGCATGTTAATACTGATTAATTAAGTTAAACTGTTTTTACATTCAAATGTTAATACTTTTAATTCAAAATTATGTTACAAAATGTATTTACTATGTTCCTGTTTATAATGTTCATAATTAGACAAATGTTTGGCAAAAATTCCAAAGTTACATAAAAAATAAAGTTCAATTTTAAAAATATATACTTTCAAGGTTATTGCTTACATATATTTTAAACTTCATGTTAAAATTCGGCACGTTTCAAAAAGTCTTTTTACTTTTTACTTTTCTCTGGATTCTATGTATATTAAAGTGAACAATTCTTCAGATATAAATTTCATTTTAAAAAACCATTACATCAACGTTTTACAAAAATACATGTTCATATCACAATACTTACAAGGGTCAAAAATATATTTAAATAACTAAACAACTTCACAAACATATACATCACATTGCCGTCATTTTTTGACGGGCAAGTCGCTAGTATGTAATAATATCCGTTGACGAACCGCCAAAGGATGTTCATCTTCTGGTCATCAGATAAAATGTATGTTCTTGATTGAAGCCAATGATCCTCATCTTCAGTCCATCATGGAAATAAAAGGTCTCATCGATCTTGCTTGAAAAGCCTCACTCTTCATCTTTGCAATTGCTATGGAAAAGACCATGCAAAAATGTCCTGCAATTCTAAAAATAGATTTATCTCTAATATTTCCTCTCAGAGGAGCTCCCATTGAGACTAACATGTCTATAAGTCTATAAAGATATTTAACATCTCATCGATATAACAAGAGATTGGAATGCTAAAGTAAGAAACTAAACGATACCTGGAATAACGGACAAGTATGACCTTGGAGTACAAAATGAGGCAGGTCCGTATAAAGCAGAATCTTGTCATGATAAGTCGCTTGTCTTAGTAAACGCCCTCTTCCAACAGCCTCAGAGCAACTGTACACATGGAAATCACCACATAGACAATACATAAATCAGATTGACTATATACATTGTAGCCAAACAACTGCTATGTAGTCAGAAAAAACAGGACCTGGAGCTAACTGTGACTCAGATCATGAGCCTTTTATTGCAAAGTTCTAAAGTAAACCGAGAAAAAGAGGAAAAAACCTCAGACCAGGCAGATACAAAACATTTGACCAATTAAAAGCAGAATTCCGGAGGATAGCAATAAGAAACAAGGAGACATTCTACAATGAATGATGTAAAGAGCTGACAAAGCTTTCATAGGCAGTGAAATGGTAGTCAGGCTAGATGATATAGGGATGAGTTTATCCCCTTATGCTACCCTACCATTCCATTTGTTGCTGTGAGGCTCCCATTGATAGGGGCTCCCCATTGAGGCAGTGGTTTACTGTTATAATGGGTTAGTTTACAGTCTGCAGCACTTCATTTGGCAGGAGTGCAAATTAGGGATTTATTATATGTACATCCCAATTTAATGACACAGTGTTTTTATATGTTTTTAGTTTCACGGACCCTAGCATGTTGTTGGGTGTTAAATGGGAAATAGTGCCCAGAGCACACTAGTTGGGGTTTAGGCACTACCATTGTTTTTGTTCCATCCCAAGACAGGCTTTTGTTGTTACTATTATAGGGACACTATGTAGTTTTGGGGCATCTATTTAGTAGAACCCTTCAGTTAGAGGTAGAGATTGAAACCTATGATCACCAGGGATCTGTCTATCAGTAGTATATTTGAGTGTTCTTGGGCACATGGAAGATATTGTGCAGTTATTGTTGAGAGTCTCTACCTTCATCTTAGTCACTCCTCTTCCACCTCATGCTTATCTAGTTCTATTTTTAAGCAACAATAGTTATATTCATTAATCTAATAAAGAATTTCCTATTTTTATACTATTAGTACTAATTCAAAATGCCAGCCAGGTAATTCTTAAAATCCTGCAAGCTCAGCTCCAACAATATATGAACCGAGAACTATAAGATGTTCAAGCTAAGTTTCACAAGAGGAAGAGGCACAAGAGATCAAATTGCCACTGTCTGCTGGATAATAGAGAAAGCAAGAGAGCTTCAGAAATGCCATCTACCTCTGCTTCATAGACTATTCTAAAGCTGTCATGCCCAGGGCCTGACTGAACTGTTTTTTATTATGGTCTGGGCCTCGGCTGGCAGGAAGTTACCGATTATTATTATCGTTATGTATTTCTTAGTGCTTATGGTAAAAATATGATTACACGGTTATACTGTATGTATCTTGGTTTATGTTCTGTATAACGTATGTATTATGTTTCATGTTATAGGAATTGTTGTAAAAAACATATTAGATATTCTGAAGGCTATTGCATCGGCCAACGCCCAAGACCGTAGTCTCATAGATAATCCTTGTACACACACTTTAAGATTACAGCAAATGATTATCATTAATATAATCACCATGATAGGCTTAAGGGCCTGATCTCATCAGATGTACAGGGTTTCCCAGTAAGCAGAAGCAGCCTATTATGTTAATTGGTCCCTCTTCTATGACCCTAAGGATGGGACTTACTGTGATTGGCCATTAATATTATCGTTATGTATTTCTTAGTGCCAGAAAATTGTATAAAATGTGACTATTAATAAAGGTATGACAGTTGTGTCGGGACTTACATAATACAAGGTGAAAGTGTCATTCTGTGCATTAATCCTAATTCTAAGGGATTATATGGTGTTCCTGATATCCTTGAAGCAAGCTCCTGGGCGTGGTACTGGTGTTTGGTCCATCTTCTGCTATCAGAGGTGTAAAAGGACTGAACGATTCTGGTTTGTGATAGGTGATCTGGTGATAGGTTTGAACCAGGTTCTTACCAAGTCCAATTGAAGTAGCAGATTGTGACAGAAGCCTTTGACAGTTTTGATCACGACAAAATGTGGCAAGTTCTTAAAGAGATGGGAGTACCAGACAATCTCATCTATCTCCTGAGAAAACTGTATGTGGACCAAGAAGCCACAGTCAAAACCAAACATGGAACAACCGAATGGTTCAAGATCGGGAAAGGAGTACAACAAGGTAAATTATGTATATAAATGTATTTATTTATTTAACTTATAAGCGGAATTCATGATGAGTAAAGCTGGGATGGACAAATCCAAAGCAGGAACCAGTATTGTTGGGAGAAATATTATCAACTTCAGATATATGGATGATATTACTCTTATAGCTGAAAGTGAGGAGAAATTAAAGGCTAATTTAAGAAGGGTGAAAAAAAGAGAGCACAAAAGCTAGCCTGCTGCTCAATTTTACAATGATGAAGATCATTGCAAAAAGCAATCTAAGTTCCTGGCAAGTAAATGAGGAAAAAGTACAGGCGGTGACAGATTTTATTTTCCTGTTCTCCAAGATCTGTTTGCTTTTCTGAAGAAAAGCTATTAAAAAGTAAAGGTATTCAACTATTAACAAAGGTCTCCATAGACTGTGGTATTCCCAGTAATAACATACAGATGTGTGAGCTGGATCATAAACAAGTCTGATAGAATTGATGCAATATAATTGTGGTGCTGGAGAAAACTGCTTAAAATCCAATCAATCAATACTCCAGGAAATCAAGCCAAACTGTACACTGGAAGGTTTGATCGTGGTCTAAAGCACAAATATTTCGGCCATATCATGAGAAGACAGGATTTCCTAGAGAAGACTCTGATGTTGGGAAAGATTGAAGGAACACAAAGAAGGGGACGGCAGAGACAGAGATGGTGTAATATCAAATTATTATGGGGTCATGTAGCTAAAACTGCATGCACGTCAGGGACCATATGCAACATGTTACATGTTCGGGTTTGTTACAACATGTAATAGCAATATTAGGTTATAAATATTGTTACAGGAGTCATGTAATAGAACCATACTCTTAAGTGGATTATTCCCTATAAACAAAATACCTATAGAGACACTTGAAGAGACACCAAGCGGATGGCCAGATCACAATAACTTCCTGAAACCATGTTTTTAACATATCTACATTAAACCTACCGCTGGAAATGTAATCACAGACTCACTGTCCACAGGAAGAAGGGTATAGGAGCCAGAAAATAGCAAAACGTGTTAGAAGGTCAAACACCCAGCACACCATTACTCTTTAACTCAACCGTGCCATATGCAGAGAAATATAATGTACTGGATCACATAATCCACCCAAATAATGCTCAAGCTCAGAAAGGGTAATTATCTTCTAAACAGAACAAAATAATAAACTGATGAGTGAATGACAGGGAGAATCTTAGTGACTGAGGAAGGCGCGTGTCCTGTATATATCATCAGGAACTTTTAATATTGGTAACTTTTATTATTATTATTATTATTATTATTATTACAGCTCCTTTCAGCTGTAGTTATTTATATTTTTTTGCAAACACCTATTTACTTCTTAAAAATAAAAACACAGATTCAGCTATAACTTACTTTACTACTCACCACATAAAGACAGCAGATTGACAAGGTAAATTACCCTTTAATAGAAATGGCACCTTTAACAAACAAATAAATGTATGACTAAACTGTGACTAAAATAATCTAGATTAAATAAAAACATGATTGTTATTGATGTAATAAATAGATTTAACAGCAAAGAAAATATAAAATTAAATTAGAAAATATTGTCATCAGTGACTTTTATTTAAGAAAATACAGTGTATCCCCCACTATGTAATTGTGCTATATATCAGATATTTATCATAGTAAGAGAGTATCCCCCGCTATGTAATTGTGCTATATATCAGATATTTATCATAGTAAGAGAGTATCCCCCGCTATGTAATTGTGCTATATATTAGATATTTATCATAGTAAGAGAGTATCCCCGCTATGTAATTGTGCTATATATCAGATATTTATCATAGTAAGACTGTATCCCCCACTATGTAATTGTGCTATATATCAGATATTTATCATAGTAAGAGAGTATCCCCCGCTATGTAATTGCGCTATACAGTGGATATAAAAAGTCTACACACCCCTGTTAAAATGTCAGGTTTCTGTGCTGTAAAACAATGAAACAAAGATAAAAAAATTCTGAACTTTTTCCACCTTTAATGTGACATATAAACTGTACAACTCAGTTGAAAAAACAAACTGAAATCTTTTAGGTGGAGGGAAGAAAAAAAATAAAAATAATAATGTGGTTGCATAAGTCTGCACACCCACTTATAACTGGGGATGTAGCTGTGTTCAGAATTAAGCAATCACATTCCAAATTGTGTTAAATAGGAGTCAGCATACACCTGCCATCATTTAAAGTCCACTGATTAACCCCAAATAAAGTTCAGCTGCTCTAGTTGGTCTTTCCTGAAATTTTCTTAGTCGCATCCCACAGCAAAAGCCATGGTCCACAGAGAGCTTCCAAAGCATCAGAGGGATCTCATTGTTAAAAGGTATCAGTCAGGAGAAGGGTACAAAATAATTTCCAAGGCATTAGATATACCATGGAACACAGTGAAGACAATCATCATCAAGTGAAGAAAATATGGCACAACAGTGACATTACCAAGAACTGGAGCTCCCTCCAAAATTGATGAAAAGACAAGAAGAAAACTGGTCTGGGAGGCTACAAAGAGTCCTACAGCAACATTAAAGGAGCTGCAGGAATATCTGGCAAGTACTGGCTGTGTGGTACATGTGACAACAATCTCCCGTATTCTTCACATGTCTGGGCTATGGGGTAGAGTGGCAAGACGAAAGCCTTTTCTTACGACGAAAAACATCCAAGCCAGGCTACATTTTGCAAAAACACATCTGAAGTCTCCCAAAAGCATGTGGGAAAAGGTTTTATTGTCTGATGAAACCAAGGTTGAACTTTTTGGCCATAATTCCAAAAGATATGTTTGGCGCAAAAACAACATTGCACATCACCAAAAGAACACCATACCCACAGTGAAGCATGGTGGTGGCAGCATCATGCTTTGGGGCTGTTTTTCTTCAGCTGGAACTGGGGCCTTAGTTAAGATAGAGGGAATTATGAACAGTTCCAAATACCAGTTAATATTGGCACAAAACCTTCAGGCTTCTGCTAGAAAGCTGAACATGAAGAGGAACTTCATCTTTCAGCATGAGAACGACCCAAAGCATACATCCATATCAACAAAGGAATGGCTTCACCAGAAGATTAAAGTTTTGGAATGGCCCAGCCAGAGCCCAGACCTGAATCCGATTGAAAATCTCTGGGGTGATCTAAAGACGGCTGTGCACAGGAGATGCCCTCGCAATCTGACAGATTTGGAGTGTTTTTGCAAAGAAAAGTGGGCAAATCTTGCCTAGTCAAAATGTGCCATGCTGATAGACTCAAACCCAAAAAGAGTGCGTGCTGTAATAAAATCAAAAGGTGCTTGAACAAAGTATTAGTTTAAGGGTGTGCATACTTATGCAACCATATTATTTTATTTTTACATTTTTTCTTCCCTCTACCTAAAAGATTTCAGTTTGTTTTTCAATTGATTTATACAGTTTATAGGTCACATTAAAGGTGGAAAAAGTTCTGAAATGGTTTATCTTTGTCTCCTTTTTTTACAGCACAGAAACCTGACATTTTAACAGGGGTGTGTAGACTTTTTATATCCACTGTATATATATGATATTTATCATAGTCAGAGAGTATCCCCCACTATGCAATTGTGCTATATATCAGATATTTATCATAGTAAGAGTGTATCCCCCACTATTTAATTGTGCTATATATCAGAAAATTATCATAGTAAGAGAGTATCCCCCACTATGTAATTGTGCTATATATCAGATATTTATCATAGTACGAGAGTATCAACCTCCCTCCTCACTCTAAACCCCCTGGCACCCGGTATATGCTAATGACGTGGCGCGCTGGTGCACATGTGACGTCACAGGGTCAAGGAGCGGAGCAGAGGCCAGAGCAGAAGCAGGTAAGTAAGGGGGGTTTAGGTTGAGGAGGAGGGGGGTTTAGGTTGAGGAGGAGGGGGGTTTAGGTTGAGGGGGGGGTTCAGTCGAGGAGGGGTTAGGTTGAGGAGGGGGGGGGGTTAGGTTGAGGAGGGGTGGTTTAGGTTGAGGAGGGGGGGTTAGAATGAGGAGGAGGGGTTAGAATGCGGAGGGGGGTTTAGAATGAGGAGGGAGGTTGAGGAGGGGGGTTGAGGTTGAGGAGGGCGGTTGAGATTAGGGGGGTTGAGGTTGAGGAGGTAGTTGAGGATAAGGGGGTTGAGGAGGGAGGATGAGGATGGGGGGGTTGACGGGGTTTGAGGATGGGGTTTGAGGAGGGAGGTTGAGGAGGGGGTTGAGGATATGGGGGTTGAGGAGGGAGGTTGGGGAGGGGGTTAATGATGGGGGGGTTGAGGAGGGTGGATGAGGAGGGAGGTTGAGGAGGGGGTTGAGGATGAGGAGGGGGTTGAGGATGAGGAGTGAGGTTGAGGATGAGGAGGGGGGTTGAGGATGAGGAGGGGGGTTGAGGATAGGGGGTTGAGGAAGGAGGATGAGGATTGGGGGGTTGAGGGGATTTGAGGATGGGGGGGTTGAGGATGGGGGGGGTTGAGGAGGGAGGATGAGGAGGGAGGTTGAGGAGGGGGTTGAGGATGAGGAGGGTGTCATAACTCAAGTTGGCCACTAGTTGTGCCTACCAGGAGGGACTGTTATATACCAATAGCCGCCATCTTGGGGCTGGTATATCATCCACAGTTGGTGCTATATGGAGAGTAAGAGTTCTGGGTTTAGGAGACCCACTGTATATTGTGTTATGGGTTATAATATGTTAGTATTATATTGTATATTGTATTATGGAGTGATAGCTATGTTTTAATTAGTCAACCCTCCCCCATTGTATAAACTCTCAGTCAGGAGTTGGCCATATGGTCCTTAGTGTAAACAAAGGAGATAGCAGAACAAAGAGATTTGCCAGACTGCCAGGCACCATAGGACAATGGCATAGTACAGGGTCTTCCAGCCTCAATACTAGGGCCATAGGCCAGGGCAGAGATGTTACTCTCTCCACCGCCTGAGATAGAATGAGCTTGTAGCCACACCTAGTGGGCGGCCCCTGGGGAGGGGACTGATAGTTCCCAAGGATTAACCCTGTCACATGGTACAGAGGGAATTAGCTGCTTCTAAAGGCTACTCCATTGGTCCAGAGGGGGATGAGGGTTTGACTAAAGGTAGCCACTCCCTATAATGTGTTGTGCAAGGTTTTAAATAAGCTGACCCAATTCAATAAAGTGTTCATAATTTTCATCAAGACGTGGCGTGTAGATGTATTATTTACCCGGGGACATATGCTTGCAGTAAGATTCGTCAGACTTACTGTCAATATTGCTCAGTCTAAACCCAAGGCTGAGACATGATGTTCCTGTAATCAAAGCTGCTTAAGGTCCAGAGTCACCCAAATACGGTCAACAGACCCCAGCCAGAGAGTGGGTCGTGACAGAGGGGGGTTGAGGATGAGGAGGGGGGTTGAGGATGAGGAGGAAGGTTGAGGAGGGGGGTTGAGGAGGGAGGATAAAGAGGGAGGTTGAGGAGGGGGTTGAGGATGAGGAGGGAGGTTGAGGATTTTGCTTCAAAGTTCATTATTTGAAAAAAAAATCCCTGAAATTCCCTTCTTAAAATTAGGTGCGTGTTATACGCCGGTGCGTGTTATATGCCGATAAATACGGTAATTGTGCTATATATCTGATATTTATTATAGTAAGAGAGTATCCCCCACTATGTAATTGTGCTATATATCAGATATTTATTATAGTAAGAGAGTATCCCCCACTATGTAATTGTGCTATATATCAGATAATTATCACAATAAGAGAGTATAGCTCACCTGCACTGATATTAACAGGAATGTCCTCCTCCTTAATCTCCTGGTGACTCCTCACATTTTTCGCTTCTTCTTCTTGACCTATCTTTGATTTCAGTCTTTTGCTTCCTGTACAGATATATATAAAATAATTATATTGGTATTTTTACACTATTTATATTTACCTTTCACACTGGCAGATTTTCCTAGGTTTTACACTGTTTTCTAAAAGCCTGAAGGAAGCCTTTCACAGAGAGACAGAAGTTTTTAAATAGTACATGTGTGTTCAAATTTGAATGTCTAAAACAAGTAAAGAAAAATAATTAAAAAAAAAAGAAAATCCTGCACAAATAAACAAGGTGAGAGAGCTGGTTTGAAAATAAAGAGGATAAAATACAAAATAAAATCTGTCACTGCCTCCACTTCTTCCTCGTCTATTTGCCAGGAAGTGAGTTTGCCGTTTGCCATGATCTTTGTCTTTTTATCGTTGAACAGCAGGCCAACTTTTGCACTATCATCTTTTACCCTCGTCAATAAGTCCTTTAGTTCCTCCTCCCTTTTAGTCATCAAGCTAGTATCATCGGCAGTATCATCGGTAGATCTGAGGTTATTGATATTTCTTCCAGTAATATTGATTCTGGCTTTTAATTTATCCAGCCCAGCCTTAGTCATAATGTATTTCATATATGGGTTGAAAAAATAGGATGACAATATAAAGCCTTGTGACACTCATTTCCCAATCTTGAACCATTATGTTGTTCCATGTTTGGTTCTGACCGTGAGTTTTTGGTTCACAAACAAATTACTCTGGAGGTGAATGAGATTAACTGATTACTCCCATCTCTTTAAGAATATACCACATTTTGTTGAGATCCACACAGTCCAAGACTTTAAAATAGTCTATGAAGCAGAAGTAAATGTCTTTCTGGAACTCTCTTACTTTCTCTATTATCCAGCGGACATTGGCAATTTGATCTCTTGTACCTCTTCCTCTGCAGAACCCGGCTCGCACATCTGATCATTCCTGGTCCATACAGTGTTGGAATCGAGCTTGTAGGATCTTAAGCATTACCTTGCAGGCATGTGAAATTAGTGCAATTGTTTGATAATTGGATCACTCATTGGCACTGCCTTTTTGGGGATTGGGACGTAGACTGACCTTTTCCAGTCTCTGTTATCTTCTTCTATCTCTTTACGCTTGATATTTTAATATTGTGAGTTTTATAAAAAACACTATGCACACTAAATTCTAAGCTCAAAGATAAGGTCCTCCATCCGTTTGCAATGTGGTAACATTGTCTTTGCCTTGTACTTAACCCCTGTATAGCACTGCAGGATATGGCAGATGTCAAGGTAATTATTGGTATATTCCTCCATGTGCAGATCTCTACTGCAAGAAATAAAAGATAATAGTTATACAAAAACATCTCTCATTACAGAATGGCTCCTTGTCTCTTCTTGCTATCCTCTGGTATTCTGTATTCAGTTGGACAAATATGTTTCTATCTCAACTACCTTTTGTGTTTCTTCTTTCCTGCACTCCTCTAAAAGCCTCATCAGATGCCAGTTTGCCTTTACAGAGGCCAGTTTGCCTTTGTAGTTTTCTTTCTTTTGGGGATGTCCTTTATTGCTGTGTCTATGATAATGTCGAAAACTTCTTCTTGCATTCTCTCTTCCATGTCTTGTCCTTTAAATCTATTCTTTGGCTCCACTGCATATTCACTGGTGATATTATTTATTCTGTACCTGCTCGGTCTGATGATTTTCCATCTTTTCCTCATTCTAGTTGTGAACTTTCAATGCGATGCTCGTGGTCTGGGCCGCAGTCAGCTCCAGGTCTTGTTTTTGCATAGAGCAGGTCCTACATCTTTACCTGCAAAGTATATAGTCAGTCTGAGATTCATATTCTTCATACAAATGGACAACTTCAGCCTCCTCAGCATAGTTTATTTTTGCAGTTCATTTGATCATTAGCTACATAGTTAGGACTGTGGTATTCCCTGTAATAACATATGGATGTGGGAGCTGGGCCATAAAGAAGGCTGAGCGCTGTAGAATTGAACTGCTTAGAGTTAGTTGAATTGCAAAAAGATTCACTGGAAGGTTTGAACATGAGGCTAAAAGGATGGGATTCCCTGGAGAAGACTCTGATGCTGATGGTGACTCCTCAAATCTGGTTCTGCTTCACATGCCCTATATAAGTATACACAGGCTAAAGTGTGTTTGTGTTGATCATAATATACTTTATACAGTATTTTTTTAAATGTAGCACTGAACACAATTAAATCATATATGACAATAATCAATTAAGATACAATTTGTAAAGTTAAAATCAAAAGACTTTTCATAAATCTGTTAGTTTTATTATTAAAGTGAAGACTAAGAGACTTTACTCAATATTTTACTACTAGCGACTTGCCCGTCAAAAATGACGGGGCAAAAAAATTGTAAGGCAGGTAATGCTGTTTGCCACAGGCATACATTATTTTGGTGGTCTGAGATCCTTCGGCGCTCATTGCGAGCCTCTTGGTTGTTGTATTTTTTTATCAGAGGCATCATTGTAAGGTCGGCGCTGACCTGCGTTTTTCGCTTATTGCAAGGCTGTCCCCTGGTGTAGTTTGTGTGCTATGAGCAGAGTTGGCGCTCGTTGTGAGGTGAATGGCTTTTGTGTTTATTGCGATAGTGTTTATTTTTATTTTTTTTGTGTATATGTATTTTTGTATGCTAATTAAATAATTAATAAATGAATATACTTTACCTATTTGGAAGTAATATATGCAGGAAGCATTGTGCTGAAGAGCTGACAATCTGTTTTGATGATCCTGCAGCATACAATGTAGGTTTGCACTGTTGTGGAGCTGAAGTGTAAGTGTCAGCAATGTTTGCAGTGTGTAGTGTAAATAGGCTGCGTGCGCGAGGGGAAGCCGTTAGGGTAGCCGTGTACTTCCGCATTGTGTAAGTTAGTGTTGTAAAATGGCGGCAAATGTGTATGTGGTAAGCGGCTGTGGATGATTTAGCGTCCTTGCTAAAAGTGTATCTTGTACAGCTTTTTGGAAAATAGCTGTATGTGCTTGGTGGTGTTTTGGGTCTTTAGGGTCGTGTAGCCTCGTTTTCATTTTTTTGGGGCGGTCCTTTTTTTCTCTCGCTTAAGTGATTTTCGGGTCTCTAAACTCGGTAATTTGGACTTAAATGGAGGTGTAACTTCACCTGCAGAGGTCCTGGGTGGCCCCCCTTGCTGTGGGTAAGCTTTTTATGTCATTTTTCTGTGTATTTATTGTTTTTTTAAATGTTTTCAGCTGCGCGCAGTTCGGCCGTTAAGGTCATATTTTTGCAAGTTCGTAATGGGATTTTTTCTAAGTCCCGCGGCTCGTATTTTTTTGTGTAAGTTCGTATTAAGTAATTGAGTGTTTTGTGTTTTTTTTTTCCAAGTACCGCTTCTGTGGGTGTTTGTAAGTGCTTGTGAGGCCCTATAGAGCCTCCACCTCCGCAAATGCGGCCCTTTTGCTTTGCGAGCTTGCAAAGCGTAACGACGATTCATAGTTTGACAACTATTATATGTGACTAGCGACTTGCCCGTCAAAAAATGACGGTCAATAAAAGAAAGTGTTGAAATGCTGTTTGTCACACAATGTGAGTGTACTGTGTGCCTCAACTATATAGACCCCTCTAACACACTAATGAACGCATGTAATCACATATATAGTTGTGAGCGTACGGGCCGTTGCTCACGCTTGCGGGCTCGCAACGGCCCGTACGCTCACAACTATATATGTGATGTGATGATGTCTTCATGCCAGCAACTGACGCCCTCTGCGCGAGCCGCGGCAGCGCGAGCCCGCGGCCCTCGCATAGCGAGGGTCTCAGTCCTCTATCCCATCTATCTCCCCCCACACTCCTTCTACCAACCTCCACACTCCTTCTCCCCCTCTCTGCCCCTTCTCTCCCCCCTCTCTTCCCCTTCTCTCCCCCCTTTTCTTCTCCTCTCCTTCTCTCTCCCTCACTCCCCCTCCCTCTTCTTCTCTTCTCCCCCTCTCCTCCCCTTCTCTCCCCCTCTCCTCCCCTTCTCTGCCCCTCTCCTCCCCTTCTCTGCCCCCTCTCCTCCCCTTCTCACCCCCTTTGTTCCCCCTATCCCCCTCCCTCCCCTTCTCATTCCCCCTCCCCTTCTCATCCCCCCTCCCTCCCCTTCTCATTCCCCCTCCCTCCCTCCCCTTCTCATTCCCCCTCCCTCCCTCCCCTTCTCATTCCCCCTCCCCTTCTCATTTCCGCCTCCCTCCCCTTCTCATGCCCCCTCTCATCCCCTTCTCTCCCCCTATCCCCCCTCCCTCCCCTTCTCATTCCCCCTCCCTCCCCTTCTCATCCCCCCTCCCTCCCCTTCTCTCTTCCCCTCTCCCTCATCCCCTTCTCTCCCACCCTCTCCTCCCCCCTCTGCTTCCCCTCTCCTCCCCTTCTCTGCCCCCTCTCCTCCACTTCTCTTCCCCTTCTCTCCTCCCTTTCTCTCCCCCCTTTTCTTCTCCTCTCCTTCACTGTCACTCCCCCACCCTCTTCTTCTCTCCCCACTCTCCTCCCATTCTCTCCCACCCTCTCCTCCCCTTCTCTGCCTCCTCTCCTCCCCTTCTCTCCCACCCTCTCCTCCCCTTCTCTCCCCCCTCTCCTTCTCTCCCCCCTCTCCTTCCCTTCTCTCCCCCTCCCTCCCCTTCTCATTCCCCCTCCCTCCCATTCTCTCTTCCCCTCTCCCTCCCACTCCCCCCTCCCCTTCTCTCCTTCCCTTCTCTCCCCCCTCTCCTCCCCCTCTCTGCCCCCTCTCCTCCCCTTCTCTGCCCCCTCTCCTCCACTTCTCCTCCTCTTCTCTCCCCTCTCCTTCTCGCTATCCCTCCCCTCTCCTTCTCGCTCCCCCATCCCCTTCTCGCTCTCTCTCCCCTACCCCGCTACCTCCACTCTCCTTCCCCTTCCCTCCCCCTCCACCTTCTCTCCTCTCCCTCCTCTCACCCTCCTCTCTCCTCTCCCCTTCCTCCCTCCTCTCCCCCTCCTCTCCCCCTCCCCTTCTCTCCCCCTCCCCTCTCCCTCCCCTTCTCTTCCCCTCCCCTTCTCTCCCCCTCCCCTCTCCTTCTCTCCCCCTCCCATTCTCACCCCCCCTTCCCCTCTCATTCTCCTTCTCTACTCTCTCCCCCTTTCTCTGCCCCCTCTGCTCCACTTCTCTGCCCCTTCTCCTCTCCTTCTTGCTCCCCCATCCCCTTCTCGCTCTCTCTCCCCCTCCCCCGCTACCTCCACTCTCCTTCCCCTTCCCTCCCCCTCCACCTTCTCTCCTCTCCCTACTCTCTCCTCTCCCCTCCCCTTCTCTCCCCCTCCCCTCTCCTTCTCTCCCCCTCCCCTCTCATTCTCAACTCTCTCCCCCCCTTCTCTCCCCCTCTCATTCTCATCCCCCTCACCTCTCATTCTCCTTCTCTCCTCCCCTCTCCTCTCCCCCCCCCTTCTCTCCTCTTTTTTTTTTTTTACAGATATATGATTTTTTATGAAAACACTGCATTGATACAAATACACACTCTTTGTATAATAAAACGATCACATATATAGTTGTGAGCAGGCGAGCCTGCCAGAGCCGTTGCTCACAATTGCGGGCTCGCATAGCGAGCCCGCGGCCCTTGCAGCGAGCGCACGGCACTCGCGTACTGAGGGCTGCGTGTGAGGGCCTCAGTTGCTGGCATGGAGCGCCGAAGGTGCTCCTTACCAGCAACTGCGTCCCTCGCAAACTTTATGTCGCAACGCAAACAACACGCCACACCAACTACGACCCTTGCAAACTTTACCTCGCAATGCAAACAACATACGAGACAGTTTGAACACTACAAAATTCGCTAAGCAAGAGAAAAAATGGCCGAAGAAAAAACAAAAATGAGGCTACAGCACTCTAAACACGCAAAACACCACAAGAAACCCGCAAAACACCACAAACGACCTACGGATATTCCGCTAAGACGCGTACCACACATTACCCGCCATTACACATTACCCACAAGTACACCACTACGCTAACGGTTTGGTCTCGCGCACGCACATTCACTGCACACATTCATCACGCTTACACAGCAGCTCCACACCACTAATGCTGAAGCAACATCAAAACAGATTGTCAGCTCTTCAACACAATGCTTCAAAATAGGTAAAGTATATTCATTTATTAATGTATTATATATTTCAGTAGTACACACAAAACACCATTAGCTACCTTACAATTTCATTGCCGTCATTTTTTGACGGGCAATTCGCTAGTAACACTATAAGTGCCATGAGGGTCATCCAGGACCCTCATGACCCAAAGTGTAAGCACTACACCATTTTAACCCGGTCACTTATGGCGGTCTATGCAGACCCTCATAAGCCTCTATTTAACTCCATCAATCCCATAAGGGTATATTATGACCATTATGGGCCTGTTACAACCCAACATTAACCACATAAGTGCCATGACAGTCCTCAAGGACAATCATGACACTAAGTATAAACACTACACTTCACTATACCCCCCCAATAAAAGATTAAATATCAACTAAACACCCTCAACACTAACCTATTAACACCTACACTACCTACCCCCTAATAACCCCCACCACTCTAATTACAGAAATCAAAAAAAGTCATCAAAAATCAGAAGTCTACATTACATAAAATAAAAAAAGTAAAATCACCAAAAATAAAAAATGTACATTACAGAAAAAAAAACCTAAGTCACAAAAATAAAAAAAGGAACATTACAGAAAATAAAAAAATACATTACAACCCCCCCCCTACAGAAAAAAAAAAATACACACCTGAAAAGGAAATACATATAATACATACAATACAATACATAAAATATAATACATACAATACAATACAATTAAATACAATACAATTAAATACAATAGAATACAATACACCCATGCCCCCTCTCATCCCCTTCTCTCCCCCTTTGTTCCCCCTATCCCCCCTCCCTCCCCTTCTCATTCCCCCTCCCTCCCCTTCTCATCCCCCCTCCCTCCCCTTCTCTATTCCCCTCTCCCTCCCACTCCCCCTTCTCTCCCACCCTCTCCTCCCCCCTCTGCTTCCCCTCTCCTCCCCCCTCTCCTTCCCCTCTCCTCCCCCCTCTACTTCCCCTCTCCTCCCCCCTCTACTTCCCCTCTCCTCCCCCCTCTCCTCCCCTTCTCTGCCCCCTCTCCTCCACTTCTCTCCTCCCCTTCTCTCCTCCCTTTCTCTCCCCCCTTTTCTTCTCCTCTCCTTCTCTGTCACTCCCCCACCCTCTTCTTCTCTCCCCACTCTCCTCCCATTCTCTCCCACCCTCTCCTCCCCTTCTCTGCCTCCTCTCCTCCCCTTCTCTCCCACCCTCTCCTCCCCTTCTCTCCCCCCTCTCCTTCTCTCCCCCCTCTCCTTCTCTCCCCCCTCTCCTTCCCTTCTCTCCCCCTCCCTCCCCTTCTCATTCCCCCTCCCTCCCCTTCTCTCTTCCCCTCTCCCTCCCACTCCCCCTCCCCTTCCCCTTCCCTTCTCTCCCCCCTCTCCTCCCCTTCTCTGCCCCCTCTCCTCCCCTTCTCTGCCCCCTCTCCTCCACTTCTCTGCCCCTTCTCTCCCCTCTCCTTCTCGCTATCCCTCCCCTCTCCTTCTCGCTCCCCCATCCCCTTCTCGCTCTCTCTCCCCTACCCCGCTACCTCCACTCTCCTTCCCCTTCCCTCCCCCTCCACCTTCTCTCCTCTGCCTCCTCTCTCCTCTCACCCTCCTCTCCCCCTTCTCTCCTCTCCCCTTCCTCCCTCCTCTCCCCCTCCTCCCTCCTCTCCCCCTCCCCTTCTCTCCCCCTCCCCTCTCCTTCTCTCCCCCTCCCCTCTCCTACTCTCCCCCTCCCATTCTCATCCCCCTCCCCTCTCATTCTCCTTCTCTACTCTCTCCCCCTTTCTCTGCCCCCTCTGCTCCACTTCTCTGCCCCTTCTCCTCTCCTTCTCGCTCCCCCATCCCCTTCTCGCTCTCTCTCCCCCTCCCCCGCTACCTCCACTCTCCTTCCCCTTCCCTCCACCTTCTCTCCTCTCCCTCCTCTCCCCTCTCCTTCTCTCCCCCTCCCCTCTCCTTCTCTCCCCCTCCCCTCTCCTTCTCTCCTCTCTCCCCCCCTTCTCTCCCCCTCTCATTCTCATCCCCCTCACCTCTCATTCTCCTTCTCTCCTCCCCTCCCCTCTCCCCCCCTTCTCTCCTCTTTTTTTTTTTTACAGATATATGATTTTCTATGAAAACACTGCATTGATACAAATACACACTCTTTGTATAATAAAACGATCACATATATAGTTGTGAGCAGGCGAGCCTGCCAGAGCCGTTGCTCACAATTGCAGTGAGCGCGCGGCACTCGCGTACTGAGGGCTGCGGGTGAGGGCCTCAGTTGCGCCGAAGGTGCTCCTTACCAGCAACTGCGTCCCTCGCAAACTTTATGTCGCAACGCAAACAACACGCCACACCAACTACGACCCTTGCAAACTTTACCTTGCAATGCAAACAACATACGAGACAGTTTGAACACTACAAAATTCGCTAAGCAAGAGAAAAAATGGCCGCAGAACAAAACGAAAATGAGGCTACAGCACTCTAAACACGCAAAACACCACAAGAAACCCGCAAAACACCACAAACGACCTGCGGATATTCCGCTAAGACGCGTACCACACATTACCATGTTATGTTTTTTTTAACAGGTGCCGCTCCGAAGAAGGGTAAAAGAATAAGGACGGGACATGCCGGAAAGGTGAGTAGAATATTTAGAATGTATAGAGTGTTTCTTTATGTACTGTAAACGTGTTGCACTAATTTTTTTATTTTTCTTTCTGTAGGTGCCTGATCTGAATGGACATCTGCAAAGGTAAGTGGTCTTAATTATTGTATTTTAGCTTAGAATTAGGGTTTGTATATTGAGATAGCATTTATTGTATGTTAGATAGAGGGATGTATTTTATATAGATAGCATAGCATGTTTTATATATTAGATTATGTTATTTATTTAGATAGATTGGGGATGTATATTAGATAAGGGTGTATTGTATTGTATTTAATTGTATTGTATTATATTGTATGTATTTGTATTGTATGTATTATATTGAATGTATTTGTATTGTATGTATTTGTATTATATGTATTTGTATTATATGTATTTTTTTTCCTTTTCAGGTGTGTAATTTTTTTTCTGTAGTGGGGGGGGGGGGGTTGTAATGTTTTTTTTTTTTTTCTTTCTGTAATGTTCCTTATTTTATTTTTTGTGACTTAGGTTTTTACATTTTCTGTAATGTAGATTTTTTTTTGTGAGTTAGGTTTTTTATTTTATGTAATTTAGATTTTTTTTTTTTTGTGACTTTAGGCTTTTTTATTTTCTGTAATTTGAGTGGTGGGGGTTATTAGGGGGTAGGTAGGTTGTGTAGGTGTTAATAAGTTAGTGTAGAGGGTGTTTAGTTTATATTTAATGTTTTATTGGGGGGTATAGTGCAGTGTAGTGTTTATACTTAGTGTCATGATGGTCCTTGAGGACCGTCATGGCACTTATGTGGTTAATGTAGTGTTGTAACAGGCCCATAATGGTCTTAATATACCCTTATGGCACTGATGGGGTTAAATAGAGGCTTATGAGGGTCTGTATGGACCCCCATGAGTGACAGGGTTAATTAGAGGTTTATGGAGGTCTGTATTGACCCCCATCAATAAGGGGGTTAATTAAGGGCTTATGGTGGGCTGTATTGACTCCCATGAGTGATAGGGTTAATGAAGGGCTTATGGGGGTCTATATTGACCCCCATGAATGACAGGTTTAATTAGGGGTTTATGGGGGTCTGTATTGACCCCCATGAGTGACAGGGTTAATGAAGGGCTTATGGGGGTCTGTATTGACCCTTATGAGTGTCAGGGTTAATGAAGGGCTTATGGGGGTCTATACTGACCCCCATGAGTGAGGGGGTTAATGAAGTGCTTATGGGGGTCTGTATTGACCCCCATGAGTGACGGGGTTAATGAAGGGCTTATGGGGGTTTATATTGACCCCCATGAGTGACAGGATTAATTAAGTGCTTATGGGGGTCTGTATTGACCCCCAAGAGCGACAGGGTTAATGAAGGGCTTATGGGGGTCTGTATGGAGCCCCATGAGTGACAGGTTTAATGAAGGGCTTATAGGGGTCTATATTGACCCCCATGAGTGACAGGGTTAATAAGGTTTTATGGGGGTCTGTATTGACCCCCATGATTGACAGGGTGATATAGTGTATATTTGTTTTCTTTTATAACGGGTCCTTTAAGGACCTTTACAGCCCTTTAAGGACCTGTAATGCAGGAATTTTGAATTATCATTGCAGCGGGGTCCCCGATCGCGTGCAATCGGGACCCCCACTGCGATGGTTAATGTGGGGTTAATGCAGGGCTCCGAGCTTATCTCGGATCCCGTGGGGTTAATGCGGGTTTCCGAGCTTATCTCTAAATTGTACGTGGCTGGGCTGTGAGCCTCGTTTTCATTTTTTTCGGCGGCCATTTTTTCTCTCGCTTAGGGCATTTTCGTGTGTCTAAACATGGGAATTTGGACTTAAATGGAGGTGTAACTTAACATTCAGAGGTCCTGGGTGGCCCGCCCCCCCCCCCCCCCCCTTGCTATGGGTAAGCTTTTTATGTAGTTTTTGTGAGTATTTGGTGTGTTTTGACTGTTTTTATGTGCGCGGTTCGGCCGTTATGGTCGTATTTTTAGTGCGTGTGGGTGTTTGTTACGTTTAGGTTGGTTCCAAGGTGGGGTTTTTTCTAAGTCGTGCGTGTGACGTATTTAATGGCTCGCATCGAGGCTCGCCGGGCGATGAGCACCTGCGGCGCTCATCGCTAAGTCGTACGTACTACGCAAACAGCGTGACGACGAATCGTGGTTGGATAATTATCATATGTGATCAGAATTAAGAAATATTTACAAATTCTACTCAAACATAAAATAAGTGAGTTATGTGAATCAGTCGCCTGCAGAGAGCTCTGACTGGATCGTCACTGGCAGGATATCCTTCTCATCCATCTCGTCTTCTCCTTCCTAACTAACAGGGTCTACATTATCACTTTGGAGACCTGGTAATTCCAATAAAGAATTACATGTTCAGGTGAATTTACTACTAATGATAATTATCCTAACTGTTAATAGCATGGAGGGAGCGTGTTCTGCTGACACTGCAAGGACTGACTGGAATTTAGCCTCTGCTGTGCACTATTCCTGAGATAAACCTCACAAGATATATTTTACTTCTATATCTATCGGTGATATTGTCGTTTCTGGTTGAGAGAAAAAATATTGTTACCTGAGCTCCTGATTGTGGAGATTCCTAAAGTCTCTTTATGTCCATCTGTATCACACTGGGAGACACAAGAGAAGAGGAATTTACATTATAGATTCTGATAAACCTACAGGACCATGTATTTTGCCCATTCCCATATGGACCTAAAATAAATCTTCAGTCTTCATCTATAGGAAGCCATATACATATCCCATGCATCCTTGGAGTCCCTTTCCACATTTGTCCCTACCACTCTGCTCTTACGGTATTCAACTTATTTACTACTGTTTATATTGATTAGTACTTCCTGGGCACTTACTTATTAATTAGGCAGCATGGAAACCTGGAGCAGGCTTGCTTTGAAGATGCAGGGGCTTATGGGATTGTAAATATAGCCCCCTTATCCATGCACTCATGTCCAGATAAAGCCTGGTCAGTAATGGGAGTCACTGTGTCCTGGTATAATGTCACATTGTCCAGCAGTGCTCACCTCTCCAGTCAGATGGTGAATGTGGGGGGAAGTCTTCTTCACAACGGTGTATTCCTACAGGATGAGAGAAGATTGTGTTAGATGACAAGGTAAATACTGATATATTCCTTCAGGGGCAGATCTCTACTACAAGAATAACAGTCTCTCCTATCCAGCTCTCTTCATTAACACCAATAAATATCTATAATATCACTGCCTACTTAACTCATAGCACAGGCCCTTCTCGGTGACTCTAAATCACTATGATTTTCTTGTCACCTTCCATACTAGTTACATGAAATGGTCGGACACAAACATTACACATTGTGCCGTCCTGATAACACTTCCAGGATAAATACTACAGAAGAAACTCCCTCTAATAGTTATATAGTTACTGACGGTGATAAACATATAACCCTTCAAGTCACTGCAATGAATGAGATAATAGAGGTGTCATTAGGACATTGTCCAGCAGCTCTCACCTCTCCAGTCAGCAGGTAGATAACCTCCAGGGTGTGAGACAAGATCCTCTCAGTCATCTTCTTATCCTGGCTCACCTCAATCACTGTCAGGGACAGATTCTGCAATACTGAGACCTGTGAGATTTAGAGATAAATGTGTGGTAATAAGTGAGTGTTACTGCAGGGTAATACGTGCAGGTAGTAACAGGTAACATTTCCCAGCAGCTCTCACCTTCCCAGTCAGCAGGCTGAGGATGTCCAGGATGTGATGTAAGATCCTGTCAGACATCTTCTTATCCTGGTCCATCATTGATGATTTAGTGAGATGGTGAATTGGGATCTAAAGGAATGAGAAAGAGACAGAAATAAGAGACCCGAGTGAATAAGGATCTGACTGTGTGAGGAACATGAGAAATAACCCAGTTATGGTAACAATACATAAGGATTTTATATTATACATTTATTACAATAATCCACTACATGATCTACAATCTCACATCCACTCGGCATCAGCAATTTACACAACAACAGAAGAGAATCATCACTTGTTTATATAATAATTGTAATTGTTATTTTACTATAAATATTTCATCTTTTTGTTACGTTGATTTTAGTTACTAGTACTGAATGTCATGTGAAAGTGTATAAATATATGAACTGGGAAGAGTGTAATATTAGCGGGCAGTCTGACATATATTGTTTTCTGGCTCCTAACTTCTAGATATTTTTGTCAGCCCCTAAAATAAACATTTGTGGAAAACAATGTGTAACTTTTCTACAATAATATTATGTGCAGTTAATTATAAATATTGCACATTTCCCTAATCTAATGGAAGACATTTTCAGAGTATACACATTGTATAAAAAGCTCACAGTCTATGTATAAGAAATAAATGTAACACATTAGTCAGGTGAGGACGGCTACAATCCTATTAGTCCAGGGATACTGATAAAAAGACAGAAATATAATATAATCCTGAGAACAAAATATGTAACATAGAGGTGATCTGATCTAATGGGAATGATTCATATTATCATTAAACACAGTGATCTCGGACAAATCAGATCTATACACCCATTATAATGGCTGCTGATTTATAGAAAATAGACTGATGGATACACAACACTCCACACACACAGCACATGGATATAAATACACAAATATATACACAATACAGATGGGTTTATACACAGCTGATATACACAGTATAAACCCACACAATATAGATGGTAAATGCACCTGCACACACTCACTACACACAGATCACTGCACACCGTATAGATAAATATATACACACTGCTCCACATTATATGCATATAAATACACCTCATGTAACATACAATATGTCATTATACATCCCACTGTCTATATAAATGCCCAATATATATATATATATATAATATATATATATATATATATATATATATAGCTCCTCCTACACTGTAGATACACATATATATATACACATGTATAACACACACTCTCCATCCACACTGTCTGTACAGAACTATAGTCATATACACTCACAGCTCCTCTCCCTGCACATTTCCTGGTTAGTAGCTAACCAGTAGCGAGTGTAAGTGACGTCATGACGCAAGGTAAGGTTCTACTGTGTTGTTCCAGAAAATGGATCCGCCATCTTTGTTATGGCCAATATCTGGGGAGGTGTTTATTTCATCTTCAGAGCAGATTAAACAGGTTGTGAACTTCTCTTGCGCCATTGAAATCATTCGACAGTAGAATTAATTACAGCCTATAATTAGAGTAAGATCTATGTATATATATATATATATATATATATATATATATATATTTTTTTTTTTGTTTGTTTGTTTGTTTTGTTCTTTGTTTTCGGCACCTCCACAGAGAAGTCTCAGATCCCGGTATAATACACGATACACACATTACAGGGCCGCAACCATAAATACAGTGACTAATAACATAATGACCAAGCGAGGCATCGCTACTTATCAGACAGGGGCCCGCATAATGTGATATCTGCAGAGGACTGAGACACATTTATATACAAACAGGTTCACCGATAAAAAAAAAAAAAGGAAAATGTACACGGACCCGACCCTCTACGGTGCCGATTGATTGTTGTACAGCACGGGATGCTGGGACTTGTAGTTCGCGGAATCACTTCCTGCTGTCATTTCCGGATTTTCCAAGATGGCGGTAGGGAATTGATCTTTGTGTGTCCTCAGCAGGTAAATAAAGTAATTAGTATTACAGTTCATTAGATTTGTAGATAATAAGGGGCGGTTATCTGAATATCTGACCAGTTATCACATGTTAGTAACATAAAGAGCAGCAACAATACCAGAATGTGTTAATATTGATTTAGGAAGAGGGGTAGATATATATACCTGTGAGTGCAGTGATGGGGGAGAGAGAAATATGGAGAAACGAGACAGACAGAAGAGAGGAAGGGAAAGGGTGAGAGAGGAGATTTGATGAGAAGACGGTGGAGAGAGAGAGAAAGGGAGGGGATACAGAGTGAGAGAGGCGGAAGAGAGGGAGGGAAGAGAAAGAGGAAGGGAGGAGAGAGTAAGAGGGGGAAGGGAGAGAGATGACGGGTGGAGAGGGAGAAAGTGAGGGGAAAGAGAGAGATGGAGAGAGTAAATTCAGAAGGGAGGGAGAGAGAGGGGGAAGGGAGAGAGAGAGAGATGATAGTGAGTGGGCGCAGAGAGAGAGAAAGGGAGGAGAGAGAGATGAGAGTGAGGGGTGAATCGAGAGAAAGGGAGGGGAAAGAGAGATAGGAGAGTGAGAGAGGGAGGGGAGAGAGAAACAGAGGGGATAGAGAGAGAGATTGAGAGAGTGGGAAAGGCGGAAGAGAGAGAGGAGAGTGAGAGAGGAGGGGTGGAGAAGGAGAAATGGAGGGGACGAAGAGGGAGAGAGAGAGGGAGGGGATAAAGAGAGAGGGTGGGGTAAGGGAGAGAGAAATAAGAGTGAGGGGGAAGAAAGGGAGGGGAGAGAGAGATCAAGAGTGAGAGGCGGAACAGAGGAGGGGTGGAGAGGGAGAAAGGGAAGGGATAGAGAGGGAGTGAGAGAGAAAGGGAGGGGGATAGAGAAATTGAGAGAGTGAAAGGCAGAAGAGATGGAGGGAGAGAGGGGGGGAGGGAGAGGGAGGAGAGGGGAGAAAGAGATGAAGTGAGGGGCGAAGAGAGAGAAAGGAGAGTGGCAGAGGGAGGGAGAGAGAAACGGAGGGGATAGAGAGAGAGATGGTGAGAGTGGGAAAGGCGGAAGAGAGAGAGGAGAGTGAGAGAGGAGGGGTGGAGAAGGAGAAAATGGAGGAGACGAAGAGGGAGAGAGAGAGGGAGGGGATAGAGAGAGAAATAAGAGTGAGGGGGAAGAAAGGGAGGGGGAGAGAGAGAGATCAAGAGTGAGAGGTGGAACAGAGGAGGGGTGGAGAGGGAAAGGGAGGGAATAGAGAAATTGAGAGAGCGAAAGGAGGAAAGAGATGGAGGGGGAAGGGAGAGGGAGGAGAGGGGAGAAAGAGATGAGAGTGAGGGGCGAAGCGAGAGAAAGGAAGGAGAAAGAGAGACAGGAGAGAGAGGGTGGGGAGAGAGAGAGGCAGAAGAGAGTAAGGGGGAATGGAGAAAGAGGAGGGGGGGAGAGGGAGAAAAGGAGGGTGAGAGAGAAATGGAGAGAGGGTGGGGAGAGAGAGAGAGGCAGAAGAGAGGAAGGGAGAGAGTGAGGGTATAGTGAGAGTGAGTGAGAGAGGTGGAAGAAAGAGGGGGGAGGAGAGAGATGGAGAGTAAGCGAGGGTGAAGAGGGGGGGGGGCAGAGTGAGAATGAGACAGAGAGAGAGAGAGCAAGTAAGAAGGAGGAGAGGAATTGGTAAGAGAGAGGGCGTGAGAGAGAAATATATATATATTATGAGGAGCTGTGTGTAATTATAATGATTCATTTATAATTATTAATTATGTAAAATGTATTATGCATTTTATGATAATTAACTTTGGATTTTTAGGAGCGTCTTCTCTCAAATTCAATTCCCAAAACATAGAAGACATTTTGCTAACTTCAGGCTAAGTTTATTAATGTTTTTTTGTTTTTTCATACACTACTGATTGTCCTGTATCAGATGCCTCACAATCCATGAGACTTAGATATGCCTTTAATGTAGCAATAGATATTGGAGAAAGGTAAATCTAAACATCTTAAGAAAGCACCAAATATAAATCCTTCTGTAACACCCTGAGAGGTACACGGGACAGATCTGTATTTATTAGCAAATCTAATTGTAACTCTGATAAGTCATTAGTTTCATGCACAAGATCACGGCAAATCTTACCTGGATATCACAGCCCATTATTATTATTGAGATATAATGTATATTTTATATATTATGTCTGAAGGGGGCAAATAACAGTAATATCAATAATATAATCTCTCTATCTACATAAACATGGAGCAGTAAGATGGGTCAGTAAGTCATGTGATGACCTGGTCTGGGTTGTTATCATGTAATGTATATGGGTGACCTATACTAGTCTGGTATAGATGTATAATATGTATCTGGTTATTTTGCAGTCTCTGCTCTTTGTATGATAATGTGAGATGTGTCAGGTCTGAAGCCCCCACAATATCTGCCCCTTGTTCTGTACTGACCATAAAGACATGTAACAAATCTCAGTGTGTGACCATCTCATGTTTATTTGTACAGACTGTGACAAAGTGACACCATCAGGTCTCTCAGAGTCTGACCAAGAAGAAGAGACAAATATGAGGAGTCCCCGGGAGATTAAAGAGGAGGAAATTCCTGTGAATATCAGTGAAGGTGAGGGATACGTTATGTATAGAATATAATTGCCTGGTATTTCGGGGCTGGATCAATCTATTGAGTGAGACCAGATTGATATACTACAGGATATTTCTATTAATTATCTTATATATTTCTGAACAGGTAGTGAAAGAGTGAAATTAGAGTTTGACCAAGAAGAGACAAATATGAGGAGTCCCCGGGAGATTAAAGAGGAGGAAATGCCTGTGAGTATCAGTGAAGGTGAGTTATACATTATGTATAGAATGTATAGAATATAATTGCCTGGTATTTCGGGGCTGGATCACTCTATTGAGTGAGACCAGACTGATATACTACAGGATATTTCTATTAATTATCTCATATATTTCTGAACAGTGAGTGAAAGAGTGAAATTAGAGTTTGACCAAGAAGAGACAAATATGAGGAGTCCCCGGGAGATTAAAGAGGAGGAAGTGCCTGTGAATATCAGTGATGGTGAGTGATATATTATTATACAGGGAATGTGATAAATATTATATGTGTAACACAATGACTTAGTGGGAGCCATAAGGGACACGGCATCTTTGGTTAAGTGAAACCTGCTGATGACAACATTTTTCCAGTTCTTTTTAATTATCAGAATACTAGAAACTTTATTACAATCTCTGAATCTGGTTCTGTAAATATATAATGGGGAAACTGGACTGACCAGGTTATTTGTATTGTGTAGAATAAAACTCTACAATTAATTCTGCATTGCACACAGGACCAGACAATTACAATCTGCACATTGTGACCGTTAAAGAGGAAAGTGACTGTGAGGAAGAAGAAGACGGTGATATTCAACAGATCGTAATTCATTCCAATCCATATGAAGGTAAGTGATATATATGTATATATAGTGATATATACAGGGAGTGCGGAATTATTAGGCAAGTTGTATTTTTGAGGATTAATTTTATTATTGAACAACAACCATGTTCTCAATGAACCCCAAAAAACTCATTAATATCAAAGCTGAATATTTTTGGAAGTAGTTTTTAGTTTGTTTTTAGTTTTAGCTATTTTAGGGGGATATCTTGTGTGCAGGTGACTATTACTGTGCATAATTATTAGGCAACTTAACAAAAAACAAATATATACCCATTTCAATTATTTATTTTTACCAGTTGAAACCAATATAACATCTCAACATTCACAAATATACATTTCTGACATTCAAAAACAAAACAAAAAAATCAGTGACCAATATATAGCCACCTTTCTTTGCAAGGACACTCAAAAGCCTGCCATCCATGGATACTGTCAGTGTTTTGATACTGTTCACCATCAACATTGCGTGCGCAGCAACCACAGCCTCCCGACACTGTTCAGAGAGGTGTACTGTTTTCCCTCCTTGTAAATCTCACATTTGATGATGGACCACAGGTTCTCAATGGGGTTCAGATCAGGTGAACAACGGAGGCACATGTCATTAGATTTTCTTCTTTTATACCCTTTCTTGCCAGCCACGCTGTGGAGTACTTGGGCGCGTGTGATGGAGCATTGTCCCTGCATAAAATCATGTTTTTTTCTTGAAGGATGCAGACTTCTTCCTGTACCACTGCTTGAAGAAGGTGTCTTCCAGGAACTTGGCAGTAGGACTGGGAGTTGAGCTTGACTCCTCCTCAACCCGAAAAGGCCCCCACAAGCTCATCTTTGATGATACCAGCCCAAACCAGTACTCCACCTCCACCTTGCTGGCGTCTGAGTCGGACTGGAGCTCTCTGCCCTTTACCAATCCTGCCACAGGCCCATCCATCTGGCCCTCTCATTTCATCAGTCCATAAAACCTTAGAAAAATCAGTCTTGAGATATTTCTTGGCCCAGTCTTGACATTTCAGCTTGTGTGTCTTGTTCAGTGGTGGTCGTCTTTCAGCCTTTCTTACCTTGGCCATGTCTCTGAGTATTGCACACCTTGTGCTTTTGGGCACTCCAGTGATGTTGCAGCTCTGAAATATGGCCAAACTGGTGGCAAGTGGCATCGTGGCAGCTGCACGCTTGACTTTTCTCAGTTCATGGGCAGTTATTTTGCGCCTTGGTTTTTCCACACGCTTCTTGCGACCCTGTTGACTATTTTGAATGAAACGCTTGATTGTTCGATAATCATGCTTCAGAAGCTTTGCAATTTTAAGAGTGCTGCATCCCTCTGCAAGATATCTCACTATTTTTGACTTTTCGGAGCCTGTCAAGTCCTTCTTTTGACCCATTTTGCCAAAGGAAAGGAAGTTGCCTAATAATTATGCAAACCTGATATAGGGTGTTGATGTCATTAGACCACACCCCTTCTCATTACAGAGATGCACATCACCTAATATGCTTAATTGGTAGTAGGCTTTCGAGCCTATACAGCTTGGAGTAAGACAACATGCATAAAGAGGATGATGTGGTCAAAATACTAATTTGCCTAATAATTCTGCACTCCCTGTATGTCTGAATATAACCCCTCACCTTCCTATATATGCTGCAATTTTTTTACAAGCTTCATATTGTTAAAGGGCAATTATATGAATAATCAATGGCTAATTAAACACCTGCCTCTTATTGTTAGGGATGAATTAATGAGCTAAAACATTTACTCGCCAACCAGAACATTTATTTAGTACAGATTAGTTAGAAATATTTAGATATAGTTATGAGATATGAACTAAATCTTTCACTCTTTCTTACACAATGATGACATTCTTTACTTGTGGTGCTTTTGTTTCCTGCAGATGGATCCCTGACCAGTAATATCACTGAAGAGCACCACATATCCCTTCATTCGGATTATGTGATGAAAGATCTCAGCGCTTTGCATGGTTGTACAGAAGCAGAGAAGATCAGCAGAAAAACATCAAACAAGGACTTTAATATACCTATTGTTACTCATGAGAGAATTCACACAGGTGACAGAACAAATGTATTTCTTGAGCATGGGGAATGTTCTACCAGTTACAAAGATTGTGTGAAACAACACACAGGACAAAGAGACATTTCTAATAGTGAGAAAAGCTTCACCAGCAATTCAAATTTAGTTAAACATGAGAGCATTCATACAGGAAAAAAATGTTATACATGTTCTAATTGTGGGAAATGTTTCAACAAGCTTTCCAATCTAAAGGTACATGAGAAACACACACAGGAGAGAAACCATTTGAATGTGCAGACTGTGGAAAGATGTTTCAGTCAGTTGTGTAATCTAAAAGTTCATCAGAGAACTCACACAGGAGAAAGGCCATTTGTATGTTCTGACTGTGGGAAATGTACAGTCATTCCTCCATTCTCAAGGGAACATACGAGAACTCACACAGGAGAAAAACCATGTGTATGTTCTGAATGTGGGAAATGTTTCAGTAAGGCATCACATTTGTATGATCATAAGAAAACTCACACAGGAGAAAGACCATTTCCCATGTTCTGAATGTGGCAAATGTTGTGCCAGTGCCTCCACCTCTCAAGGTACATAAGAAAATTCACACAGGAGAAAAACCATTTGCATGTTCTCAATGTGGGAAATGTTCAGTAAGACTTCACATCTTAAAGAGCATATGAAATCTCACACAGGAGAAAGACCATTTCCTTGTTCTGAATGTGGGAAATGTTTCAGTAATGCCTCCAATCTTAAGATACATAAGAGAACTCACACAGCAGAAAGACCGTTTGTATGTTCTGAATGTGGGAAAGGTTTCAGACAGGTTGCAGGTCTCAGATTATCATATGACAACTCACAACACGATAAAGACCTTCTACATGTTTTTAGTCCACAGTCCATGTCTTATTATACAGAAGAATTCCTACCATCTAAAGTTGTCTTTATACATCAGAGATTGGGAAAGGTTTTCAGCCACAACACAACTCTTGTTATATATTAGAGGAAACACAAGAAAAATGTCAGTTTTTATGTTTGGAATGTGATTTATTTTGTTACCTCAGATCTTGTTAAACTCCATAGGATCTATGCAGGGGTACATCTAATGATTTGATTTGAAAGTGGGACATCTTTCAGGCAACAATTATGCTATTATCATACATCATAAAGTTTACATAAGAAGATATAATTTACTTCTACAAAATGGGAAACATTTTATCAGACTTTATATTCTCTGTATTTAAGAAATGTTTCAACCAGTAATTCCACGTAATCTTCAGGAGTTCCACGCAAGAAGGGAACCCAATCCCATTCTACTAAAAGTGAGAAGTAATTTTTGAGTACCTTAAATCATTTTGCAGATCCGTAGAGAGACAGGTTACATTTTCTGTGTAAAATACAATTAGCAGCCACCAAACATGGTTGATAACAAAATAAAATGGTGACACATAGAAAATCTCAACTTTGATAGCATCAAAAGGTTATTGTTTATTTTTTGGCACCATATTATATGGTGATAATTGTTGTATTGGTTTGTACATTAATTTGGATGAATAAACTTGTGATTAACTGTTTCTGTCTTCATCAATAGAAACTGGCTGTTTTAGTCTTATTTTAGTGTTGTTAATAATATATATATATATATATATATATATTTATATATATATATATATATATATTGTGATAACGCTGCTGTCACACTCAAAGTTCATGTCCTTGTATCCGGCACCACAATGGGAGTACTCAGGAGCCCTTTTTAAAATAATCAGCCGTAATTATTCGAGTGTAGAAAAACAACATAAATAGTGCAAAACAAAATCCTAGCTTCTAATAGAAGCACTGACTTTATTCTTGGCTGTAGTTCCCTCGCTATGCAAGATAAAGTCCACACAAAACAAAGTCCAAACAATAAGCTTACCGGTTATCAAGTCTCCCTTGTAGCAGGGTATTTCCACAGCAGTCTCTGGCGTCCTCTGTCCAGCTCAGACTGAGCTCTCTCCCCTCAGCTGGGTGCTAATCAGACCCTTTAAAGGTGGAACCCAGCTGGGCTGCTTGATTAGCCTGCTGTGTTAACCTTTTCTTCCCTTAGTGGACACAGGGCTCTGCCTCAGTCTCTCTCCCACGTACACACCATCAATGATTCTGTTACAATATATATATATATATACTATATTGATGAAACAGAACAGAGAGTAAGAGGTTACAGTAGTCGATTTGAGGAGAATAAAACTATATTATTGGCCTAACAGTTGGTGGGACAATACATGACTTACACCAAAAATTAGAGGATAGACAGCCTTACGCACAGTAATACAAAATGCAGTGAAAATATACTTTTAAACTAGTTAATTGCCATTCATGATATTAATAGTATACTATGACCAGATATATCCATATTCCAGAAAGGACAGACAAGAGATCTTTATCTTTAAAAAACATAACTTTTATTAATATTCAATTAAAACACATTTTTATAAGAAGGTAATTAACAACAATTAACAACAAAATAGACACATTAGAAATTCCTATTCAAATATCGTGACAGTTTCCGTCTTACAATATATCAGACCTGTGTGTTTAGTATTCCAGATATACAACTTTATAGTACAGTGAGTATCAGGTTATATTGCCATATACCATATACTGCCAAAGGTTTTTGCTCTTGTGTAATTATATGTTGCTAATAGCTCCCACATATAATATAGCAAACACTCAGCTAGGAGTACTATATTCACCAAATATAACTTAAATTATTTAGGCTGTTTGTTGTTGTTACTCAAAAAGACCAATAATTTTAAGGACTGGAAAGTAGTGTCTCCATTTTTGCTGATGACAGGAAGTTTTGCGTGGTAACTAAATCAGAAAATTATGTACTTTCCATCCACAGGGATTTGCATAGATTGGAGACATGGGCAACTAAATGGCATATGAGATTTAATACAAATAAATGTAAAGTTAAGTATCTGGGTAGGAAAAATAGCCATGCAATGTATAATCTTAATGGACAAATCTAGGGGAATCAGATATTGAAAGGGAAACACCTAGGTAACAGTGCTCAATGCCAAGCAGCAGCTGCAAAGGCAAGTACAATATTTGCACATATTAAGAAGGGTATAGAAGCAAGTGGAGCAAATATAAATCTGCCACTATACAAATACCTAGTACGCCCTCATTTGGAATATTAAGTACAATTTTGGGCACCACTTAAAAGGACATTTTTGAGCTGGAAAAAAGTACAGAGAAGGGCAACAAAACTAAGAAGGGGAATGGAGGGGCTAAATTATGAAAAAAGACTAACCAAATCAAAAAGGTATGTATGAGGGGATATGATTACCTTATATAAATATATCCAGGGTCAATACAAGGCTTCATCAAGTGAACTTTTTGTACCAAGAGGTTTTCAACTGACAAGAGGACATCCTTTAGGGTTAGAAGTAAAGAGATTCCACCTCAAAGAAAGAAAAGGGTTCTTCACATGTGTGGGTAAGTGTGTATGTGCTAAACATGTAAAAAAATGGTGGCTCAGGTATATTAATAAGAACAAGATTATTGATCAGGTGCTCCTAAGGACTAAGTTAAATAACATCTTGATAATTTAAATTAAATATTTTCCCTTCTTAAGCAATTTATAAAAAGTGCTGAAGTGACAACAATTTGTTATATAAAGTGCTGGTAACAGGAAAATATTATAAGGTGCTAATAGGAAAAAAGTGACAAGTGCTTAATAATTGTATGATAATATAAAGATAATCTTATGGATTGAAACTAAAGATTTTAAATATAAATTGCTGCAGAAGTTTAGGACAGATATTGTGTACAGCTATTAGCTAATAATGAAAAAGGTTCTAGCAAGGACCTCCAATTTGTTGGGACATAAAATTATATAGGGTACCTAGGTAGCACCAGAATGGCCAGCACTACACAGTGCTTTATCCGTTTATCTACCTTGGTGTTGACCCTCAATCCCGTAGCGTTCTATAACCAGGATTATTACCCAATATAATGTCCAACTCTCCTTATTACCCAGATTTTCTAGACTGCATATGCTGACTGGAAAGGGAAAGGGACATTAATCTATGGTCCTTTAGAAAGAACGCTAACTGCCTTGCTGTGCATGCGTGATCGAGACGCCTATTGATGACGTCACCAACTTGCGACGGCGTTCCTACGTCAATCCGACGCACGTTTCTTTAATTTCATCAAGGGTTACGCCTGCCTTCTGTTTACTCCTTCTTAAAGGTTGATGTAGTCATGGTAACAATATTGTGTAAATTAAAACCATTTCAACCATATTAAAATCTATAGTTTATTGTCTATCATTAAATTGATATACATTAGTATCTTATAAGATTTTGCGGAACCATTAATCTTATTACAGTATTAATGGCAATTTCGACATCCCTTAAGATATAGTGAGTATTCTTAAAGAGAAATATAATATAATTTGCAAATAAAGCTATTATTTATTATAAGGCCTAGATTTCATATTTTTAGCCTCCATATTCATCCTAAGATTAATTGCTGTTAAATAGAACTATAGTTGATACTTTACTTTAATAGATTATTAAAATAATAGGATGGGTTTTAAATTCTCATATTATGCATACAGTGCTAATTCATTATTTAAAACACAACAGTAAATTTATATTTTTTTCATGGCAATACAATACTACCTTCCTTGATTTACAAATCTTAAGCACTTTCTCAATCTATATTTAGAACTTATGTCTCATGTTTCTATACTCCATTGTATTACTATTTTAAAAAAAAAGCTTGTTGTAAAGCTATTTAGATGTTTAGATGTGGCTATTATCTTTATACCAGTATATGAATCACAAAGTATTTTTATTTCTCTTAAAGTTTTCTCTGTGGCTATAATGTTGTGAACATTTCTTGGCGTTTTAGGACATTAGTTTAATTATCTTGTACAAATAACTCTGGAATTGTGAGATTTTTGCAAAAATCTTCATTTCAGATATATGGGGTAAAGGTAAAACCTTCACTAAGGCCTTTCATTTTTTTTGTGCCTAGAAGGTAAATACATTTAGCTTCTTCTTTAATGTCTGGATATCTGGCTCCACAAATACATGCTATCAAATAGATAACACCCTCTGTTTGCATGTAAGATTTTTATTTTTGTATGTTTGTGTTTGTAGGTTTTACATGGTGGCAAGCCTTGCAATGAATGGCAATTTAAACCATCCTTTTGTTTTTTGTAGCCATAGTTTGTTCTTTTTATATCTAAATGACTTTTAGAATAGAATAATCTCTCAGGTTTTTGGACCTTCTGCTGGTAATTACTGCATGGGTAGGTAGAAAGGGTTTGAGATTTTTATCTTCCAATAGGATACCTCAGTTTTTATTAAATATCCACTTAACCTAATGCCATTTATGTATTATAGGTCCCAATAAACCTCACTGTGTTATCTAGTTCTTTCTTTTTATCTTTAAGTAAATCTTCTCTCTAGTATTTTTTAGCTCTATGATAAGCTTTTTTTAGGGTATTCTTTGAATAACCTCTTTCCAAGAAGCGAGATTGTAAGTCCAGGGGATTCTTTCTCAAATTTTTGTCATTAGAGCATGTTTCTTTTCACTCTCAGGTAATTGTCCAATTGTTATACCTTTAATGAGTGCCTTGGGGATGACTGCTTTTTTGCGTGTAACAAACTATTAGTAGGCTTTTGGTTTTCTATAGGTCTTAGTGCCTATAGTGCCATCTTGTGTTTAAAACATTTGTCTAAAAAGCTAATGGACTCATGACTAATTGCAGAAGTCAAATATAGGCCCAAATTATTTTTATAAAGTTCTGTAGATGCTGTAATGTACCATTCACAGAGTAACAAGATATCATTGATAAAAGGATACCCAGAGTTCCAGCAATAATATCTTCCTCTTTTGGATCAATCTTGGCCATTTTGGCCGGGGGTAAGATGCCACCTATGGATTCATTAAAAATAACTCAATATAAGCTGTATTAAGTGACGATTTCTTGACCCTTTTAATAATTCCTCTCCACATAATATCGTCTATATTCACTCTAAGATCAAATTCCCAGCTTTTAATACCTGGGCTTTTAATGAAGGGCGTGGATTCATTAATAATCTTACTACATTTAAAGATGATATGTGACGTTACCCCCTTTATGAACAATTCTTCTATTTTTTGTTGGGGAATGCATTCCAGATATTTTAAAGCCATTCCCATACAGAGCTTTTTTCAAACTTTCATAGTTTAACCAGGTGAATTTTATATCTACGTTTTTCTCTGTATCTCCTGTAGTTATGAGATTGCCTTTTTTGTATATTTCGGAGATGAGGTAATTACCCTTATTTATTAAAAGAGAGAGTGTTGGACATAGCTCCTTCGTATTAAGGAAACTCAATAGGTGCGGCTAACAAAGGAATATTTGACAATTGCATTCTCTCTTATTTTTTATACCAAAATTTTAATACAGAGTTTTATTGTAATTAGGAAACCATAAAATAGTTTGTATGGGGGTTTCCCTAAATAGGGCCTCTTCCAGAGCCAGCTGTAAGATATGGCTTATACAGTGATCATTTTTTAAAACATTGTGTATTTAATAAGTGTATCTTATAAAATGTATCTTGTATAAATCTTTATTGTAAGTAGCGACTTTAGATTGTAAGTAGCGAGTTTTCCAGTCTTGTAGGGTGCTTTGGGATAAAGCACTTTCTGCTAAGATTCTAAGCTCAAAACAGGGCTCTTCAACTTTTGAATTTTGTTAAACTTGTATTTCCCTTGTTCTTATCCCCTGTACAGCGCTACGGAATATGTTGGCGCAATACAAATAAAAGATAATAATAATAATAATAATAATAAGTGATGATATATAAATTGTGTTCAGTCACAACCAACTTATCACAAACTGTGCCCTTGAGAAACTTGAGGTTGTGACTATCTATTCCATTGATACTATAACAAAAGGTTTATGCTGAGGTTGTTTATGGGTAAACAAAAGAACAGTTGGGTGTGGTGGACTCTTGCATCTATCATATAGACAACATAATAGGGGGTCTCTTGGCCCAGAGTGTTTATATGTATACAAGGGGACATCTGCGTGTGTTAGTTTCCCATCTATGGAGTTTTTATGGAGTTTGGGGGGAGGTGAAATGATTTCAGTTGAGATGGACAGATACATATCAAGGGGGAGTGTCCAAGAAAGATATACAAAATCCAGAGAGTTTTAGTCAGTCTAAGTCTAGGAGTGTGTGTGTCCATGAAGAGGTGTCCAGAAGAGCCATCCAGAGGAGTGCCCAGCTGAGCAGAAGCCATGCCGTGGTGTGACCTGAGGCCTAAACACATGGACTCTGAAGATATTGCTGACCTTTGTTGTAGTATCTAGTAATAATGTAGTATATTATTCATATAAGTATCTTTTTGTAAATATTGTTTTATCCCTACTGTCTGTTTGTCTAAAACCCATTGTGTAACCGTATATTGATTTGTGCAAAATATATCTTTTAATTATAGACTTGTTCATATGTTCGTTTATTGATTTGTCCAAAAGAACTTATTATTTGTAGAAATTATACATTAATTATTGAATTATCAGTTAATTTCTTACATATGGCGAGCCTTGGTCCAGGAGGACATTAATGTAATAATCAAGCATATTAATAAGTATAGTATTTTGCATAAATGAATGTACTATTTTCCTATTGTGTGCTATAGTTATAGAAAGTTGTAGAAATGTTTTTTGTAGTGGTACGTTTGGCTGTGGTAGATACAGGATTCTAAAGCAGCTTTTGTTTACTCTTACATGTTTGCTTTTCTGCACTTTTAAAATTGTATAGTTTGTTATCCAATAATGGAGGGCTTAATGAAAAAGATTGCTAATGTTGATAAGTCTGATGCTATAATTAGACCTATGGTGAATACTTCTGACCCCTGGGTCAAAACGCCCAGAAACTTGTAGCATCAGCTATAAATGAAAATAAATTATCTAAATCAAAAGGGGAAAACAATTTTAATATATTTGCTGCACATTGGATTGCAGAACAATATAAACATTTATGTGTGAAACAAGCTTTAGAGACTAAAGTGTGTGAGCTAACTACTGCTTTAGAAACACTTAAGGTAACGGCCACTACAGCATCTGCTTTGGGTTTAGATAATCATAAGACATTGCAAGAAAGTAAGCAACTACAAAGGACACTGATTATAGTCAATGTTTAGCAGAATGTAAAGAGACAGAGGTCTAGAAAGTGACTGCAATGTTTTTAAGAAAAGTGAAAATGATTGTTTCAAAATGGCGCCAGTTTCTACTGAGTTCAAGAGAGGAGCACATGGGCAGGTCATTTCTGAAACTACTGTTAATAGGTCTCTTTCCATTAGTGAAATTCAGGCCCTGAGCAAAACACTTGGTTTTATATGGTTGTAGGTTTTCACGATGATCCTGCTGAAATTATGATAAGAATTTAAAAGTTTTCAAAGTTTAATGCAAATTTAACTGACACAGATACATTTTCTGTAATTATAGCTACTTTAGATCAATCCTTAAAATCCAGTTTGCCTTCTGATGTTTTTGCAGAGCCTAGATCTAAAGAGCATTTGGTTAAAGAGATTTTAAATGTACTGGGTATAGATTAAATGGATCATCATTCTGTGTTTGGTAACTGTACTCAGAAGATGGGAGAGGCTAATTAGAATTATCACATTTATAAGAAGGCCCTTACTAAAAAAATGTCTGCCTGATATTGTAAATATTGTTGGGTTGACAGTATCTGCCAACAATAAAATTTAAAAAATGTACATTATCTAAAGAGAACAGAGAGCCGTTTAAGAGAGATAAATAGAAATAATGGCAGAATTTGTGTAGTTAAGACCACCCCAAACAAAGATGTTTACCAATGCAAATAGAATTTCTTGTTTTGCTTGTGGACAATACCAGATGGACAAACAATAGCCATAGTCACAACAGGTGGGCAACAAATGGTAGAGTTAGAATAAATACAAATACTTCATTTGTTCTTTATCATGTACTGAAATCTCAAAATGAATTGCTCAACGCTGAGCATTTGCATCTTCAACATGAAAGATATCTGTTTAAGAAAGAGTTAAAATGTCTTAGAGAAAAAATTGAATCAGTTAAAATCAACTATAGTACAGAAAATGATTTACTTATCAATCTTTCCTAAACTAACTGATTATCAAGTTTTAATTTAACAGGAAAACAAAAATGGGCAAATGAAGAAGGAAGGAAAGGAGATCCAGTAAATTACCTTTCCTAATTTCTTCTACAGGTTTTTTCTAAATATATAATAGAGGACCTTCGCTTTTATTTTTTTATTTTTAAGGACAAGGCTCTATATTTTTTTTTATTTATTACATTTTTTTAATACAGTGTGGGTGGGACAAATTCTAAATTATAGCTTTTGTGTATTATTTTATATACATATTTTAAAACACCTGTCAGCTAACATTTTTTTTTGCTGAGTAAATCTCACTTTATTTTTTTTTAACTGTTGCCACAATGAGGAATGTAGATGTAAGTGAGCATTTTACCTGTGATTTTGAGAAGCAGTTATACACTCTTATTTTTGTGTTTTTAAAGCCTCATTAATTTTGTTTGCTTGTTTTTTTTATTATTGGCAGCAAGTGTTTAAAATATTTTTATACAGATTGCATGGTATCCTATCTTTTGAAAAAAAAAAATGTAATACATCCCAACACCCACTTCCTAAAATCAAAGGTTTATAATTAAGAGAGCTCATTATTTGGAAATTAATTTACTCTCTAGGTGGGGACATTCTAAGAAATGGGACAGCCAGATTTAAACTATAAAGAAATCATTCAATATGTGATATTATAAGAAATGGGACAGACAGCTTTAAACTATAAAGGAATCATTCAGTCTGGATTATTATTATTTTATTATTTTTTAAACATTGTTTTTTAAATATTTTTCTGAAGGAGGTGTGGCACACAAAGGAACCTCACCAGTATTCATATAGTTTCATAACTAGAACATTCTGGAGCTACATGAATATAAATATACTATACTGATATGAATAATATTTTAATACTGCAAGTTTAATGAATGCAGAATGATATAAACCTGGTCAGATTTGTTATGTATATTTGTTTTTACCATTAATTTGGTTACTACCAATTAGACATTTAGTATGATACCCCATTGGTCAGTTATTCATTTATATCTTGTTTTAATTGTTTATCTCTGTTAGGGACACAAACCATTTTAGAATTAGAGCACCCCAATTTAGGAATGGTTGGAATTTTGAGTTATTAGATCTGCTGTTTTTATTATTTTCTATATATTGTTTTAGAAATCCAGACTTGAAAGTGATGGACAACCATAGTGATTCCACTAAGATCCTGCTGCATGTGTTACATGTAGTTGTGGGTCTTTATAGTTTCCTGAAGCTACAAAGAGATTATCACACACATTTTCCATTTCCTGAGTGAATACCCGAGTCACATTTAATGTTTTCACTAAAGTACCTAATAAGGTGCTACAATCACCTACACACTTTTTCTATTCACACGTGCTCACAATAAAGTGTCCTTTGATAAGTGGTTTCTTCAATACACACAATAAAAAGACAGCATAAGTCTTAAAACAGGCTAGCAAGCTAGATATGTGTAACATTAACCTCTCAATAAGATACAATATGGGTCAGAGGATGGGACATAGGTGGAAATGGTGACCAACAATTCAGGAAAAAATTGTGGAAGTTGGGTATGGCACACAGACGTGGTATTGAGGTGTAAACAGATCTTGTCGCTGGATACATTTGCAATAGTTATGGGAGGGTGATTTGATTTTACACAGTAGCCACAGGAGTATAAATTAATATTATAAAATACATACTGTGAGTGCATACCTAATTAGTCAACATTTGCCTCACAGAACCCTAAAATTTACAGAAAGTATTGGTTGTTATCAGCTCATTCCTGTCTCAGTGAACTGTATTACTTTGAAATCTCACACACACACAGTGGGTCTATACACAATAAGCCATATTTGTTTGTGTAATTTGAGAGAGCTAATTTTATACAAAATAAGTCACTCTCTAGGTGGGGATTGTAAGATATGGCTTATACAGTGATCATTTTTAAACATTGTGTCTTTAATAAGTGTATCTCATAAAAATATGTAGTTGTATAAATCTTTATAAGTGATGATATATAAATTGTGTTCAGTCACAACCAACTTATCACAAACAAACTGTGCCCTGAGAAACTTGAGGTGTGACTATCTATTCCATTGATACTGTAACAAAAGGCTTATGCCTGAGGTTGTTTATGGGCAAACAAAAGAACAGTTGGGTGTGGTGAACTCTTGCATCTATCACCTAGACAACATAATAGGGGGTCTCTTGGCCTAGAGTGTTTATATGTAAACAAGGGGACATCTGTGTGTGTGAGTTTCCTATTTATGAGTTTTTATGGAGTTTGGGGGGAGGTGAGATGATTTCAGTTGAGATGGACAGTCACATATCAAGGGGGGAGTATCCAAGAAAGACATACAAAAATCTAGAGAGTTTTAGTCAGTCTAAGTCTAGGAGTGTGTGTGTGTCCATGAAGAGGTGTCCAGAAGAGCCATCCAGAGTGACCTGAGGCCTAAAGGCATGGACTCTGAAGATATTGCTGACTTTTGGTGTAGTATCTAGTAATAATGTAGTATGTTCATATAAGTATCTTTTTGTAAATATTGTTGTATCCCTACTGTCTATCTGTCTAAAACCCATTGTGTAACCGTATATTCATTTATGTAAAATATATAATTTTTAATTAACTTCTTGTTTATTGATTTGTCCTAAAGAACTTATTATTTGTAGAAATTATACATTAATTATTTAATTATTGGTTAATTTCTTACACCCTTGTTTAGATCCTATGACATTTAACAAGATCTGAGATAACAAAAGCAAAAATTACATTCCAAACATAAAAAGTGACATTTTTCCTGTGTTTCCTCTAATATATAACAAGAGTGTTATTGTAGCTGAAACTTTGGCCAATCTCTTATCATGTGTGGGTTGTCCTATGATATCTGAGACTTGCAAACTGACTGAAACCTTTCCCACATTCAGAACATACAAACGGCCTTTCTCCTGTGTGAGTTCTCTTATGTACCTTAAGACTGGAGGCATTAATGAAATATTTCCCACATTCAGAACAAGGAAATGGTCTTTCTCCTGTGTGAGATTTCATATGCTCTTTAAGATGTGAAGTCTTACTGAAACATTTCTCACATTGAGAGCATGCAAATGGTTTTTCTCCAGTGTGAATTTTCTTATGTACTTTGAGAGTGGAGGCATTTGTACAACATTTGCCACATTCAGAACAAGAAAATGGTTTTTCTCCTGTGTGAGGTTTTCTTATGCTCATGCAAATGTGAGGTCTTGCTGAAACATTTCCCACATTCAGAACACGCAAATGGTTTTTCTCCTGTGTGAACTTTCTTATGTTCCTTGAGAGCAGAGGCATAACTGAAACATTTCCCACATTCAGAACATGGAAATGGTCTTTCTCCTGTGTGAGTTCTCGTATGTTCCTTGAGAGCAAGGGCATAACTAAAACATTTCCCACAGTCAGAACATACAAATGGTCTTTCTCCTGTGTGAGTTCTCTGATGAACTTTGAGATTGCACAACTGACTGAAACATCTTCCACAGTCAGAACATGCAAATGGTTTCTCTCCCGTGTGGGTTTTCTCATGTACCTTTAGATTGGAAAGCCTGTGGAAACATTTCCCACAATTAGAACATGTATAATATTTTTTTTCTGTATGAATGCTCTCATGTTTAACAAGATTTGCACTGCTGGTGAAGCTTTTCTCACTATCAAAAATGTATCTTTGTCCTGTGTGTTGTTTCACACAATGTTTGTAACTGGGTAGAACATTCCCCATGCTCAATAAGTATATTTGGTCTTTCACCTGTGTGAATTCTCTCATGAGTAACAATAGGTATATTAAAGTTCTTGTTTGATGTTTTTCTGCTGATCTGCTCTGCTTCTGTACAACCATGCAAAGCACTGACATCTTTCATCACATAATCCGAATGAAGGGATATGTGGTGCTCTTCAGTGATATTACTGGTCTTGGATCCATCTGTAGCAAACAAAAGCAATCAAAGCGCAAAATGTCATCATCGTGTTAGAAAGAGTGACATATTTAATTCATATCTCATAACTATATCTAAATATTTCTAACTAATCTATGCTTAATAAATGTTCTGGTTGGCGTTTAAATGTTTTTGCTCATTTATTCATCCCTAACAATAAGAGGTAGGTGTTTAATTAGCCATTGATTATTAATACAATTTACCTTTAACAATATGAAGCTTGTAGAAAAAATTGCAACATAAATAGTAAGGTGAGGGGTTATATACAGACATACATATATATATATATATATATATATATATATATATATCACATATAATAGTTGTCAAGCTACGAATCGTCGTCACGCTTTGCGAGCTCGCGTCGCAAGGGACGCAGTCGGACCATCGGGTCGCGAGGGGACACATTTGCGGAAGGTGGAGGCTCTAACATCGGCTGCATGGCTCTACGGCGCCTCACACGCGGTTACAAACACCCACACAGATGGCACTTTACCAACAATATGAACCGCAGGAAATTTACGGACTTAGCAGACAAAAATACGAGACACGGGACATAGAAAAAAAAACATTACGACCTCGCAAAAATACGACCTTAACGGCCGAACTGCGCGCACCGGAAAACAGTCAAAACACAATAAATACACACAAAAAATACATAAAAAGCTTACCCACAGCAAGGGGGGGCCCCCAGGACCTCTGCAAGGGAAGTTACATCTCAATTTAAGTCCAAATTCACAAGTTTAGACACACGAAAATGCCCGAAGCTAGAGAAAAAAATTAGCACTGAAAAAAACGAAAACGAGGCTACAGGACCCTAAACACGCAAAACAGCACATACAGCTTTTCCAAAAAGCTGTACGCGGTAAAGATCCACTTTTACTAAGGACGGAAAATCATACACACCAGCGTAACACATACACATTCGCGCCATTTCTCAATACGGAAGTACACAGCTACACTAACAGCTTCACCTCGCGCACGCACCACATTTACACTACACACTGCACACATTGCTGACACTTACACCTCAGCTCCAGAACGTGGCCCTACTACAGTGGATGCTGCAGGAACATAGAAACAGATTGTCAGCTCTTCAGCACAATGTTTCCTGCATATAGTACTTAGGAATAGGTAAAGTATATGAATTTATTAATGTATTCATTATTTCATTGGCATACAACAATACATGTACACAAAAAAAGCCCCTCTAATAACAAACAAAAAAAAACAACAACAGCCAAAGGTGCTCATTGTGTGGCATGCGATGAGCGCCGAAGGCGCTCAGCGCAAGCCTCGCAATGAGCGCCGAAGGTCCTAATGCTAAAAAATGGATAAAACAACATTACCTGACTTACGATTTCATGCCCGTAATTTTTTGACGGGCAATTCGCTAGTATTTATATATATATCACTTACCTTCATATGGATTGGAATGAATTACGATCTGTTGAATATCACCGTCTTCTTCTCCTTCACAGTCGCTTTCCTCTTTAACTGTCACAATGTGCAGATTGTAATTGTCTGGTCCTGTTTGTCCAATGGAGAATTAATTGAAGAGTTTTATTCTACACAATACAAATAACATGGTCTGTCTAGTTGCCCCATTATGTATTTATACAAACAGACCCAGAGACCTGTAATAAAGTCTCTTGTATTATGATAATTAAAAAGAACTTGGAAAATGTTGTCATCAGCAGTTTTCACTTAACCAAAGACGCTGTGTCCCTTACGGCTCCCACTAAGTCATTATGTTACACATACAGTGCCTTGCAAAAGTATTCACCCCCCCATGGCAATTTTCGCCCCCCATGGCACAACCTGGAATTAACATGGATTGTTTGAGGATTTGCATTATTTAATTCACAGAACATGCCCACAGCTTTGAAGATTTTTTTTATTTTTATTGTGAAGCAAACAACAAATAGGACAAAATAACAGAAAATATAAATGTGCATTACTATTCACCCCCCTAAAGTCAATACTTTGTAGAGCCACCTTTTGCGGCAATCACGGCTCCAAGTCGCTTTGGATAAGTCTCTATGAGCTTGCCACATCTTACCACTGGGATTTTTGCCCATTCCTCCTTGCAAAACTTGCCTGGTCCGTGAGGTTGGGTGGGCGGGCCGTCTCTTGGTAGGTTTGCTGTTGTGCCATGTTCTTTCTATTTGGTTATGATAGATTTGATGGTGCTCCTGGGGATCATCAAAGATTTGGATATTTTTTTATAACCTAACCTTGACTTGTATTTCTCAAAAACATTGTCCCTTACTTGTTTGGAGAGTTCCTTGGTCTTCATGGCAGTGTTTGGTTAGTGGGGCCTCTTGCTCAGGTGTTGCAGCCTCTGGGGCCTTTCAAAAAAGGTGTGTATATGTAATGACAGATCATGTGACACTTAGATTGCACACAGGTGGACATCATTTCACTAATTATGTGACTTCTGAAGGTAATTGGTTGCACCAGAGCTTTTTATGGGTTTCATAACAAAGGGAGTGAATACATACTCACATGACAATTTTCAGTTTTCTATTTCTAAAAAATTGTTTTATGTATATATTTTTCTCATTTCACTTCACCAACTTAGACTATTGTGTTCTGATCCATCACATAAAACTCAGATTAACAAAACATTGAACTTAAGGCTGTAATGTAACAAAATAGGTAAAATGTCAAGGTGGGGGTGAATACTTTTGCAAGGCACTGTATAATATTTATCATAGTGCCAGTATAACAATTTATCACTCACCTTCACTGATATTAACAGGAATTTCTTCCTCTTTAATAAGCCAGGGACTCCTCAAATTTGTCTCTTCTTGGTCAAACTCTAATTTCACTCTTTCACTGACTGTACAGACATATATAAGATAATTAATAGAAGTATCCTGTAGTATATCAATAGAGTGATCCAGCCCCGAAATACCATGCAATTCTATTCTACACATTTTATAAATAATGTATCACTCACCTTCACTGATGTTCAAAGGAATTTCCTCCTCTTTAATCTCCCGGGGACTCCTCATATTTGTCTCTTCTTCTTGGTCAGACTCTGAGAGACCTGATGGTGTCACATTGTCACTGTCCGTACAAATAAAAATGAGATGGTCACACACTGGGATTTGTTACATGTCTTTATGGTCAGTACAGAACAAGGGGCAGATATTGTGGGGGCTTCAGACCTGACACATCTCACATTATTATACAAAGAGACTGCAAAATAACCAGATACATAGTATACATTTATACCAGATTAGTATAGGTCACCCATATACATTACATGATAACAACCCGGACCAGGTCATCACATGACTTACTGACCCAGTATAAGGTCCATATATATACTGATGTGCACACACTATATGCCCTCACTCTCTCTACTATGTATACACTGATATACACACACTATATGTCCTCCCTCCCTCTACTATGTATATATATTGATGTGCACACACTATATGTCCTCACAGCCTCTACTATATATATACTGATGTACACACACTATTAGCCTCATTCAATTGCCAGCTCGCAACTCACTCGCCGACAGCCGCATGTCTGCGAGTGAATTGCAAGCTCTCATTCCCTTCCATTTGCAATGCTATTTTATTTGCCGCGGGCTGAGACTCGGTACCCGAGATCCGAAATCGGAAACCCAAGTTTCCGAAGTAAGCAGAGCAGGGCTTGCGAATGCAAGCTCGTACCTGCTGCTCATTGTCAGCCAATATGCTAGGGATGAAGGCCAGAAACCTATCGACGCATTTGGGCATGGTAAGTGGCCTTTTTTACCCTATTCTAAGTTTAGTGAGAGGGGTGGTTTTAGGTCAGATTTAGGGATTTTTGTTGTATGTATTTAGAGGTTAATTGTAGGTAGTTAGGGGGATTATTGTAGGTAGTTATGGGTTTATTGTAAGTAGTTAGGAGTATTAATGTATTTATTTAGGAGTTCATTTGTATGTAGTTAGGGGTTAATTTGTATGTAGTTAGAAGTATTAAAGTATTTATTTAGGGGTTCATTTGTAGGTAGTTAGGGTTTAATTTGTATGGTGTTAGGAGTATTAATGCATTTATTTAGGGGTTCATTTGTATGTAGTTAGAAGTATTAATGCATTTAATTAGCGGTTCATTTGTATGTAGTTAGGGGTTCATTTGTATGTAGTTGATGTATTAATGTATTTATTTAGGGGTTAATTTGCATGTAGTTAGGGGAATTAATTTATTTATTTATGGGGTAAATTGTGTGTAATGTATGTAATCTTATGTACTGTGTGTTTTTTTGTTTTGTTTGTAATTTAGGTTTTGTTATTTTTTGTAAATTAGGCTTTTTTTTTCTATAGTGTTCTTTTTAATTTTATGTAGTGTACTTTTTTTCATTTTCAGTAATGTATTTTTTTATTTTTAGTAATTAGGTGGGTGTTTTATTTTCTGTAATTAGGTGATTTTTTTTTGTAATTAGTTTTGGGTAGGTATTGAAGGTGTTAATATGGTAGGGTAGAAGGGGTTTGTAGGATAGGGGTTAACTGGATACACTGGGGGTTAAATTGGCCCAGTTAGGGTTATTGGGTCCAGTTAGGGTTAAATAGGACTACTAGATGGGGTTAAATAAAACTATATAGGGTTAAACAGGACCAGATGGGGTTTAATAGGACTAGATAAGGATAAACATGACTATATGGGGTTTAATAGGACTAGATAGTGTTAAATAGGACTAAATGGTGTTAAATAGGACTAGATAGGGTTATGTGGTTAGTGATAGGGTTAATTAGGTATGGTGAGAGTTAAATAGAGTTAATTACTTAGATGGAGTAAATAGTTTCAGGGGGTTTATTACTTAGAGGGATTTATAATTTAGTGGGGAGTTAATTAGTTAGAGGGGGGGTTTAATAGTCTAGTGGTGGGGTTCATAGGTTAGAGGGGGGTTAACAGTGTCCTGGAGGACCCTCATGGCACTTATAGTGTTATTCTAGGGGTTAGTAGTGTCCTATAGGGGTCTTTATAGACCCCTATTGGACTGATGGGGTTAAGTATTATCCCATAAGGGTCTGTACAGACCCTAATGGGACTTATGGGGCGTTAAGTAATGTCACATAAGGGTCTGTATAGTCCCTTATTGGACTGAGGGAGTTAAATAGAGGCTCATGGGGCTTTGTATAGAGCCCCATGAGTGATGGGGTTAATTATGGGCTCATGGGGCTCTGTATAGAGCCCCATGAGTGATGGGGTTAATTATGCGCTCATGGGGCTCGCTATATGTCTTCACTCTCTCTACTATATATATACTGATGTACACACACTATATGTCCTCACTCCCTCTACTATACATATACTGATGTACACACACTATATGTCCTCACTCCCTCTACTATACATATACTGATGTACACACACTATATGTCCTCACTCCCTCTACTATATATATACTGATATATACACACTAAGGGCCCTAATAAATTCCAGCCTCGTAAATAAGAGGCTTCTACTTAAGCCCTACGTACTGCAAAGTTTCTCTAATTTACAATGCTATTACAATCGCCCTGCTGCGAGCAACATATGAGCTACGCAGCAGGGCCGTACGTATCAACATTGCGTAAATGTACATGAGGAGCGACAGCTTGCGATATGATATCGCAGGCTCCTGCACCTCAAAAAGTAGTGCAGGGGTCCTAAATGGGACCTCCGCGGCAGTGCCCCACATAAGCCCTGCCGTGGGGGGTACTCCAACTACCCCCCCGGCCCCTAAAATTAACCCCCCCTCTATGCGGGGGTCCCCATCGGGATCCCCGAAGTGTCCTCACATTAACACCATGCTGCAGGGGTCCATAGTGACCCCGCAGCCCCCACACATTAACCCCTTGCAGCAGAGGTCCCCGATCGGCACCGATCAGGCCCCGGCTGCATTTAATAGTTTTAAATTCCCTGCCGCGGCTCCTTAAAGGGCCCGCGGCACACTATTACGCAATCCCGGCCGCGGCACCTAAAATTAACCCCCCATTGGGAACACCCAAGTGTCCCCACATTAACCCCTTGCAGCGGGGGTCCCCGATTCGCATAGATCAGGCCCGCCGCTGTATTTAAAAGTTTTAAATTCCCCGCCGCGGCTCCTTAAAGGGGCCGCGGCACACTTATTGCCAATCCTGGCCGCGGCCCAAAAAATTAACCCCCCTCTATGCTGGGGGTCCCCATCGGGACCCCCGAAGTGTCCCCACATAAACCACTTGCTGCAGGGGTCCATAGGGACCCCCGCAGCCCCCCCACATTAACCCCCTGCAGCGGGGGTCCCCGATCGGCACAGATCGTGACCCTGCTGCATTTCAATTTTAAATTTCCCGCCTCGCGGGTCCTTAAAGGACTGTACAGGTCCTGAAAGGACTCGCACTAAAAATATTAACCCCAGGCAACTATAATTAACCCTATAATTCATGGGGGTCAATACAGACCCCCATAAGCACTTAATAACCCTATAACTCATGAAGGTCAATACAGACCCCCATAAGGCCATAATTAACCCTATAACTCATGAAGGTCAATACAGACCCCCATAAGCACTTAATTAACCCCGTCATTCACGAAGGTCAATACAGACCCCCATAAGTCCTTAATTAACCCTATAACTCATGAAGGTCAATACAGGCCCCCATAAGGCCTTAATTAACTCTATAATTCATGAAGGTCAATACAGACCCCCATAAGGCCTTAATTAACCCTATAACTCATGAAGGTCAATACAGGCCCCCATAAGGCCTTAATTAACTCTATAACTCATGAAGGTCAATACAGACCCCCATAAGGCCTTAATTAACCCTATAACTCATGAAGGTCAATACAGGCCCCCATAAGGCCTTAATTAACTCTATAACTCATGAAGGTCAATACAGACCCCCATCAGGCCTTAATTAACCCTATAACTCATGAAGGTCAATACAGGCCCCCATAAGGCCTTAATTAACTCTATAACTCATGAAGGTCAATAAAGACCCCCATAAGGCCTTAATTAACCCTATAACTCATGAAGGTCAATACAGACCCCCATAAGGCCTTAATTAACCCTATAACTCATGAAGGTCAATAGAGACCCCCATAAGGCCTTAATAACCTCTATAACTCAGGAAGGTCAATACAGACCCCCATAAGGCCTTAATTAACCCTATAACTCATGAAGGTCAATACAGGCCCCCATAAGGCCTTAATTAACTCTATAACTCATGAAGGTCAATACAGACCCCCATAAGGCCTTAATTAACCCTATAACTCATGAAGGTCAATACAGGCCCCCATAAGGCCTTAATTAACTCTATAACTCATGAAGGTCAATACAGACCCCCATAAGGCCTTAATTAACCCTATAACTCATGAAGGTCAATACAGACCCCCATAAGGCCTTAATTAACCCTATAACTCATGAAGGTCAATAGAGACCCCCATAAGGCCTTAATTTACCCCGTCACTCATGAAGGTCAATACAGACCACCATAAGCACTTAATTAACCCTATACCTCATGAAGGTCAATACAGACCCCCATAAGCCTCTATTTAACCCCATCAGTCCCATAAGGGTATATTATGACTGTTATGGGCCTGTTACAACTCAACATTAACCACATAAGTGCCATGACGGTCCTTGAGGACCATCATGACACTAACTACAAACACTACATTATAACCCCCAATAAACCATTTAATCTAAACTAACCCCCCTCTACACTAATCTATTAACACTTAAACTACCTACCTACACTACCTACCCCCTAATAAACTTCCCCACCACTCTAATTACAAAAAATAAAATAAAATACCTTACAGAAAATAAAAAAAACCTACAGTACAGAAAAAAAACCTACAGTACAGAAAAAAAACCTACAGTACAGAAAAAAAACAAATACATTACAACCCCCCCCCCACTACAGAAAATAAAAAAAAATACACACCTGAAAAGGAAAGACAGATATACACAATACAATACATACATACATATAATACATTACATTACATACATTACATATAATATATTACATATAATATATTACATATAATACATTACATATAATTCATTACATACAATACATTACATTACATACATTACATATAATATATTACATATAATACAAATCAAATACCCCCTATCTATCTAACATACAATCTATTTAATATAAAATAAATCCTAACTATATCAAATACATCCCCCTATCTATCTAATATACAATAAATCCTAACTACATACACAGACCCTAATTCTAAGCTAAAATAAAATAATTACAGTCCTAACTACACAGACCCTAATTATAAGCTAAAATAAAATAATTACAGTCCTAACTACACAGACCCTAATTCTAAGCTAAAATAAAATAATTAGGACCACTTACCTTTAAGATGTCCCTTCAGATCACTAACCTAGGGGTAAAACAAAACAAAATAATTAGTACAAAACATTAACATGAAATAAATAAACATTATATACATTCTAAATATTCTACTCACCTTTCCAGCATGTCCCGTCATTGTTCAGCTCTTCCGGCGCGGCCCTGTTAAAAAAACACAATACATTAATACAATATACAAACAAGAAATAAAATAAACATATAAACATCTAAATATACATTTAACTTACCTCCCCGCGATGTCCCCGGCCTCCTACCCTTCAGCCCCTGCTGGGCCCCGGAACCATCTGTGCTTTAAAAAAAAAAAAAAAAAACTAACGGAGATCTGCACTCACAGACCTCCCCGACGCTAATGAGCCTCCCGGAGTCTTTTACGGGAGGAAATTGGCAATGGCGGCTTGTGATTGGCTGAAAAAGCTGTCTATCAATTTCAGCCAATCAGAAGTTGTCAATGTGTGAGCCAATCAGGATGGGATACACCCCAACATCCCACCCTGATTGGCTAAAGCACTTGTCAATCTTTATTGGAACCAATCACAAGGCTCAGATGCCTTCAGCCAATCACTATGGGATACACCCCCACGGAGTGATTGGTAGAAGACATATGCGCATCCTGATTGGCTCACACATTGACGACTTCTGATTGGCTGACAGTTTTTTCAGCCAATCACGAGCCGCCATTGCCAATTTCCTCCTGGAAAAGACTCCGGGACGCTCATTAGCTTCGGGGAGGTCTGCGAGTGCAGATCTCTGTTAGTTTTTTTTTTTTAGAGGGCGGATGGTTCCGGGGCTCAGCCGGGGCTGAAGGGGAGGAGGCCGGGGACATTGCGAGGAGGTAAGTAAAATGTATATTTAGATGTTTATATGTTTATTTTATTTCTTGTTTGTATATTGTATTAATGTATTGTGTTTTTTAAACAGGGCCGCGCCGGAAGAGCTGAACAATGACGGGACATGCTGGAAAGGTGAGTAGAATATTTAGAATGTATATAATGTTTATTTATTTCATGTTAATGTTTTGTACTAATTATTTAGTTTTACCCCTAGGTTAGTGATCTGAAGGGACATCTTAAAGGTAAGTGGTGTTAATTATTTTTATTTAGCTTAGAATTAGGGTCTGTGTAGTTAGGACTGTGATTATTTTATTTTAGCTTAGAATTAGGGTCTGTGTATGTAGTTAGGATTTATTGTATATTAGATAGATAGGGGGATGTATTTGATATAGTTAGGATTTATTTTATATTAAATAGATTGTATGTTAGATAGATAGTGGGTATTTGATTTGTATTATATGTAATATATTATATGTAATGTATTATATGTAATGTATTATATGTAATGCATTATATGTAATGTATGTAATGTAATGTATTATATGTAATATATTTAATGTAATGTATTATATGTATGTATGTATTGTATTGTGTATATCTGTCTTTCCTTTTCAGGTGTGTAATTTTTTTTATTTTCTGTAGTGGGGGGGGGGGGTTGTAATGTATTTTTTTTCTGTACTGTAGTTTTTTTTTCTGTACTGTAGGTTTTTTGATTTTCTGTAAAATTGTTTTTTTTATTTTTTGTAAGGTAGTTTTTTTTATTTTTTGTAAGGTAGTTTTTTTTATTTTTTGTAATTAGAGTGGTGAGGAGGTTTATTAGGGGGTAGGTAGTGTAGGTAGGTAGTGTAAGTGTTAATAGATAAGTGTAGAGGGGGTTAGTTTAGATTAAATGGTTTATTGGGGGTTATAGTGTAGTGTTTGTAGTTAGTGTCATGATGGTCCTTGAGGACCGTCATGGCACTTATGTGGTTAATGTTGAGTTGTAACAGGCCCATAACAGTCATAATATACCCTTATGGGACTGATGGGGTTAAATAGAGGCTTATGGGGGTCTGTATTGACCTTCATGAGTGACAGGGTTAATTAAGGCCTTATGGGGGTCAGTATTGAACTTCATGAGTTATAGGGTTAATTAAGGCCTTATGGGGGTCTGTATTGACCTTCATGAGTTATAGGGTTAATTAAGGCCTTATGGGGGTCTGTGTTGACCTTCATGAGTTATAGGGTTAATTAAGTCCTTATGGGGGTCTGTATTGACCTTCATGAGTTATAGAGTTAATTAAGGCCTTATGAAGGTCAGTATTGATCTTCATGAGTTATAGGGTTAATTATAGTTGCCTGGGGTTAATATTTTTAGTGCGAGTCCTTTCAGGACCTTTACAGTCCTTTAAGGACCCGCGAGGCGGCAAAATTTAAAATTGAAATGCAGCAGGGTCCCGATCGGTCCCGATCGGGGACCCCCACTGCAGGGGGTTAATGTGGGGGGGCTGCGGGGGTCCCTATGGACCCCTGCAGCAAGGGGTTTATGTGGGGACACTTCGGGGGTCCCGATGGGGACCCCCAGCATAGAGGGGGGTTAATTGTAGGTGCCGCGGCCGGGATTGGGTAAAAGTGTGCCGCGGCCCCTTTAAGTAGCCACGGCGGGGAATTTAAAACTTTTAAATGCAGAGGGGGGCCTGATTATGCAGATCGGGGACCCCCGCTGCAATGGGTTTATGTGGGGTCACTTCGGGGGTCCCGATGGGGACCCCTAGCATAGAGAGGGGTTAATTAAAGGTGCCGCGGCCGGGATTGGGTAATAGTGTGCCGCGGCCCCTTTAAGGAGCCGCGGCGGGGAATTTAAAACTTTTAAATGTAGCGGGGCCTTATCGGTGCCGATCGGGGACCCCCACTGCAAGGGGTTAATGTGGGGGTGCTGCAGGGGTCCCGATAGAGACCCCTGCAGCATGGGGATGTGTATAGGAAGCAGGGGGAGCCTCACACGGCTGTCTCGGGCTGCTCTGAGGCAGCACGTAGAGGCTTTAGGATCCCATGCCGGCACTTTTTGTGCCCGTAGGGATTCTTACGAAATGCGATAATCATGCGTAGATTTAAGGCTGCGTGTGACTACGTAGCTCTCTCGGAGCCTATTCTCTGCCATTTTTTTGTAGTCATATCGCAAAACAGGCTGCGAGAGATTCGGTACTCGCAAACAACAGAAAAACTGCCTTTTGCGAGCACCGAGAGAACTACGAGGGATAATTTAATAGGGCTCTAAATGTCCTCACTCACTCTACTATATATATACTGATGCATACACACACTATATGTCTTCACTCTCTCTACTGTATATATACTGATGTACACACACTATATGTCCTCACTCACTCTAATATATATATACATATAGTGTGTGTATACATCAGTGTATATATATATATATATATATATATATATATATATATTAGAGGGAGTATATATATACTATGTATATATATACACTGATGTATACACACACTATATGTCATCACTCTCTCTACTATACATATATACTGATGTACACACACTATATGTCCTCACTCTCGCTGCTATATATATATATATATATATATATATATATATATATATATATTGATGTACATACACTATATGTCCTCACTCTCACTACTATATATATATATATATATATATATATATATATATATATACACACACACACTATATGTCCTCACTCTCTCTACTATATATATATTGATGTACACACACTATATGTCCTCACTCCCTCTACTATTTATATACCGATGTACATACACTATATGTCCTCACTCTCTCTACTATATATATACTGATGTACATACACTATATGTCCTCACTCCCTCTACTATATATATATATATATATATATACATACAACACCACACCCACAGGATGTGTGTGTATATATATATATATATATATATATATATATGTACACACACTATATGTCATCACTCTCTCTACTATATATATATTGATGTACACACACTATATGCCCTCACTCCCTCTACTTTATATATACTGATGTACATACACTATATGTCCTCACTCTCTCTACTATATATATATTGACTAGCGAATTGCCCGTCAAAAAATGACGGCAATGAAATTGTAAGTGAGCTAATGCTGTTTAGTGTGTAATAATGAAATATATAATACATTAATAAATGAATATACTTTACCTATTTTAAAGCATTGTGTGGAAGAGCTGTGAATGTGTTTTGATGTTGCTGCAGCATTAGTGGTGTGGATCTGCTGTGTAAGCGTGCTGAATGTGTGCAGTGTAATACTGTGCGTGCGCGAGCCCAAACCGTTGTCGTGTACTTCCGCATTGGCGTAAAATGGCGAGTAATGTGTGGTATACGTTTGTATCGGAATATCCGTAGGTGTTTTGTGGTGTTTTGCGAGTTTCTTGTGGTGTTTTGCGAGTTTAGAGTGCTGTAGCCTCGTTTTCGTTTTGTTCGGCGGACATTTTTTCTCTCGCTTCGATTTTTTTTTAGTCTCTAAACTGTTTTATTTCGAGTAAAATCGAGGTGTAAGTTGTATTTTTGAGGTGCTGGGTGCTCCCTCTTGGTGTAGGTAAGTTTTTTATGTATGTGCTGTGTGTATGTATTGTGTTTTACATTTTGTAATGTTCGCGAGTTGCGTCCGAGTGTTGCGAGTCCGTAATGTGTGTGAACGTGTGTCGTATGTTGTTTGCGAGTGTCGTAATGTGTGTGTCGTACTGTTTGGGTTGCGACGTGAAGTTTGCGAGGGTCGCAGTTGCTGGCATGGAGCGCCTTCGGCGCTCCATGCCAGCAACTGAGACCCTCGGGCAGTGCCCTCGCTTCGCGAGGGCCTCGGCTCGCTGCGCGAGACGCGAGGGCCGCAGCTCGCTACGCGAGACGCGGCCCTCACTTCGCGAGGGCCGCGGGCTCGCTACGCGAGCCCGCAGCGTTAGCGACAACTCGTACGCTCACAACTATATATGTGATGTACACACACTATATGTCCTCACTCCCTCTACTATATATATACTGATGTACATACACTATATGTCCTCACTCCCTCTACTATATATATACTGATGTACACACACTATATGTCCTCACTCCCTCTACTATATGTATATATATATATATATATATATATATATATATATATATATATATATATATCTATAATCCCTCTTTCTACATTGATATGATTGCATTCTGGTATTGCTACTGCTCTTTGTTCTACTAACACATGATAACTGCTTACACATTCAGATATCTGCCCTAAATGATCTACAGATCCAATTAATCAGATTATTAATTACTTTATTTACCTGCTGAGAACACAAAAAGATCTGTTCCTGGCCGCCATCTTGGAAAATCCGGAGATGACCGAAAGGAGTGACCTCCCCGCACTACAAGTCCCAGAATCATCTGTAGTAAAAGTAGCAATCATTTAGAGAGATATCTTAATTAGTTGTACTGCCTGAAAATCTGCATAACGCGAGGGAAATTCTGAACCGGTTTAAGCTGCAATGAAACAGAAATAAAGATGTTCCCAGATATTGCCCATAACAAAGATGGTGGGTCTATTTCCGGGGAGGCAAGTAACGTCTGTTAGAGTTTGCGTTATGACGTCACTTAACTTGCGGCTGCGGAACTACCAACTAAGAAACGTTGGAGAGAAAGGAGATGTGAGTGTATATGATTATAGTTATGTACAGACAGTGTGGATGGAGGGTGTATGTTATATATATATATTTTTGTATGTACAGTGTGGGAGGAGCTATATATATGTATATTGGTATTTATATGGACAGTGGGATGTATAATGACATATTGTATGTTACATGATGTGTATTTATATACATATAGTGTGGAGCAGTGTGTATATATTTATACGGATGTAGTGATCTGTGTGTATTTATATCTGTTTATTCCATGTGTAGTGAGTGTGTGCAGGTGCATTTATCATCTATATTGTGTGGGTCTATATTGTGTATATCAGCTGTGTATAAACCCATCTGTATTGTGTGTATGTTTGTGTATTTATATCCATGTGCTGTATTTGTGGGGGGTGATGTGTATCCACCAGTTTATTGTCTATAAATCAACAGCCACTATAATGGGGGTATATATAGATTGTATGTGTGAGAGGAGGAAGCAGATCATATATCTATGTACAGGAAACTGGGATGTGATTAGGGAGATGGGGTGTCCTGGGGTTTATTATCTATCTATCTATCTATCTATCTATCTATCTATCTATCTATCTATCTATCTCTGAGTGTGGTTGGAGGGTGTTTATCTCTCTTTTTATTTAGGGTATATTTGTATAATATGGTGAGGCTAGACTTTATATATCACTTTATATAATATAAGGTATCACCATTACTAGATCACTTTGGGAAAACAATCTCATAGTAGCACCTGTAAGATTTCTAGTTCTCTGTATAGATCTGATTTGTCCAAAATCACTGTGTATTATGATAATATGAATCATTCCCATTAGATCAGCTCACCTCTATGTTAAATATTTAGTTCTCAGGATCATATTAGATTTCTTTTTTGTTATCAATATTCCTGGACCAATAGGATTACAGCTGTAAAATCATTGTAAAACAATAATTAAAATGATTATATAAAGTGATGATTCACTTCTGTTGTTATGTAAATTACTGATAGCAAGTGCATGTGATTGTAGAACATTTAGTAGATTTTTATAATAAATGCAGAATACAAAACATAATTGTTATCAACATTGTTACCATAACTGGGTTATTTCTCATGTACCTCACACAGTCAGATCCTTATTCACTCGGGTCTCTTATTTCCGTTTCTTTCTCATTTGTTCAGATCCCAACTCACCATCTCATTAAATCATCAATAATTAACCAGGATAAGAAGATGTCTGACACTATCTTACATCTCAACCTGGAAATCAAAGTGAGTCAGATGCACTGAATAGAGTACAATCTTCTCTCATCCTGTAGGAATACACTGTTGTGAAGAAGACTTCCCCCCACATTCACCATCTGACTGGAGAGGTGATCACTGCTGGACAATGTGACATTATACCAGGACACAATGACCTCCATTACTGACCAAGCTCTATCTGGACCTGTGACTGGAGAGGTGAACACTGCTGGACATTGTGACATTATACCAGGACACAGTGACTCCCATTACTGACCAAGCTCTATCTGGACCTGTGACTGGAGAGGTGAGCACTGCTGGACAATGTGAGGATTGGTAGGGACAGATGTGGGAAGGGACTCCAAGGATAAGTGGGATGTTCATATGGTTTCCTGAAGATTAAGACTGAGTTTTTTAGGTACCTAAGAGATTGGGCAAAATACATGGTCCTATAGGTTTATCAGAATCTATAATGTAAATTCCTCTTCTCTTGTATCTCCCAGTGTGATACAGATGGACATAAAGAGACTTTAGGAATCTCAGGTAACAAAATGTTTTCTCTCAACCAGAAACCACAATTACACAGGTAGAAATAGAAGTAAAATATATCTTGTGAGGTTTATCTCAGGAATAGTGCACAGCGGGGGCTAAATTCCAGTCAGTCCTTGCAGTGTCAGCAGAACATGCTCCTTCCATGTTATTAACAGTTGGGATACTTATTAATAGTAGTAAATTCACCTGAACATCTAATTCTCTATTGGGATTACCAGGTCCCCAAAGTGATAATGTAGACCCTGTTAGTGAGGAAGGAGAAGACGAGATGGATGAGAAGGATATTGTGATCCAATCAGAGCTCTCCGCAGGTGACTGATTCCCATAACTAAGCTATTTTTATAGAATTTGTAATTATTTCCATCAATTCTGAATAGTAAAATATTGAGTTAAATCATTTAGTCTTCAATTTAATAATAAAACTGTCAGATTTATTAAAAGTCTTTTGATTTTAACCGTAATGTGTGCGTTGATCATAATATATTTTATATATTTTGATATCATATCATTTTATTTCACCAACAATGGTTGAGTTTGAACAGACAAAGCAAATGACACGCAGGTCATCATCAAATCATCCAACATTTCGCTGATTAATACTTTATCCTTTGCTTCTTTTATACCGTTTTAGTGAAACTTCCATTTTCTCTGCAACTATTCCAATAGAGCGTACAAAGTTTTTTTCATTCCCCATTTTTTCAATACAATTATCACCAAAGTAAATCATGCCACTCGAGAATCTCAAATACATTTTTCCCCATTTTTGCATATATTTGCAGATTCCTTGGTCCTTTTTCCATTGTTTCACATATCTTGGTTTCTGAGTCTTAGTTGGTAAATTTAAACTTGAATATATCTCGCCTAGAATTCCCCTAGTTAGTGGGGCTTTCTCACAAATTATGGAGAACCAAGTGCATTTTAGGGCACTTTATATATGTTTAATGAAGCGCTGAAGAAAATGAAACCATGTATGACAAAAAATGGATGACAATACCATTTGTGGTCTTTGTATATTTATGCAGGACATGTGAGGCTTTCAGTTGTCTCAGAGATTGATCAAGAAGCAGAACCAGATGTGAGTAGTCACCAAGAGGTGAAGGAAGAGGACATTCCTGTAAATATCAGTGAAAGTGAGTAATAAAACAAAGTACAGACATTTGAGATGTTCTAGACTTGGGTGTAAGAGCCCCCAAAAATCTGGGAGGATAATTGTGGTGCCCAGGATGGCACCTCACTGAACTTTGTGGACTATGGACTATTGTGGTAGTGGAAGGGAACCGGTACCTGAATGATGGATTCTGTTATATATAAGCCTATGTGATTGCTAAATATTGTAATGGACATGGGACTTGTTAAGGGATATGATATGATGTTGCTGTTTAATGTAAGGTAGATCTTAATAGGTAATGTTGGGCTCAACAAGAGAGTATGTGTATTATACAGAACAGTGTGGGTATTTGGCCTTAACAATAGGAGTTATGATGTATTAATGTAAAGGGGGTACCTAGGCATGCTTGGTATGTACAGACAGCATTTTTCTCAGGGAATGTGCTAGAATTTATTACTGTGGTTTCTCTGAAGAGACGGGAATTCAGTTATGGGGTTACAGGACTTTGAGGGATAGAAATTAGCCAGGAGGAATGGGGGGGGGGGGGGGTGGCATCTAGACATTCTATTAGCCAGTGTTTACCATACTAACCATTGTGGTGCAGCCTTCCTGACCACTCTTAGCACTAAGGTGTGAAGTGTGTGCATTAGAAGGCCCTGTCAGTTACACTAACAAAATGTAATGGGTGAATTATCCTACCCGTGACAAAAAGTCTAATTAAGCTATACAGCTAAGAAGGCACCAACACTACAGGGGTTATTGAGAAGGGCTGACAGCAGATGATTGACAGATGGGTCACTTAGCTAAGAGGGAGATTGGATAAGAGGACTGTGGCTAAGGGGTGTGACTTGGAGTGACTAAACTGTATAAATATGATGTGAGAAAATAAAAAGGGGTCAGTGAGTAAACATGCATAATTGAGGTGTGTGGATTATTTTGATGGGAATATAATATTTGTATCCTGAAGGGAATATTATTATGTAAGGACTCTGCCTGCAACTCTGCTCCTATCCATTGGTGGTGGTATTGTGTTCATGTTATCCTGTAAACTTGAGGACTGAGTGTTAGTGGAGACTAGCCAGGCTGTGCCCAGAGCAAGGTGACCCAAAAGAATTGACAAACCTAGAGGGATTCCTGCAAGCCAAAGGCAGGTGCTCAACGGCTAATAATACCGTGCCCCTGAGTGGTGCAATTCAGCTCTACTCCCAGGACATGCAGCCGCCAAGAGAAGTGAGGACAGGTCAAAGAAGCACTTCCCAGCTGTCAGTTGTCAAGGCAGGTTTGGGAAAAACAGAGCAGAATTCACGATTAGGGTTTCTGGATGGAGACCCTTTTGGAGACCCTTTCCTGGCTGAGGCTTACCCAGCGTAGCAGACTTTGCTGGGATCATTAGCTCCTTAGGGTGAGTATCCTCAAAGGCTGGTAAGGATGGGATCATCTCAGCAGTTAGGATATGCTGTGTCAGGTTCTCTGGTACCGTGTGCATCTTGCCCATATTCTTTAACTCCCGGGCTGCCTGGACTTAATTGATAACTGTCAGCCCTGCTGGCAACTCTGCATGGCTGGAGAGTGGAGCCTCCACTTGCTCTTCCTCAGGGTCTCAGGGCCAGTGCCCTCCCTGAACTCACACACTTATCTTGATCCACCTGATCCATGCTGGGGAAGAGCTTCAGGGTCCCGATGTGGCGTTACACTCTCCATGATTGTCAGCCTTGGCATCTTCACCTGTTTCCGGACCTCCTGGACATCAGCGGTCTGTGGTTCAGGACAGGTAGCAGTCCATAGGTAGTTGGGCAGACTCTCAGGGCTTGCACCCTCTCTGCCAACTATTCAGTCTCTAACTCCTCGCCCTTGGTTAGCGGCTGAAACTTCTCTGGTTTTTGGCCATCTCCCAGTGGCAGGTGCTGCTTAACACTGCTTCCTGGCCGTGCATCTACCAGAGTCTGAACTGTTCTCCCGGCCTTCCAATCCTGGGGAGTCCCCAGCAGTCCCTCTGATCTCGCCTGTTCTGTAGTTGTCAGTTCTCCAGGTACCTTCTGGTTTCCTTCCTACACCTTATATGGTTATAGGCAACGGTCCATTTCCTCTGGTATTGTGAATCCTCTGCTAGCTCAGCTGGGGAAGCATGGGTAACTCCAAGTACTTAACCCTGGGCCCACCTCCTCAAGCAGTTCCTCATACTCTTTTTCCAAATCCATTTCTTTATGGACCAACGGTTTGAGCAACCTTTCTTCTTCTGTCCCTGGGACTATTTCCACGTCCTTTTGGCAGTAGGATTTCACACTGCTCCGCAGTTCCAAGGCCACACTTTGGATCTCCCTGCCGCACATTCGGGAGCTCTTCCACTAGCGCAAGCCTGAAGTAGGAGGGCCATTGTGATACAGTAGTCAGAAGCATCAGGTCCTCATACTGACCTTCCAAGTCAAGTTCCATCCACAGCAGGTCCTCAAACCTCTTTGCTAACTAATCAACCTGCTGAAGCCCCAGGGAAGCCATCCACTGATTCAGAAGAGCTGTTCCCCGATCACATTCTGTGGCAAGCCATTACCATCGCCGCTTCATCATACTGGTGATCAGGCTCCTTTTCTCCTGGATCACCTCAAAACTGCACATACCCATGTCATCTAACCAGTAATGGTCTCCCTTGGGCTTGTAGGTCTTGATAAATCACTGATAGGTTTCTTCTTCCCCACCAAGCTATTGAAAAAAATGGACTTCAATCTTGCATAGGTCACCATATGCAATCCGTCAGCTGCTGGTTTCTGTAAATAGATCCAACTACTGCCACCAAGTGTGACGATCCAGGGGTAGGGGCTATAACTGCTCAGTGCCATCGGCTATAGACTACCCACAAGGACTGTTTGGGTTCTTGAAAATCTCTGCGCCAGCACCATATCTGGCTTCTGTGTCAGTCAGGGTCTCTCCTTCAGGAATCAGAACTTCCAGTAGTCTCAGTAACTTTCCTGTGGTAGTGACCAGGACAAGTTACTTACAGGGTGGAGATAGGATCAGTATCACAGCCACCAGAAGCAACTGAGAGAACATACTATTTCTATATGTCTCAGCAGTCAACTGATTTATTTTTGGAAAGTCAGCAATTTGTATGGGGATCAGCTACAGAGGGGGGTGTATACAACACAACAGGGATAGAGAGTGGCAGACAAACACAGGAGATTGACTCCACATGGGGTCTAATAGTCTGGCATCCTGTCTGGCACCTGTGAACAACAGGCCAACCTCCAAATACACATAATGCTGTCTAGTGGTCCAGACCTCAAATAGAGTACATTAACTTATATACATAGTCCAGTGGCTGGAAACAAGCACTCTGTCCTTTATGGTGGCTCAATGGGCTAAGATCCTGGAACTGGAAAAGGTGTCTGTGACAAATATCATCTTCCTACATAACACAAGCTTCCTCCCTGCTCATTATGACATTACTACATAACACAGGCTTTCTCCCTGCTCATTATGATATTACTACATAACACAGGTTTCCCCATCTTCACTACCATAACACTAGATAGCACAGGCTTTCTTCCACCTCACTATAATATCACTGTATAACTCAGATTTGCTCCCACTTCATTATTAAATCCAGGCATAACACAGGCGTTCTCCCACCTCATTATGATATCACTATATGATATAAATTCCCCACTCTTCGCTATCATATCACTGCATAACACAGAGTTCCTCCCAGCTCACAATGATATCACTGCATAACACATTTTCTCCCTCTTCACTATATCATTGCATATCACAGGCTTCCTTCCAACTTATCATTGCATAACACAGGTTTTACTTTTTCACTTCTCACTATCATACTGCTGCATAACACAGGTTTCCTCCCTCATCATTATGATATCACCACATAACACAGGCTTACCCCCACATCACTAGCGTAAAACTGCATAACACAGAGTTCCTTCCACCTCGCTATGATATCACCACATAACACAGGCTTCTCCCTCCTCACTATCATATCACTGCATCATACATATTTCTCCTTTCTCACTATCATATCACTGCATAACACATGTTTCTTTCTTCTCACTATATCACTACATAATACAAGCTTCCTTCCAACTCACCATCATATCATTGAATAGCACAGGCTTCCCCCCTTCGCTATCATATCACTGCATCACATACTTACTTTCACCTCACTATGATATCACTGCATAACATAGGCTTCCTTCCACCTACTTAACATATGTTGGTATAACAGACTTCCTCCACCTCACTATCATATCACTGCATAACACAGGCTTACTCCCACCTCACTAACATATAACTACATAACACAGGCTTCCTTCCACCTCACTATCATATCTCTGTATAACAGGCTCCCTCCCACCTCACTATCGTTGCACCACATAACACAGGCTTCCTCTCTCCTCATTTCCTTACAATTTGAATCACTCAATGATACTTTCAAAGGAGAACAGTGGGAATATGGGTAATAAGAGAAAAGAACGGGAAGGGAAGAGGAATTAGTGAAGAGAATAAGCAGGAATCTGAGAGGAGAGGTAGAAAGTAAAATGGGGAAAAGTGAAGAATAAAAAAACTGAATAAAAACAAAGAGTAGAAGTGAGTTGGAAAGATATGAATTGTCAGCAAGAGTAAATAAATACATAGAAAAGTCAGGTGCTGTGGTGGAAAAATACATGATTGAAAAAGTATACTAGCCTTTTGTAATTACAATGTTGCATGTACCTTGGTGCAGGTATTCTTTCTGATGCTTCTGAGCTTTCTGAGTACTGGTTGCCCATTGCATCATCCAGGGTTGTTAAAAAAGGAGGGGGGGGGGCAAAAGCTTTACTGGGTCAAATATTTTCTGGGTAGAGACATATTGCTCCAAAGTGTTGGTGCCCTCTAGTGGCAAATGGCATGATTTTGTTTATTTTTTTAATTTTGTGTGTCCAGTATCCATATAGTCTGGGGGAGATACATTCCCCCATACCCATCCGTTCCTATGCCCTTGGTTCCATATATGGTATGATTTACAATTTATACAACAGTTCAATGTTTTATAAAATATTGTGTTTTTCTTAACAGTACACAAACACTGAACTTCATGTGTTTGCCAGTTAATTATCCTTTCTGACTCCAGCTCACTCTATTATCTTATTCAAATGGGTGATTATTGCCCATAATTGTCTGTTATCCCTTGGGATCTTGGTGTATTGTTTTTAGTATAACCATATGTGAGAGTTTGCTATTTTACTTTAATGTAACCATTATCATATTTTAGGCAGTTAATGTGATCAATAGATGGACCAAACTTTTATGTTGACAAATTAAAGCCGCCTTAATATTCTTCTGTATATATTAGGTCTTCATAGTGGAAACATGAACACAATATCAGTTACTAAGGAAGAGGAGGATGAGAGAAATTATAAGGATATCCACGTAGCCGAAATCTGTTCAGACCCCTGTGCAGGTGAGTGACAGCTATAGGAGTCACAAGGAGCGGAGTTTCAAAACTGTGCGGGTGAGTGACAGGTGTATGAGTCACAAGGGGTGGGGTCCCAGAACTGTGCAGGTGAGTGACAGGTGTATGAGTCAAAAGGGGTGGGGTTTCAGAACTGTGCGGGTGAGTGACAGGTGTATGAGTCACAAGGGGTGGGGTCTCACAACTGTGCGGGTGAGTGACAGGTGTATGAGTCACAAGGGGTGCAGTCTCAGAACTGAGCGGGTGAGTGACAGGTGTATGAGTCACAAGGGGTGCAGTCTCAGAACTGAGCGGGTGAGTGACAGGTGTATGAGTCACAAGGGGTGGGGTCTCACAACTGTGCGGGTGAGTGACAGGTGTATGAGTCACAAGGGGTGCAGTCTCAGAACTGTGCGGGTGAGTGACAGGTGTATGAGTCACAAGGGGTGCAGTCTCAGAACTGAGCGGGTGAGTGACAGGTGTATGAGTCACAAGGGGTGGAGTCTCAGAACTGTGCGGGAGAGTGACAGGTGTATGAGTCACAAGGGCAGAGTCTCAGAGCTCTGCAGGAAAGTGACAGGTGTATGAGTCACAAGGGGCGGAGACTTAGAGATGGGCAGGTGACTGACAGGTGTATGAGTCGCAAGGGGCAGAGTCTCAGAGCTGTGCAGGTGTATGAGTCACAAGGGGCAGAGTCTCAGAGCTGTGCAGGAGAGTGACAGGTGTATGAGTCACATGGGGCGGAGACTCTGTGCAGGTCAGTGACGGGTGTATGAGTCACAAGGGGCGGAGTCCCAGAGCTGTGCAGGTAAGTGATAGGTTTATGAGTCAGAAGGGCATGGAGTCTCAGAGCTGTGTACGTGAGTGACAGGTGTATGAGTCGCAAAGGGGCAGAGTCTCAGAGCTGTGCAGGTGTATGAGTCACAAGGGGCAGAGTCTCAGAGCTGTGCAGGTGAGTGACAGGTGTATGAGGCACAAGGGGTGGAGTCTCAGCTGTGCAGGTGTATGAGTCATAAGGGTCAGAGTCTCAGAGCTGTGCAGGTGAGTGACAGGTGTATGAGTCAAAAGGGGTGGGGTCTCAGAGCTGTGCAGGTGAGTGACAGGTGTATGAGTCAAAAGGGGTGGGGTTTCAGAACTGTGCGGGTGAGTGACAGGTGCATGAGTCACAAGGGGCAGAGTCTCAGAGCTCTGCAGGAAAGTGACAGGTGTATGAGTCACAAGGGGCGGAGACTTAGAGATGGGCAGGTGACTGACAGGTGTATGAGTCGCAAGGGGCAGAGTCTCAGAGCTGTGCAGGTGTATGAGTCACAAGGGGCAGAGTCTCAGAGCTGTGCAGGTGAGTGACAGTTGTATGAGGCACAAGGGGTGGAGTCTCAGCTGTGCAGGTGTATGAGTCATAAGGGTCAGAGTCTCAGAGCTGTGCAGGTGAGTGACAGGTGTATGAGTCACATAGGGCGGAGACTCTGTGCTGGTCAGTGACGGGTGTATGAGTCACAAGGGGCGGAGTCCCAGAGCTGTGCAGGTAAGTGATAGGTTTATGAGTCAGAAGGGCATGGAGTCTCAGAGCTGTGTATGTGAGTGACAGGTGTATGAGTCACAAGGGGCATAGACACAGAGCTGTGCAGGTGAGTGACGGGTGTATGAGTCACAAGGAGGCGGGGTCCCAGAGCTGTGCAGATGAGTGACAGGTGTATGAATCACAAGGGGCGAAATCTCAACTGTGCGGGTGAGTGACGGGTGTATGAGTCACAAGGAGGCGGGGTCCCAGAGATGTGCAGGTAAGTGATAGGTGTATAAGTCACAAGGAGGCGGGGTCCCAGAGCTGTGCGGGTGAGTGACAGGTGTATGAGTCACAAGGAGGCGGGGTCCCAGAGATGTGCAGGTAAGTGATAGGTGTAAGAAGAGTCACAAGGGGCGGAGACACAGAAGTGATGGCCAAACCACAATCACATCAACACCATATAGAAAATAATACTGCAGCACATTACAATTTTGACGTTGGAAATAAGTTCAGTTTTATTCACTTGTATTTACCATTACATGAAGAGTCCTAATGGAAAGACAAGGATGTTAAAATATCAGTCATATGATTATGAAGGTAGTTCCACCTCTTGTTCTCAAAAACCACAAGACGTTGTAATTGGTGTGATAAATCTTGCCTGGTTTGGATTTCTTTCAACTTGTTGTCTACTTAATCCATAAATTATTCCATTTGAACCATACAAGAACTTAAATCATTACAGAAGACACTGCAGAAACTTCCAGATACATCTAAACATTTGTGAAGATTCAGATGGGAAGGAGAACTTTCCTAATTATGATTATATACATAAATACATTTAATTAGGTTATGTCAACCTAAAATCATAAAGTCTGTGTGACCTGTATCTGATTTATGTGGTCTGATAATGAAATAATAAGTGTACTTAGTGGATGTTTTTGATACATTTCTACAAATCCATTTTATTCTTTATTGTATGTATCAGGTCTCCATAATGAAAATCTGTACACAGTATCTGGCATTAAGGAAGAGAAAGATGAGAGAGAAGAAAAGGATATTTTCCCGGTGACCGTCCATTCAGTTGTCTCAAAGTTTGATCAAGAAACAGAACCAGATCTGAGGAGTCACCGACAGGTTAAGGAAGAGAAAATTCCTGTAAATATCAGTGAAGGTGAGAAATAAAACTAAGTAAAGACATTTGAGATGTTTCATATATGGTATCATTTATGAAACATCTCAAAATGCATTTACTTACATTACACAAACATTGAAGTTTATATTTTTCCAGTCAATCAACCCTTTCTCACATCGCTAGCAAAGTCTGTTATCTCATTCAAATGGGTGATTACTGTGACACTAATTGTCAGTTATCCTTGGGGATCTGGGCGTATTGTTTCAGTATATCCATATGTGAGGGATAATTACTCATGAGCGTGTGATGGGTTTTCTGTGCTCCACTTTCAAGCAGACTCAATTTTCTACACCTCAAGATTTTTATTACAACAAACTGTAATAATATGTATTTATATATTGTGTACTTGATATTTCTGCAATAATAGGATTTTTGCGATGTCACTTTAATCAAAACGTTATCATATTTTATGCAGTGAATGTGATCAGTAGATAGACCAGACTTCTATGTTGATAAATTAAAACCTTTCAATATTCTCCTGTACACATTAGGTCTTCATAGTGGGAACATGGACACAATATCAGTTACTAAGGAAGAGGAGGATGAGAGAGATGATCAGGATATTCAGAAGACGGAAATCTGTTCAGACCCCTGTGCAGGTGAGTGACAGGTGTATGAGTCACAAGGGGTGGAGCCTCAGAGTTGTGCAGGTGAGTGACAGCTGTATGAGTCACAAGGGGCGGAGCCTCAGAGCTGTGCATGTGAGTGACAGGTGTATGAGTCACAAGGGTCGGAGACTCTTAGCTGTGCAGATGAGTGACAGGTATATGAGTCACAAGGGGCATAGTCTCAGCAGTGCAGGTGAGTGACAGGTGTATGAGTCACAAGGGGCGGAGACTCATAGCTGCACAGGTGAGTGACAGCTGTATGAGTCACAAGGGGCATAGTCTCAGAGCTGTGAAGGTGAGTGACAGGTGTATGAGTCACAAGGGCGTAGTCCCAGAGCTTTAAATGTGAGAGGTGTATGAGTCACAAGGGGCGGAGACTCATAGCTGTGCAGGTGAGTGACAGGTGTATGAGTCACATGGGGCATAGTCTCAGAGCTGTGAAGGTGAGTGACGGGTGTTTGAGTCACAAGGGCGGAGTCCCAGAGCTTTGAAGGTGATAGGTGTATGAGTCACAAGGGGCGGAGACACAGAAGTGTTGGCCAAACCACAATCCCATCAGTAACATATAGAAAATAATACCTCAGCACATTACAGTTTTTAGGTTGGAAATAAGTGCAGTTTTATTCACTTCTATTTACCATTACTGGAAAAACAAGTTTGTTATATGATTATGAAGATTGCTCCACCCTTTCTTATCAAGCACCACAATAAGTTGTGATTAGTGCTATAAGACTTGCCTAGTTTGTATTTCTTACACCTCAGTATCTTCATGGATCCATTCTGCTTGAAAGGAGTTGTGTTCTATAGAAAATGTGCAGTACCGTCAAAGAACTCAGTTGTGAAGATTCAGATGGGATGGAGACTTTTTCCTAATTATGATTGTATGTTATATCATTTGTTGTTGTTTAGTGGTTCAGTTGTGAACGACTCTCTGTGACCCAGTGGACTGGAGCACACCAGGTACATCTGCCAGTCACTGCCCATCTGAGCGCCATAACATTTATGTTCATTGCTTCAGTAACCTCATCTATCCATCACCACCTATGCTGTCCCCTTCTTCTTGTGCCTTCAATCTTTCCCAACATCAAAGTATTCTCTAGGGGATCCTGTCTTCTGATGATATGGCCAAAATATTTGAGCTTCAGCCTCATGATTATACCTTCCAGTGAACAGTTTGGACTAATTACTTGGTCAACATACAGATTATTCAGGAGGTGGATGATATGATTTGGTACTCCCATTTCTTTAAGAAGTTGCCACATTTTGTTGTGATCCACCAAGTCAAAGCCTTTAGAATAGTCTATGAAGCAGACGTAAATGTTTTTTAGAAACTCTTTTTCTCTATTCATTTAACTTTGACAATCTGATCTATTGTGCCTCTTCCCCTGTGGAACCTAGCTTGCATATCTGGCATGCCACTGTCCATATATTGTTGGAGTCAAATTGTAGAATCTCAAGCATTACCTTTGCTGGCATGTCAAATGTGTGCAGTTGCACAATATTTGGAGCAAACTTTGTCATTGCCTTTTTTGGGACTGGAGTGTCAATTGTCCTTTTTACAGTCTATAGGCCAAATTTGGTGGCATAAGGCAAGCAACGCTTTCCCAACATCATTGTGAATAGTTTAATTGGGATTCCATCAACTCTTGCAGCCTTGTTATCAGCAAGACATCCTAGAGCCCATCTCACTCCGCTCTCCAAGATGTCTGGCTCCAGCTTATTGGACAAACTTTTGAGGTCATCAATTAAGATCTTCCTGCCACCTCTTCTTTATCTGATCTTCTTCTGTTAAGTCCCTACCAGTTTTGTCTTTTATCATCCCCATTTAGGCATTAAAAGTTCCTTGGAGATCCCCAATTTTCTTGAAGAGATCTCTTGACCTTCCCATTGTGTTATCTTCTTCTATCTCTTTACATCGCTTACTATAGAATGTCTCCTTGTCTTTTTCTACTATCCTCTGAAATTTTGCATTCAGTTGGACAGATCTTTTCCTATCACCATTACCTTTCACTTTTCTTTCTTTCCTGGGCTACTTTCAAAGCCTCATCAGTTTGCCTTCTTAGTTTTCTTTCTTTTGGGGATATTCTTTGTTGTTGTTTCCTGGATAATGTTGCAAACTTTAGTTCTTCTGGTATTCTATCTTCCATGTCTAGACCCTTCTATGTATTCTTTATTTCCACTGCATATTACCAAGGGATATTTTTTATTTTGTATCTGCTCAATCTGATGATAAAATCTTTTCTTGGTGTTATATTTATGACATGTTGTAAGGCATGTGTAAGCAAATCTGCAAGTCTAAAAATAAGGTAATACGTTGTTAAACTTATTTTTAGACTTGAGGATAAGCTTACATGTAATTGTATTATTTGTTTATATATATATATATATATATATATATATATATATATATATATATACATACAGTGGATATAAAAAGTCTACACACCCCTGTTAAAATGTCAGGTTTCTGTGCTGTAAAAAAATTAGACAAAGATAAACCATTTCAGAACTTTTTCCACCTTTAATGTGACCTATAAACTGTACAACTCAATTGAAAAACAAACTGAAATCTTTTAGGTGGAGGGAAGAAAAATAAAAATAATGTGGTTGCTAAGTCTGCACACCCTCTTATAACTGGGGATGTTGCTGTGTTCAGGATTAAGCAATCACATTCCAAATCGTGTTAAATAGGAGTCAGCATACACCTGCCATCATTTAAAGTGCCTCTAATTAACCCCAAATAAAGTTCAGCTGCTCTAGTTGGTCTTTCCTGAAATTTTCTTAGTCGCATCCCACAGCAAAAGCCATGGTCCACAGAGAGCTTTCAAAGCATCAGAGGGATCTCATTGTTAAAAGGTATCAGTCAGGAGAAGGGTACAAAATAATTTCCAATGCATTAGATATACCATGGAACGCAAGTGGAGAAAATATAACACAACAGTGACATTACCAAGAACTGGAGCTCCCTCCAAAATTGATGAAAAGACAAGAAGAAAACTGGTCTGGGAGGCTACCAAGAGGCCTACAGCAACATTAAAGGAGCTGCAGGAATATCTGGCAAGTACTGGCTGTGTGGTACATGTAACAACAATCTCCTGTATTCTTCATATGTCTGGCCTATGGGGTAGAGTGGCAAGACGAAAGTCTTTTCTTACGAAGAAAAACATCCAAGCCAGGCTACATTTTGCAAAAACACATCTGAAGTCTCCCAAAAGCATGTGGGAAAAGGTGTTATGGTCTGATGAAACCAAGGTTGAACTTTTTGGCCATAGTTCCAAAAGATTTGTTTGGCGCAAAAACAACACTGCACATCACCAAAAGAACATCATAACCACAGTGAAGCATGGTGGTGGCAGCATCATGCTTTGGGGCTGTTTTTCTTCAGCTGGAACTGGGGCCTTAGTTAAGATAGAGGGAATTATGAACAGTTCCAAATACCAGTCAATATTGGCACAAAACCTTCAGGCTTCTGCGAGAAAGCTGAACATGAAGAGGAACTTCATCTTTCAGCATGACAACGACCCAAAGCATACATCCAAATCAACAAAGGAATGGCTTCACCAGAAGAAGATTAAAGTTTTGGAATGGCCCAGCCAGAGCCCAGACCTGAATCCGATTGAAAATCTGTGGGGTGATCAGAAGAGGGCTATGCACAGGAGATGCCCTCGCAATCTGACAGATTAGGAGTGTTTTTGCAAAGAAGAGTGGGCAAATCTTGCCAAGTCAAAATGTGCCATGCTGATAGACTCATACCCAAAAAGACTGAGTGCTGTAAAAAAATCAAAAGGTGCTTCCACAAAGTATAAGTTTAAGGGTGTGCATACTGACGCAACCATATTATTTTATTTTTATATATTTTCTTCCCTCTACCTAAAAGATTTCAGTTTGTTTTTCAATTGAGTTGTACAGTTTATAGGTCACATTAAAGGTGGAAAAAGTTCTGAAATGATTTATCTTTGTCTCATTTTTTTACAGCACAGAAACCTGACATTTTAACAGGGGTGTGTAGACTTTTTATATCCACTGTATATATATATATATATATATATATATATATATATATATATACAGTCAAGTCACACCAGTTAATATCCTAAATACCCTCGTGTGCAGCACGGGCAGCAGGAACACGACATGCTAGTGAATCAATAAGATACTGGAAGGTTGGCAAGGGTATCTGGAGCCATGCAGACTGCAGTAGTACAGCAGCTGAAGAGTGACTGGTGGAGGATCCATATATATATATATATAAACAATATACATATATATATATATATATATATATATATATATATATATATATATATATATGTTCCCTATATTTACCCTTAGTAACGTTAACAGGCACCAGTTACTTGGAATGATTCAACTGTCCTTTAACTAAGATATTAACCTATAATGATATGTTAAGACACTGATGTCATCTAGCTAAAATGTTCAAGGCTTTAAAGCCCCCTCAACAAACACTGCAAGAAAGCCATTATGAAAAGAGCCGTCACGCATTTAAGCTGATCCCACTATAAGTATCTTCTTTTCAGTCTATCCATTTTGATTGTGAGGTTCCCTAACACGCAACCCTTGTTCATAAAGAGTCGAATAACTTCCACTAAATGAAATAACTAATTAAATATAATATATATTTTCATTTTTATATATTGTTTTTGCATATATATATATATATATATATATATATATATATATATATACTGATTAATCATTTTTATTTAGAATTATGTTAAAACTCTCAGATTTAAAATCATTTACTCCTTGTGCTCTTGTTTCCATCAGATGGATCTATGATTTGGAATACCGTTGAAGTGGACCACAATTCCCCCAGTTCACCAGCTTGTATAATGGAAAATGTCAGTGTTTCACTTAGATATCTGGAAGCCAAGTCGCTAAGTCAAACAGGAAAGAACACATTTGCATGTTCTGAATGCAGGGAATGTTTCACTCAAACCTCAAATCTTAAAGAACATAAGAAAACTCACAAAGGGGAAAAAACATTTCTATGTTCTGAATGTGGGAAATGTTTCAGTCAGGCCTCACATCGCAAACGACACATGAGAACTCACACAGGAGAAAAGCCGTTTGCATGTTCTGAATGTGGGAAATGTTTTAGTCTGTCTGCAAATCTCAATCTACATATAAGAACTCACACAGGTGAAAAACCATTTGCATGTTCTGAATGTGGGAAATGTTTCAGTTTGTCCGCAAGTCTCAATCAACATATGAGAACTCACACAGGAGAAAAACCATTTGAATGTTCTGAGTGTGGGAAATGTTTCAGTCTGTCAACAAATCTTGATAAACATATTAGAACTCACACAGGTGAAAAACCATTTGCATGTTCTGAATGTGGGAAATGTTTCAATCGCTCTGCAAGTCTAAATCTACATATGAGAATTCATACAGGAGAAAAACCATTTGCATGTTCTGAATGTGGAAAATGTTTCAGTCTGTCCTCAAAACTTATTCAACATATGAGAACTCACACAGGTGAAAAACCATTTGGATGTTCTGAATGTGGGAAACGTTTCAGTCAGTCTGCAAGTCTCGATAAACATATTAGAACTCACACAGGAGAAAAACCATTTACATGTTCTGAATGTGGGAAATGTTTCAATCAGTCTGGACATCTCAATCGACATATGAGAACTCACACAGGTTAAAAACAGTTTGCATGTTCGTAATATGGGAAATGTTTCAGTCAGGCCCCACATCACATTCTACATAGGAAAACTCACACAGGAGAACAGACATTTGTATGTTCTGATAAACACCCAGAATAAAGACCAGTTGTATATTTGGAATGTGGGAAATTTTTAATTTGGGTCAGCTTTTACATATTTACATGACTCAATATGCATTTCTACTAATTTCATATAAAATTAATTAATCAAAAATATTTAGCAAACTCATAAAAATCTATTGAGACTTACATATGTGGTGCCACACAATTGATATCTGAGTTGTAAACATGTTAATAGAACTTTTCAGCAGTGCTGCACTTTTAGTAAGTTCTGTTAGTGTATTGGCTTTTATTATTAAAAGACATAAAATGTACTGCTTCTTTGCATCATTTCTATCTGGTTAGGAATTGCTTTTTGATTTAAGGTACATGAACTTGTGGACTTTGTCCTACACCATCATTTAAAGATATCTTTTAATTGATTTAAAAATGTAATTAGATATCGCTATTTTAGTTATTGCTTAATTTAATTATCCATCCCTCTGGACCCAGTAAACCGGACATGTTTGCAACATTTTGCTATATATCTGTTTTAACATAGTCCCTTGAACATTTTTGTAACAATATACGTTAGGGGTTTGTTAGATGTTCAGCTATCTTTGGGTATATGTGTTCTTTTAAGTGTTTGCAAAACTAGAGAAAAAAATAATAAACTAATAACTAACTTAAAAAAAAAACATTGTTGTTTTACTTTGTTACTTTGTTGTTTTACAGCTTACCATTGTCAAAGAAAAAATGTGTAACCAAAATAATGATACTATCTGCACTGTATTTCATGTAAAACGTAATGTTAGGTGTGGCCATATTTAACTTATCCCTGAATGATAAAAGGTCTGCCTCATTTCCCTTCCATATCAGAACCACATCATTTATGTAGTGCCACCACCTGTCTACAAATAACCCCTATATATACCCACATATGGTGGAGTTTCACTTCAACCCATGGCAGTACCCACGCTCTGCATCAAAAAAACTGTCTCCAAACAGGAAGTAGTTATATTCTAAAATGATCCTCAAGATCTTAATAAGGAATCCCACCTCATGGAGTCAATAGTTCTAGCAATTGTGTAACTGTCTCTATACTAACCTCATGTGAAATAGTTGTGTATAAGCTATTTACATCAAGAATAACTAAACAACATAATCCCTCCTTGATATCCAAATCACTACATAACATAAACTGCTTGGTCTACATTGTTTGCCCATAAAATATTTACAAGCTGGATTCAGGGGTAACGCTATTTACTTTCTAGATAATTATCTCATTGATATTGCTTCTTTAAATACTTTTTATGAGCTCATGAAAACTGCTTAATTTTCGGCAAAACATTTATCTTAGTGCATTTTAAAATAATATATTATCTGCTATCACTAATATTTACAGGAATTTCCTCTTCCATTATTTGCTGTTGAATCCCCACACTTTCTCTTCTTCTGGATATTGAAGATTGCGTAAGCACAATATATTTTGTATTGTTTTATTCTTTGTTTTTCTAACAGAATTCAGTCCTGTAGTATTAATATGAATAATTCCTGTTTAACATTTTTACAATTTCAGTTTTAACCCAAACATATAACTGATAAATAGGGCATAGATAAAGAGTCATAGTTAATTCCTTCAGACACTTAGGCAGTATATATATAAATATATATACAGTATATATATATTGATATAATTATTAAATATGAAAACGTTCATACAACATTTTTAATATGAGCTGCCTACCCGGCTTGCTCATTGGTGATTAAAAAAGAAGTTAAAAATAAAAGTCTTTTGGGAAAAAGACCCTACTAATAAAGATAAATATATGAGGAATACTGTCGGCTAACTAAACTACCAACTAAATGTGTGATATTCTATAAATTAGACAAGCGTGAAAAATAAGGGCCAATATGACCATATGGATCACACGTGGACTAAGCGGTAAATGATGAATCATGTGAATGTAAGTAGGAAAAGGGGAATGAAGTAAGTGACTATAATAGTCCTAAGAAAAAGGAGAGGATAAGTGTATGTGCCTATGATGTAGTATAATATGTGGAGAGTTAAGGTGATACTAAAGTTGCAAGTACAATTTAAATATGTGTATTGGAATACTTGGTGCCAAAATAGGACATGGTAAATAATAAATGGTGTGTAAATGATGTGTAAATGATGGGGTGCTAAAAAAAAAACAAAAAAAAACAGCACTAATAGTAGGCAAAAATTGTGAATGGAGGGCCCTAGTGGTAAAGGGTAGCCAGAAAAGAGAGATTATCCTCATTTAAACAAAAAAATTGTAAATCATTGGATAAACAAAAAATGAAATAAATAGTATCAATTACTGTAGGCTTTTGTTAAAAAACTTTTATAGGATAAAATAGGTATCAACCAGTGCTCAAAGGCTATTAAGTAAATGGAAAGACCAATGCTAATGAGGACTTATAATTGCTAATGTGCCAGTGTGTAACAAAAAAAAAACATATATAATCCTATATATGTAGGCCACTGGATCTCTATGAGGTCTTGATGTGCCCCTTGAATTACACTTAAATAGTGAAAAAGAAGATATCCATGGGGGTTTACCCTAATGAGGGGACCAAGAGATGTTAGGGCTCAAGTGGAGAAGACAATCGAGTGTCATCAAAATAATCTAAACAATTGTGTATATATAGAGCCATAAAGGCTATTACTCACCGTGCTTAAATGCAAAAGGCCTCAAGGTCCATATATTAGTACCTGGTTGTCCCAAAAAGTAGTATGGCCGTTGCCTTACCGGTTTCGTTACCAGTATGGTAACTTTCTCAAAGTCTGCCACTTCTTTCTGGTGCCCTTCGCTGGCTTTTTATTGAACTTGTAAGCCAATTGTAAGCCATCCTCAAAGTGGGCCCTCGCACATAATGTGCCTTACATACCTCTATACATTTTTTTAACATACACATGCACTTTAACTGGTTAAACAGTGAATAAATATACATGATGTTATATGGATACATGTCTAATAAAGTATAGAGGTATGTAAGGCACATTATGTGCGAGGGCCCACTTTGAGGATATCTTTATGTATATGTATATATATTACTCACCAAGCTGATCTATACATGGTAGTATATTCATTTTAATGCATTTATGTATTTCTAGTCACCACATATATGAACTTTGAATATAGCTATTAATCACTTTCTAGTCTATAAACTTTTTGACATCTAGTCATCGTGTAATATAGTAATAGAGGGAGCATCTACTCACTATTTACATTAAGGTACTGGCATATTTTTATAATTCAATACAATATACTTATACATCTATTGCTTCAACACCATACACAAACGCCAAATCACATAACTTGGCTGATCCCTGGCGGAGTCATATGTTGCAGGGTAACCAGCTGGAGACATACATTAGTTGTACATGAACGCCCAATAGAAACGCTCTTAATTTGGGTCATACGTAGGCCAATCCAGATGAACGCAGTTTGGCGTCTGTATGGTTACTAAGTGATGCGCGTCACGACGTCTTATGACGCAACGTCTGTAGTAGCCGCATCCAATGACATTCCTTAGGGGGCGTGGCTTACAAGTTCAATAAAAAGCCTGCGAAGGGCACCAGAAAGAAGTGGCAGACTTTGAGAAAGTTACCATACTGGTAACGAAACTGGTCAGGCAACGGCCATACTACTTTTTGGGACAACCAGGTACTAATATATGGACCTTGAGGCCTTTTGCATTTAAGCACGGTGAGTAATAGCCTTTATGGCTCTATATATACACAATTGTTTAGATTATTTTGAAGACACTCGATTGTCTTCTCCACTTGAGCCCTAACATCTCTTGGTCCCCTCATTAGGGTAAACCCCCATGGATATCTTCTTTTTCACTATTTAAGTGTAATTCAAGGGGCACATCAAGACCTCATAGAGATCCAGTGGCCTACATATATAGGATTATATATGTTTTTTTTGTTATACACTGGCACATTAGCAATTATAAGTCCTCATTAGCATTGGTCTTTCCATATACTTAATAGCCTTTGAGCACTGGTTGATACCTATTTTATCCTATAAAAGTTTTTTAACAAAAGCCTACAGTAATTGATACTATTTATTTCATGTTTTGTTTATCCAATGATTTACACATTTTTTGTTTATATGAGGATAATCTCTCTTTTCTGGCTACCCTTTACCACTAGGGCCCTCCATTCAAAAATGTTGCCTACTACTAGTGCTGTTTTTTTTTTTTTTTTTTTAGCACCCCATCATTTACACATCATTTACACACCATTTATTATTTACCATGTCCTATTTTGGCACCAAGTATTCCAATACACATATTTAAATTGTACTTGCAACTTTAGTATCACCTTAACTCTCCACATATTATACTACATCATAGGCACATACACTTATCCTCTCCTTTTTCTTAGGACTATTATAGTCACTTACTTCATTCCCCTTTTCCTACTTACATTCACATGATTCATCATTTACCGCTTAGTCCACGTGTGATCCATATGGTCATATTGGCCCTTATTTTTCACGCTTGTCTAATTTATAGAATATCACACATTTAGTTGGTAGTTTAGTTAGCCGACAGTATTCCTCATATATTTATCTTTATTAGTAGGGTGTTTTTCCCAAAAGACTTTTATTTTTAACTTCTTTTTTAATCACCAATGAGCAAGCCGGGTAGGCAGCTCATATTAAAAAATTTGTATGAACGTTTTCATATTTAATAATTATATCATTATATTTATCAGGTGTCAAGCATCAATTCAGCAAAAAACTGTATGATTTATCACACATTGGTTTAATCCAAACTTTAAATTTATTAAATTAAAGTCCACGCTAAAACTAAGACGAATTAAAAATGGCTACCTCTAATGCAAATATATGGGACCCATGTAAATTACAGCTAGAAGCTAAAAAAGCTTTCAGTTTAAAAAGTGATATTCCTAAAAGTAAACCTAATGAAAACCTCTCAGTGGTTTTTAAAACACTACAAAAAGTCTTTAGACGCCAAGTACGTACAATTTGGGAGATTACAAGTCTCCAAAATTATATCAAAAATAATATTGTCCCTAAGGGACTAAGAACACAATTGGTACCAGCTGATCATTTATTAGAACCAAAATTCATACAGGACTGGCTTGCAATTGTTAATAAAAGCTGTCAAGATCTTATGTCTCTAATACTTGAAAAAGAAAAAACAAACTTGGAATGTCTCAACAAAGAAATGGAGAAGTTATTCCAGGAGTTCATGAAATGTAATGAACAACCAGAATTTGAAAAGCTTAATAAAAGACTGGAAGAAAATATAGAAAAATATAAAAAAGAGCTAAGTATAAGGAAACACAATAAATTCCTAAGAGACAAGCAAGACTTTAATTTTAAAAGAGCTTATAAAGTGGAATTCATACATAAACCACTAGAGGACCAAGATCCCAGTTCATCAGAATATTCATAACAAGAGGAAAATGCAGCCACACCTGATGAAAGAAGGTTATCCAGTCATCCTAATCTTCCGATAGCAGGAATGTTTACTAGATCACTCCTGGGAAATAAGAAAAATCCCAGTTTACCTCCCGCTGATTTTTTAGGCAGGGGGCGAGGCCGAAGACCCACAAGAGCCAAGAAAAGCAGAGGGAGAGGAAGAGCAAAGGGGAACAGAGAAGAACCTAGCCAATATCCACCCCTCCAAAAGAACAATAATGGAACTCAATATCGATGAAATAAGATTTCTAAACAAGGGGCAAAATAATAAGGAAAGTGACAATGATAACATGAATATATCAATCATAAAAAATCAAAAAATTCATATTGAAAATATGATTGAAGAAAATTCAAAGAGCAGTATGGAACACAGAATTGTTGGAAATAATATAACTAGAAAAAAGAATCTAGATCAAATGATTATAAAAAATGATAAAAAGTACAAAAAGGATATCAACAAAGAAGAAGAAGAAAAATTACGTGATGAGACTGTACTAGGTGGAAAAAGAAAAAATCAGATTATAAATCTTTCTAAATTACAACTTAATGAAGAACATATTAATTTGCTTGAAAAAGGTCTTTCATTCATACCATCACAAAATTCAGATTTGTTTACCAATATAAAAGATCTCAATTTGTTTACCAGGAAACTTGCACTCAGAAAACATTTTACAGAAATAAAGACAAGACACATGGAAGCACTAAGACTCCCTTATGAAGATAATATTGTCCTTCAGAATCTTGTTGATCTATTAAAAGAAAATGAAGTTGTCAACAATAAAAATCAAGTAGACACTTCTAAATATGTCAACAAAAGTAGATTCATGCCAGTAATTAAGGACAATATTGAGATATTCCTCAAATTAGTTATAACAGACTTAGAATTATTATATGCCAAAAGTAAGAAGAATTTCAACGAAATAGGAAATCTATCTAAGATAGAACGAAATGCGTTGATCGATCTTCAAGAAAGCAACATTGAAATAAAGTCTGCAGATAAAGGGGGTAACACAGTTCTCATGGAATAAGATAACTACCAGAGTATGTGTTTAAAAATCCTAGATGATCGCAGTACTTATGAAATACTGCAAAAGAATCCAGCTGTAGTATATTATAAAGAGTTAAAAGCAACTCTGTCACAAGCTCAAGGAAATAATCTCATTTCTGAAAAAAATCTCAAATATTTACTGCCCAACTGCCCAGTAGTAGCCACATTCTACGCTTTGCCCAAAATCCACAAACAAATTGTGACAATACCTGGGAGACCGATTATATCCGGCAATGGAAATTTAACGGAAAGAATAAGCCGACTAGTGGATGACAATTTAAAGGAATTAGTCGCGACGCTACCTTCCTTTATTAAGGACACTTCAGATGTACTTAGAAGTTTAGATAATATCCACATACCATCAACAGCAAGTATAGATGTGGAGCAACTGTACAGTAGGATACCACATCATCTGGGCATAAGTGCAGTCAGACATTTTCTGAGTGCAAAAAGAGTTGAACAAGAAGAGTGGAATAACTTTTTGTTATGCCTACTTAATTTCATTCTTACCAAAAATGTCTTTACATTTGGTAAAAAATGGTACAGACAAATCAGGGGCACGACAATGGGAACATCATGTGCCCCAAATTATGCTAACTTATTCCTAGGTTATTGGGAACAAACGGAAGTCTTTGCAAACAAAAATGAGAACTATACGAAAGATATACTATTATGGCAAAGATATATCGATGATGTTCTCATAATCTGGACTGGATCCAAAAGGAACTTCCAAAATTTTGTGAACAACTTAAATAACAACGATATGAATTTTAAATTCACACATACGATTGATGAGCAGGCCCTTGAATTTCTGGATCTTTACATCAAAAAGGATCTTCATGGAAACCTTCATACAACAGTATTTAGGAAAAACACTGCAACCAATTCATTACTTGATTGGAAGAGTGAGCATCCTCTGCCCCTCAGACGAGGAATACCAACAGGGCAATATATTTGCCTGAGGAGAAATTGTGACACCATTGAAGATTTTAAAATCCAGGCAAAAGAACTAAGGGAACGCTTTAAAAATAGGGGTTACCCTAATAGAGTTCTGAAATGTGCATATAAAAATGCATTAGAAAAACAAAGACCACAACTTTTATATAAGAACAACGAAAAAACGACAGAACAAGAACAAGAAAAAGATCAGATCAGATGCATTCTAACTTTTGGTACAAACAGTACAGCAATTCACGCCATATTGGCTAAACATTGGCATCTTCTTAAAGATGATCCCACTTTGAACAAGGTTATATCCGAAAGTGCGTCTGTCACATATAGACGTGGAACTAGTCTAAGAGAAAAAGTTAACTCATAGCCATTTTTCAAAAGAAAAAGAACAGAACTGGCTACGAGCCACGAATGGACTATTTCAATGTGGACATTGTAAGGCATGCAGGTTCATTGCAATAGAGAAGTCTTTTGAGCATCCACAAACCAATAAAAAATACCCTATAAAAAGGTTTTACAACTGTATATCTACGTCATTAATATATGTGGCGGTCTGTAAATGTGACAATATTTATGTGGGAAAGACAGACAGACAATTGAGAAGAAGAATTCTTGAGCATATAGGATCAATTAGAAATGAACTTGACACTCCAGTCTCGAAACATATACGACTGTACCATCCTGAAGATCATAACTGCTTAAAGTTTCATGTAGTTGATGGTGTCCGATTAGGACCTAGAGGTGGTGATAGTAGCAAAAAGCTATTGCAGTTGGAATGCAGATGGATCTATGCTCTGAGAGCGCTCAGCCCAAATGGCCTAAATGAGGATGCTTCATTTACAGCCTTTCTATAGCAATGTCCTCTTAGACCTTTCCTTCTCTTTTAGCTATTTTCCTAGTCATTTTTCCAATTAACTTCTGAGTCATTTTCTTAGTTGTTTTATTTGTGGCACTTCTTTCCTTTCTGCCTAAATTCACACGTAATAGTCTACAATATATAATTATAATTATTACATCATTTATTTAACTAGAGACCTCCTAATTTTGACTATATAGAATTTAAATCTTATTTACAGTTTTAACTTTAAAAATTCATTCTCAATTTTTTTCACTTGCTCAATACACAAATGATAGTAAAGAATTACCTAAACACTTGCTTTATTTAGACATAACCCCTCTAGTCCTCAGTAATATTTCTTAAAGAAATGAACGGAAATGTCTAGTGATTTTAACATACACATGCACTTTAACTGGTTAAACAGCGATTAAATATACATGATGTTATATGGATACATCACATATATAGTTGTGAGCGTACGGGCCGTTGCTCACGCTTGCGGGCTCGCGGTTCTCAGTTGCTGGGAGATGTGATCTAGACCCGGGGACCTGCGCCAGGCCCACAACCCACCACACAGGAGTCCACCAGCCACCCGGACAGGCCTCCGACACCCACGGAGGAGGCTGGGAACCCCGCCCCCAGGGACAGGGCCGAGCCCGACATCCAGGGCCCCCAGGACACAGTGAGCCTGCGGCCCTCGCCTAGCGAGGGCTGCGGGCCTCAGTTGCTGGTATGGAGCGCCCCATGCCAGCAACTGAGGCACACACTGTCTGATTATCCCACTGTCCGTGTACTTGCAGTGATTCCCCAGTGTGACATATGTGTAAGCCGGGTAGGAGAACAGCAGCTCCCCGAGTCTGAAGCTGCGCTGCCCTTGCCTCTCAAATCGCTTTATGCCCTCTGGGGGTCCCATGCTGCAGATATAAGGGGCTGGACAGAGGCCTGTACTGTCAGAGTGCCTATGGATCATGCACCAGCAGCCGGCTCCAAGCCACGCCCCTCTGGAATAACCATCCCCACCTTTCCATTTAAGGTGGATTAGCAGAGTTACACTTACCATTGATAAACTAATTACACACAGAGTTACACATTACCATTGATAAACTAATTGTTTTACTTATCCACTGATCATTAACACCATTCTTATCCAGTGATATATAAAAACAATATTTAATATTACATTTATGTGTATATTGTGTGTGTGCATATTGTGTGTGTGTGTGTATAATGTGTGTGTATATTGTGTGTATTGTGTGTGTATATTGTGTGTGTGTGTGTATATTGTGTGTGTATATTGTGTGTATTGTGTGTGTGCATATTGTGTGTGTGTGTGTATAATGTGTGTGTATATTGTGTGTATTGTGTGTGTATATTGTGTGTGTGTGTATTGTGTGTGTGTGTGTGTATATAATGTGTGTGTATATTGTGTGTATTGTGTGTGTATGTACATATGTGTGTGTATATTGTGTGTGTATATATAATGTGTGTGTATATATAATGTGTGTGTATATAATGTGTGTGTATATTGTGTGCGTGTGTGTGTATATAATGTGTGTGTATATTGTGTGTGTATATATAATGTGTGTGTATATTGTGTGTGTGTGTATATAATGTGTGTGTGTGTATTGTGTATTGTGTGTGTGTGTGTGTATACTGTGTGTGTGTGTGTACATATGTGTGTGTATATTGTGTGTGTATATTGTGTGTGTGTATATATATTGTGTGTGTATATTGTGTGTGTGTATATATATAATGTGTGTGTGTGTATCACATATATAGATGTGAGCATGCGAGCCCGCTCGAGCCATTGCTCACGCTTGCAGGCTTGCGTAGCGAGGGCCGCAGTTGCTGGCATGGAGCGGCGAAGGCGCTCCTTGCCAGCAACTGCGGCCCTCGCGAAGCAACTGCAACCCTCGCAAACTTTACATCGCAAAGCAAACAACATACGAGACACGTAAACACACATTACAGACTCGCAAAAATCGTCCGCAACACGCGGGCATGAAAAAATTAAAAACACAATAAATACACACAGCACACACATAAAAAGCTTACCTACAGCAAGAGGGAGCATCCAGGACCTCAAAAAAACAACTTACACCTTCATTTAATTAAAAATAAAAGAGTTTAGACACTAAAAAATTCTATAAGCGAGAAAAAATGGCCGCCGAACAAACCGAAAACGAGGCTACAGCACTCTAAACACGGAAAACACCACAAAACACCTACGGATATTCCGTTAACACGCGTACCACACATTACCTGCCATTTTAGAACAATCCGGAAGTACACCACTACGCTAACGGTTTGGTCTCGCGCATGCACACTATTACACCGCACACATTCAGCACGCTTACACAGCAGCTCCACACCACTAATGCTGCAGCAACATCAAAACACATTGACAGCTCTTCAACACAATGCTTCAAAATAGGTAAAGTATTTTCATTTATTAATCTATTAGTTATTTTATTATTATACACCAAACAGCATTAGCTCACTAACAATTTCATTGCCGTCATTTTTTGACGGGCAATTCGCTAGTGTCTAATAAAGTATAGAGGTATGTAAGGCACATTATGTGCGAGGGCCCACTTTGAGGATATCTTTATGTATATGTATATATATTACTCACCAAACTGATCTATACATGGTAGTATATTAATTTTAATGCATTTATGTATTTCTAGTCACCACATATAGGAACTTTGAATATAGCTATCAATCACCTCTTTCTAGTCTATAAACTTTTTGACATCTAGTCATTGTGTAATATAGTAATAGAGGGAGCATCTACTCACTATTTACATTAAGTTACTGGCATATTTCATAATTCAATACAATATGAAAGCTTCTTTGCTTTCACTTATACATCTATTGCTTCAACACCATACACAAACGCCAACTCACATAACTTGGCTGATCCCTGGCGGAGTCATATGTTGCAGGGTAACCAGCTGGAGACATACATTAGTTGTACATGAATGCCCAATAGAAACGCTCTTAATTTGGGTCATACGTAGGCCAATCCAGATGAACGCAGTTTGGCGCCTGTATGGTTACTAAGTGACGCGCGTCACGACGTCTTATGACGCGACGTCTGTAGTAGCCGCATCCAATGACATTCCTTAGGGGGCGTGGCTTACAAGTTCAATAAAAAAGCCCTCGAAGGGCACCAGAAAGAAGTGGCAGACTTTGAGAAAGTTACCATACTGGTAACGAAACAGGTCAGGCAACGGCCATACTACCTTTTGGGAAAACAAGGTACTAATATATGGACTTTGAGGCCATTTGCATTTAAGCACGGTGAGTAATAGCCTTTATGGCTCTCTGTATACACAATTGTTTAGATTATTTTGAAGACACTCGATTGTCTTCTCCACTTGAGCCCTAACATCTCTTGGTCCCCTCATTAGGGTAAACCCCCATGGATATCTTCTTTTTCACTATTTTAGTGTAATTCAAGGGGCACATCAAGACCTCATAGAGATCCAGTGGCCTACATATATAGGATTATATATGTTTTTTTTTGTTATACACTGGCACATTAGCAATTATAAGTCCTCATTAGCATTGATCTTTCCATATACTTAATAGCCTTTGAGCACTGGTTTATACCTATTTTATCCTATAAAAGTTTTTTAACAAAAGCCTACAGTAATTGATACTATTTATTTCATGTTTTGTTTATCCAATGATTTACAATTTTTTTGTTTATATGAGGATAATCTCTCTTTTCTGGCTACCCTTTACCACTAGGGTCCTCCATTCACAATTTTTGCCTACTACTAGTGCTGTTTTTATTTTAGCACCCCATCATTTACACATCATTTACACACCATTTATTATTTACCATGTCCTATTTTGGCACCAAGTATTCCAATACACATATTAAAATTGTACTTGCAACTTTAGTATCACCTTAACTCTCCACATATTATACTACATCATAGGCACATACACTTATTCTCTCCTTTTTCTTAGGACTATTATAGTCACTTACTTCATTCCCCTTTTCCTACTTACATTCACATGATTCATCATTTACCGCTTAGTCCACGGGTGATCCATATGGTCATATTGGCCCTTATTTTTCACGCTTGTCTAATTTATAGAATATCACACATTTAGTTGGTAGTTTAGTTAGCCGACAGTATTCCTCATATATTTATCTTTATTAGTAGGGTCTTTTTCCCAAAAGACTTTTATTTTTAACTTCTTTTTTAATCACCAATGAGCAAGCTGGGTAGGCAGCTCATATTAAAAATTTCGTATGAACGTTTTCATATTTAATAATTATATCATTATATATATATATATATATATATATATATATATATATATATATATATATATATACTGAAGTTGATTCTTTTATATAAGAAACTTATTTTAGTAGTAGAGAATTTGCAAAGATCATGAAGGCAACTTAATGAAGTGCTTAAAACTAAATAACCAAGTTACGTTGATGTGAAAAGCTTTAACATGCTGTAAATGCCATTCAAATTATCAAGCTTTTCTTTTACTGCTTCATGTTTGATTTGTTGTAGCCGGGCCCCACAGGCCATTTGTTATATTTTTTCAAGTGTAAAATCTAAGTGTTGTCAAACATATCTTACACAAGTATATTAATAGATGAGCCGCCGTCATTCCTTTCTAAAATATCATAAAAAAAACAAAGATATATAGTTTTAAATCTATCAATGATAAAGATATATATTTAGAATGCAAAGAAAGAATAATAAATAATAAAAACATTAAATTGTCATGGAGAAGACAACATATACAAAGTACTACATTGTTTCACACCATGGCTCGTTTTACTCCAATCTGCTTGTTCAAGGGGGCTTGATATGAATCTAGTTCAAAGATACCCCAGCAGAATTGTGATGTTCCTGTTCTCTGTGGCACCAAAGATGGCTTTTGAAGAGGACAAGGCCCAAAAGGTACTGGCAGATAACACTGCATACAGGTTACTAGTGGCCCATGGCAAGACCACTCCCCAAGTCAGGATACAACACACAGAAATAGTCTCACACTATGGATATGTGAAAACTATCTCTCAACCTTTATTGAATGATCAAAACAACATATTTATACTCTCCAATACCACACCCTTGTGTACATTTGTGTATGTGTGATGTCATCTGGCTTGCAACCTTGGGCTATCAAAGCTTTTGAGATCAAATTCACCAGATATCTATAGCTGACTAGTGAATTTTTTTATGTTAACCTCAAGTGTTTGCCTAGGACTACTTGAAGTACATACATCTATCTTGATCCACGGTCTGTATGTGTGAGTGTGCAATGATCTGCAGCTTACTTATATGCAAAGCATTTTTACCAATTCCATATATGTTCTATATAACATTTTCCCTCTTATAATATATTATAACTAGGATACTTAATAACCATGTACAGGCAACATATAACCACACAATAACACATAATCCCAATGCAACAATGTCATGCTCCCTTGGCCATATTCATAATTACTGGCAATATGAGTCCTTAAACAATGAAATCATGACACTCCGCAATGACAAATATTTTATTATCAATTGCTCTTGTAGATTTAAAAAAATACACTGATAAAGGAGAAATAGCTAGCAGTGATAGGTAATATTAAACTATTTTATGGGGGATGTCCAGGTACCAAATTATAGTATTGTGGTCATTTAAGCCTAATGCAATAAATGTATTATTATTATTATTATTAATTTTATCATCATTTTTTTTATCCTTTATTTCTAACATGCCAACATACTCTGTACTTCGATACAAGGGATAAGTACAAGGCAAAACCTATTCTAACACAATGCAAAATAACGGAGGCTCCAATCTTTATTATTATTATTATTATTATTATTTCCCCAAAGCACCTTACAGAATTGAATACTCACAAACTTACAATCTAACAGGTATGGGTGAGGTACAGGAGGGTGAGAGATGTGTTGAAGGTTGAAGGCGATAAGATTAATTAAAAAGATGAATTATTAGTGAGGTTTTGAAGGTTTTGAGGGAGAAGGATAGTCTAGTGGAGCGAGGCAAGGAGTTCCAAAGAATAGGGGCAGCAAGAGAAAAGTCCTGAAGGTGGGAATGAGAGGAAATGATAAGAAAGGGGGACCGAATAAGGTCATTAGCAGAAAAAAGAGAGCAGTTTGGGAAGTATTTTGATAGAAGATTAGAAATATAAGGGAGTGCAAGGTGGGTTACTACTATAGGTATGGTAATCCACTCTGAGAGCTGCCTCTTTTTGCTTACTTGTGCCCTTCACAGGGAAGATATATCTTATAGCATGTAAGTCAGGTCTAACTCTAACTGTTAGTGAGATCTATCTCTACTCCCTAAGGCCACAGTCAGCAGTAGTCTAATGTCTGGAGCCCCCTATGACCCCTAGAGAGACCAAACCACAAGGATAATTTCCATACAGAGAAATAAATATCAAATTTAAAGGTGATCAATATGAGAACAAACTAACCCAAGTGGGTTAGTTATATGGACATGGTAATCCGCTCAGAGAGTTGTTTGGTTCATTCTCAGATGGAGCGCCTCTGACTAAAAAATTATACTTAATTAAAACTGCTAGTTTCCCTCTTTAATATTATGGTATTTAATCAATGTTTTAATAAAGCTATAATTCTGTTACTCACAATCACTGATATTGCGGGAATATACACACTAACATCAGTAATAGCATTCAAGTATTTCTACTATATAATATACTACAGCATAAAATCCCTCTTTTATAAACTTCACTTCTCTTTGTTTTTAATATTACTTTTAAGTGTTTTTTTAATGAATATTTACTGTGGCAGCAGTCTATCTAGTAGCTCACTGATTTATTATCTATCTGTGAAGCTATATCTGCCTTGATGAGATATCGTCTATTTCTTATTCCCCTGGGTCATGTATTGGTCAGGGATAATTTATCATACTATAGATTATTTATTCTAATCCAATCTTCCCATCATTCACTGATTCGAGGATACTGACATATAGCAACACATTTAGCCTATACAACACTTTTGCATTTCTTCAAATCTCATTGACTGAAAAACAAGTTATATCTTTTACAGTATCAGCATTTATCTAATTTCAGTGTTATGTTGAAAAAATAATGTGTATCATGTTTATGTTGCACATAATTATAGGACAGGTTGTATTTATGATATAGTATAACTCTCTATAAGTCTATTTAATTCTCTGTGATTACAATCTGTACATTGTAACAATACAAGAGGAAAGAGAAAGGAGAAAGGAAACAGAGATTCATCATCTTGGAATTCATTCAGATTCATGTATGTATATGTATTTAATCACATATAATAGTTGTCAAATTGCAATTCGTTGTCACGCTTTGCAACAAATCACAGTTTGACAATTATGATTGATCGCAAACTCACCGGCTGGGTCTCCATCTCTACCAGCCTCCTCCATCCCTGCAAGAAAATGGACGCGATCAGGAGCCACTGCACTGGTCCTGTGTGTGTGATCACTAGACAGTCTCCCCTAAGCACTCCCCCTCTCTCAGCACTCTCTCCCCTGTAGTTAGATCGGTGCAGGTCTCTCTCGGCACCAGCGCTGCTCCCTGTACTGAGGTGTCAGTGATGTCTGAGCTCAGTGCTCTGTGTGTGATTTGCAAGAAATGTGTTTACAAACCAATTTTTCATTTCATATTCATGTAAACTAACAAATGAACAAGTTTCGCCAATTTGCGGTTTCTGATTTATGTAAAATAACGCATTTAGGCAATTTTTTGTTTCATATTCATATAAACTAACGAATAAACAAGTTTTATCAATCTGCCGTTTCATATTCATGTAAACTAACAAATGCAGGACTTAGGGTGCAATGAGCGCCAAAGGCGCTCAATGCACTGTGAGCCTTGCAAAGTGAGGCGAGCAGTTCAGTCACACAGCAGACTCCCATTGTGTGACAAACAGCATTTCCACACTTTTTTATTGCCCCGTCATTTTTGACGGGCAAGTCGCTAGTAATAATAATAATAAACATGTCATTGTCTTCACAAAGTACACAACTTAAATCACCTGTAAGTGACAGCCCCTCTGTGAATGTTTTTTTTGTTTTTTTTAGTCTTGCCCTAGTAGGGGTATTTTTCTTGCAACTTACACAACAAGGTATATTTAAGAAAGTGGTTCTTATAATGAGCTCTGAGTTTGTCTCCACCCTCAATTAAGGTCTCCAATTTGAAATAGTGTCCATTTCAGATTAGGTGTCCAATATATTGTGAATGGGTAGATTAATGCTTATGAAATAGACCACCATTTTTAGGCTTATGATGTATGTTACAAGTCCCAGAACTCGAAGTTATTCAGTCTTGTCAGGTTCTGGTTTTTACTGGTCATAACAAAGACGAGGTGTACCAGAGATATTTGCCGTGCAGCTAGACACAAACTCCTGTTGCATACTCCTGGTAATAAAACCCTGTTTTTTTAGTATGACCATACATTTTAAACTTCATCTTTTTAGAAATAAGTTCTCCCCTCATAACCATTTAGAACTCTTCTGGAAGAATATCTGACCCATAAATAAATGCAATAAATCTATCAGCGGTCCAACCTAGATGTCCTGAAGTTCTGGTCAACATGTGGTCTGTGGTCTTATGTCCTTGTTGGCACAAATGCACAAGGGTTGAGTATTAAGCGTATCATTCCTTATGTGTATATGATTAAGAGAAGTATAAGTTGTATAAACAGTTTATAAATATTTATACAGAACGCTCCAACGCTATTATTTTTATTAATTATGTACCTGAATGAAACTGTGAGCTATGTAGGTGGGCAGGTCATAGCAGAGAGGTCAGGCAAAACACAGTCCACTAGAGAAGAATGGCAACTCACTCCAGTATCTTTGGCATGCAAACCTTGTGGATACACACAGACAGAGACATTAGTAGATGCGCTGCAGTCCATAGGGTCACAGAGAGTCGGACACAACTGAGGGACTGAACAACCATATGTAAAATGTTTCCCTGGTAACATTTGATATATGCCATGTGGCGGTGTAATTTGTCCACTATTTGTTGTCCCAATGTAGATGTGATGAATGAGATGTATATAAGAACATCTTTGTATTTTTAGGGTCCACATTAGAGCCTCTGTGAGTTAGAAAGGGTTAATATGTCAGCCATTTGCATGTATTTATGTTGCAATTGAATTAGGTAGTGTGTCTTTAATAGCTCTCAGCATGTTGCAGCATGGCTTTTCATATTGGCATATACATGTCTATTACAACCTATGAGGAAAATAAAATGTTATTTTATGCAGTATTTGATAGTTGCGAGTCATTGTGCATGTAATTGTAACGCCTTCCATTGCTTTCCCGTGTTTTAAAGTGCATCGGTGTCTTTATATTGTGATTTGGAGTGTTACAAACTAGTCTGTAAACTCTTTCCGGGTCCTATTTGGAACCCGTAAGCTTTGGGCTGCCATTTGGCCTTTGCAAGCTTGATGCGGCTGCCGTGTTGATCGATTTTTTTTTTTTTAAATACAATTTTTTATTGAAAGGGATACAAAGTAAGGACAGGCATTAGGTACATTAACACATAAGATTTTCTATAAACATATATATATACCTCGTGGTCAAATTACTAGCATCTCCTTCCAAGTTTTTATTTTTAACTTTTCCCATTATTAAATAGTTATTTAGGTCCTATAATTTAAGCAAGGGAAGCATGAACAAACAGAACTTATTTACATAGAAACTGAAACTTTAGATAAACAAACATGTAAATAACTATGGAGATAAGGGAGGAATCCCTAGCTCAGGTTTAGTTTATACAATTATGATGCATACATTCACCTCCTGTGTTGCGTTCCAGGCGAACCAGTCAAATCAGAGCCTCCAGGGCCAGACTTCGAGTCTCCTCCACTCCAAGCCTTCCTTTGGCCTAGTTCTGTTTTGCTTTTGTTATAGTGCTATCAGTGAGCCCATCAGGGCAAGGGGAAACCTAACGAAGACTCTAGCCAAGGCCTCCAGGTTTCTTGGAACTGAGCCAAAGTATCTAGAATAGCAGATGTTAACTTTTCATTTATTGCTATGTAATTTATTTTTTTAATAACCTCTTGCACGCTTAGCTTTTCTGACTTCCATTGGCTGGCTATGTGTACTTTGGTAGCGGCGGCCATTATCTGGAATAGCCTATTCTGTTTTTTTGATAAACTAGAGAGTTTAACCCCTAGTAGGCAGGATTCCATAGTGGCTGTGACTCTTATACCAAATAACTTTGTTGCCATTAATGCTATCCTTTCCCATAAGTCATGGACTTTCTGACATAGCCACCAGGTATGGGCGTGGTCTCCTATCTGTGGACAGCCCCTAAAGCAGTTACTACTCACTCTGGGATCATATTTGTTGAGTTTGTCTGGGGTGCAATATATTCTCTGGAGAACTTTTATAGATGTCTCTATGTGCGAGCAGTTACTTGTTGCCCTGCGTAGGTTGGAGAATGATTTCTGCCATTTTTTCCAATCCCATTCACCTCCTAGCTCCCTTTCCCACTTACAGATATATGATGGTTTTTCTGTATTATTTGATTTAGTGAATGTGTCATATAAAGTGCCTAATATTCCTTTCGTTAAAGGCAGAGTTTTGCAGATTACCGAGAACCAGGAGGATTTCGGGGGTCCACATTTTTTAAATGCTTCACAGGCCCAGCTTCTTATTTTTAGATAGTTATAGTGTTCCCCTGGGGGGAGGGTATGTCTTTCTTCGAACTGTCTCAGGGTCATCAAATGATTCCCGTTAAACCAGGAGCCCAACTTATCTAGTTCTCTGGAAGCCCACCAATGTTTTGACATAATACTCATGGAAGCCCAGATATCTTGTGAAGAAAGGACCGACCAAAGGGGAGATGTACCTATGCCCAGTTTGTTCTTAGATCTGGCCCATTTCCAAGTTGTTAAATTTAGGTTTATTATGGGGTTTGGGTGAGTTCTTATTGGGGCCATTTCATCAGGAACCCAAATTAGTGTGTCCCAGCTATGTTGTTGCATTTGCTGTTGTTCCAAGAAGGCCCAGCTCGGCTGATGTCTGACTGAATGTATTTGTGGTAGTTGGGATAGCCTGGCCGCTTTAAAATAGTTTCGCAGGTTTGGGCAAGATAGACCCCCATCTTTGCTATGTCTAAACATTACTTTCTTGGGGATGCGGGATTTTCTGTTGTTCCATATGTATCTAAAGATGTTGGACTGGAACCGGTCCAAGTCCTGTAAGGAGATTGGTATAGGGAGCGTACGGAAGAGATATAGAATCCTTGGAAGGATGTTCATTTTAACTGCCGCTATTCGGCCGGTCCAGGAGAGAGGGCAAGTCCTCCATCTAAACAAATCTTCGTTTAGTTTTTTGTACATGGGGGGGTAATTGGCCTTATATAACTCGGAAATTTTAGGTGTGATGTTGACCCCCAAGTATTTTATGTGCTTGGTGGGCCACGCAAAGGAAAATAGGGATTTCAAATGATCTATGTCGCCCTGTGCCATGCCTACACTCAGAGCTTCCGATTTCCCTAAGTTCAGCCTAAGCCCTGACACCCTACCGAACTTGTCAAGAGTTGACATCAGTGCCGGAATGGAGGCCCCGGGATTTGTTAGGGTGCATAGGATATCGTCCGCAAAGAATGAGCATTTGTAGTGCTGCAGCCCCACCTGAAGCCCTTGGATTTCCCTATCCGCTCTAATGAGTTGCGCTAGGGGTTCCATGACTATGGCGAACAGTAGGGGTGAGAGTGGGCATCCCTGTCTCGTTCCTCTCTGTATGCTAATTTGGGCTCTGTGATCCCCTGGCAACCTCAAGAAGGCTGTTGGTGCTTCGTAATATGTGCGGAGTAAGGTGATAAACCGGCCCCTAAAACCAAATTTGTCCAGGGTTTTAAACAGAAACGGCCATTCAACTGTGTCGAAGGCTTTCTCTATATCTAGAGCTAGCAGGCACATTGGAGAGTTGTTTTTCCGCGCTAGGTATTGGATGTTAAGGATACGTCTGACATTGTCCCCTGCCTGTCTATGGGGTATAAACCCCGCCTGATCTTTGTGGATAATTTCTGGCAGGAACTTGGAGATTCGAGTTGCCATTATTTTGGCCATTAGTTTGACATCCCCATTCAGTAAGGATATGGGCCGGTAGTTCTTCACCTCCAAGCTATCCCTACCCTCTTTTGGTATGACTACCAGTTCCGCTTGATTTAGCTCCGGGGGCATTTTTTCCCCTCTCATGATAGCATTACATAGGGATGTCAGGTAGGGGTTTAATAGGATTTCAAATTTTTTATAGTATTGGTTGGAATAGCCGTCTGGCCCTGGGGATTTACCTATCTTAAGGCTATGAATTGCTGTTCTCACCTCCTCTTGTGAGATATCTAGGTTAAGACTATTTACTTGTTGTTCACTCAATGAGGGGAGATCTATGGTACTTAGAAAGGAGTCAAGGTCCAACCCCTCTGCCAGTTTCCCAGACGAGTAGATCTGCTGGTAAAAGGTTTGGAACTGCTTCTGTATATCCCTAGGGCTGCAGGAGATTATGCCATCTGGCTTCCTGATTTGGGTCACTCTAGACTGGATCTCTTTAGCTTTCAGCCTCCTAGCCAGCATTCTGTCTGGTTTGTTAGCTTTCCAATAATATAGGTGCCTAGTCCTCCTCATAGCCTTCTCTGTATGGGCAGAGAGTACTCCATCTAGTTCTATCCTGACTTTGTTGATTTGGTCACGGATCTTTGTGGAGGGACAGTTTTGATTGAGTTTTTCTAGGTTGTTGAGGGTGGATGTTAAATCCTCCTCTTTCCGTCTGAGTGCCTTACGGTGCTGTGCTGATAGTTTGATGCAGCAGCCCCTTATATAAGCCTTATGGGCTACCCAAATCCAGCCTACTCCTGTATCAGGAGAATCATTCAGCTCGAAGTACTGCCTAATGTCTCCCGCTAGGGATGCTAAGCTGCTGGGGTCTGACAGAAGGTGTTCGTCGATCCTCCAGCTCCTAAATGGGGATAGGTTAGGGCCTAACGTTAATTTAATAGCTACTATTGCGTGGTCAGACCAGGGGCAGGGGACAATGTCAGATTCTCGGATATTATCAAAAAGTAGTGAGCTTGTTAGGAATGTGTCAATCCTCGAGTAAGTGCCGTGCGTAGGCGAGTAGTATGTGTATTCCTTATTATCCGGGTGTAAGCCTCTCCAGGCATCCACTAAGCCCAATTTGGCCATTAGCTGCTTAATTTGGCTCCGTTTTTTTGAGAAGCTAGAGTCCTGGGCGTGTCCTGATCTGTCTAATGATGGATCTAGGGTCAGATTGAAATCCCCCCCAATCACCAGTTTGCCTAGGTCTAGTGTGTCTAACTCTCTTAGCGTGTTAAGCAGGGTTTGGTGTGGTGAGTTTGTGGGGGAGTATAGGGAAAGTAGGGAGATTCTTTGGCCTGAGACTAAGCCGGTGACCAAGACATAATTCCTCTCTTTGTCTATTCTAGTATGTTCCGGGGTGAATGGGAAGTGCTTATGTATCAGGATAGCTGCCCCTGCCCTCTTCGTTGACTGAGTGGCCATGTACACTGTCGGGTATTCCCCATGCAGATATTTTGGTTTACTCTCGTGTGTGAAATGAGTCTCCTGCATGAAGATAACCGAGGGCCTCAATCTTTTGTATTGCCTAAAGGCTTTCCTCCTCTTAAAGGGGGAGTTGAAACCCTTAACATTGTGAGTTATGAATGTGTACTGTGAGCTACTCATTGTGTTTTGGTGGATAGGAGTGCATGGTCTGCCTGGCTACCTTTTATTCCTTGTCCGACGTCCATTCCTTGGTGGCCGGGGGCGGGTGGAGGCTTGGAGGGGGGATTCTGGTGCTGGAGACTCCGTCCGCTGTTAGGCCAGAGGGAAGCAGAAAGACACAACATTAGATTTACAATTGACCAAGTTCCTTCAGTCCCACAGGCTCCTCTAATCTCCTGAAAGCTAGTCCCCTGAGTTAGGCTTTGTTGACTGCATAAACCTTGACTACTGTCAGCTGGGAATTTATAGTTTTCCGCATACATTTTTATCAGTGGTGATCTTTCTGGACTTAGAGATAATTTGCTAATTGCTCCCTGGGAGCTTACTCGCTTCTCTATCAAGCCTAGTGGTATCCTCTCTCCAAAAATAATAACTATTAACCTCAACAACATTTTAACTATCTGAAGTAAACTAGGATGCCTTCCGTCTATTTCGGGCATCTGGCTTTAACAGGCCCTTTATTAGAGGCCTTGACTAACATCTGACCTAACTAAAGTCATCAGTGCCTATTCTACCCTCACTAAAGCAGGTCAGAGAAGTCCCATAAATGAATGAGAAAACAAAGACTCAAAACAACTTCCTGTTGGTGGGTTGCCTTCACTCCGATCGCGATGGTATCAGGCCTTCTGAAGTCGGGCCCGGGCCTCCTCTGTGCTGAGTACTCAGCCCGCCTTGGCTCCTGCGGGGCAAGTTTTTGTCTCTGGGACTCCTGGGGGGAGGCGGGTCTTCCTTCGGTCGCTGTGACCCTACCACAGTCCACTGTTTTTTCGGGATGGGAGGAGGAGGGGGGAAGTTGTGTTCCTCTGCTGGGAGGTCCGCTGGGCAGAGACGAATGTGGCGCAGTACTGCGAGGCAGTCTTCCAAGTTGCGGGTGGTGTGTGATGTACCTTGGTAGCTGAAGGTGAGGGCAAAGGGGAAGTTCCACCGGTATTGGAGCTTGTTCTGTTGCAGAATCGCCAGTGCAGGCTTCATCTGTCTCCTTCTGTCTAGTGTGTTGGGGGACAGGTCTGCATACACTTGCAGGTTGGAGTTATCTGGTCCTTTGACTGCCTGCTTCTTCCTTGTTTCTGCTAAGAGTAGGTCTCTGGCTTGTTGTCTCAAGAATCTCACCACAACATCCTTAGGGGTCTCTGGGTTTCTCGCCCCTCCTAGCGCTCTGTGGGCTCGTTCAATTTCGAGGACGCCCTCTGGGTGATCGGGTAGTATTGAAGTGAAGGTGTCTTTTAAGTACCCTGTCAGGTCTTGTGTAGTCCTTGGGATCCCCCGTACCCTGACGTTATGGCGGCGGGATCGATTCTCTAGATCTTCAATCTTATCGTTCAGCTCCATGATGTTATACGAGTTCTGGTCTATGGCAGACCTGTCATGTTGCTGCGCTTCTCCCATCTGATCCACCATCTCCTCCAGAAGTTGGGTCCTCTGCCCCAGTTCTTTCAGGTCATTTCTTAAGGGTTCTAGTGCCTTGGTTAGAAGCTGTTCTATCGTTGCAATGGCCCTAGGCGATAGGTCTATGTGTTGTTTTGACCTCTTGGGTATCTCCTCCTGATCAGATGATTCAGAGTGGTCTGAAGCTGAATCCAGTGGAGATGGCGGCTTTGTTGCTTTAGGTGTGAAGTGCTCTCGGATGCCCTTTGCGGAGGAGTTCTTTCTACTTTTCTTCATTTCTGAAGATGGAGATGTGCGTATTACAGGAGCTGTAGTATTTTCCCCCTTGCTTTCTCTGCTATCAGTTCCCTCAGGAGTGCGTAGCTGTAGAGTTTGTTAGGTTGGTGCGGCCAGAAGCTGTGTTCTCGTGTAAGATCGGTCGTTGTAGCTTGTTAGTCAAGGCCTCCTGTCAGGCTTCAATCACATCTCTTGGCTCAGTGCTTCATATCGGTCTTTGCAGGCTCCGCCAGGAGCAACTGGAAGGGGGCTTTCAGGCTGGTTGCCTTGGCCCACATCAACATCAGATTTACTGAGTGGCCACAGGGTGGCAGCAACGGCTCTCTGCAGCAATGTTCATGCAAATCTTCACAGGATTTCACAAAAATTTAACTGCAGGGTTGTCTGAGGTTGTTAAGTCAGGGTGTAGAAATGTCACTGTGTGGAACCCAGAGGGTGGCAGGATCCTCTTCCCTAGTAAAGTTGCAGTGACTTCTTGCCCGGTAGAGCTCAGTGCAGGGTCTGGTGTTGTCAGGGTTAAAGTTTCAGACTAGATAGTAGATGCTGCTTTCCTTTAGTGCAATGAACTTTCACAGTGTGAGAGGCAAGACCCAGTATGGGGTGTCCAGAGGGGTTAGCTCTTCCTGGGGGTTGAAGTCTTGGGTGTAGGTCAGCTGGGATCTGTCTGTGTCTGCTCCCCTTCCACCATGAGGTGCCACAAAATGGCGGCCGTGGATTCGCGGGCTTAACCTCTCCCCCTTCTTCTCTGTATTGGTGGCTGCTATGCAGCCCTGCCTTCTCTCTCAGGGGGGTTTTAGGGTGCGTGGGATCCCCCTGCTGCCCCTCGGTTGTCTGGGGAGATGTTATGGGTGTCTGTAGAGGGAGTTCTCCCTCTGGCTAGGCCTGCTTTGGCCTGTCAAGATGGCGGCCCAGTGCTTCCTGGTCTCTCCCCGCAGCCCCTGGCAGATCCAGCCTACCTTGATCTCTTGTTGTGCCTCCGTGCTGCCCCTGGCCGGCCTGAGTCTCCTCTTTTTGTGTTGTGCTGGGGGAGCAGGCAGAGCAGGCACGCAGGACGCTCCCCTGCTATGCAGCAGCTGCTGAGTTCAGAGTGCTCCTGCACTCTCCTGGAGCCCGGTTCCGGTAGTCGGGGCGACTATCTGGGGGCCCGACGGCTTCCCCTGGTGCCCCCTGATGTTATTGGGGGTGTCACAGGGGGTTTACAGGGCAATATTGCCCAAATGTCAGGCAACTCTGACGGAGCTCTCCCCTTACACGTCCTGCTGTTAAGGACGCTGGCTCCGCCCTTGATCGATTTTTTTTAAATGTCTTGCAGCCTTGAAAGACCGAAGGTTTTGGGAAGCTGTAAGTTATGGGTTTAACCATCGACATTTTTTTAAGGCCTCAACTTGCAACCTCACTTACGGGCTACCAGATTGAGTGAAAGCTCAATTGAATGAGGCTCTAAGTTTGTGGGTGTATCAGTGTGGTGTATCACCAAATTAATATATATAAATATTACACAAGGTTCGTCTACATTAAAAGGTATTTATTAAAAGGCAATAACACAATACTATAAATGCATCACAAACACACAGCCCAGACCCACGGAGCAACACCCTTTTTAAATCTATCTACCGATATAGTAATCCCCTTTCCCAAACGCTTTATCTCACCCATGCTTAGACCATCGACATCACCTCCATCACCCTCACCATCAAGGAAGAAAACAGGAAGCAGCACCAGTTTCCTGCCTGGAAATATCCTTAGTTGAGATGATGTAATTTACATCACATCCTGTCCATGACTTCCTTTAGCAATTGTGGGAGGGAAGTAAAGATTCTCAGCCCTCCTACAAAGGCCTGTTTAAGTAGTCCTGAATTACCATTCAAGGAAGACAAGTTACCACAATCAGTTGTGTAAAATGGAGATGATAGTGCTAAACCTGCAATTTAAATGAACACAAATCATAGGTGAGTGGGTGTGGACAGGGTAGGAGGGAGGGCATGTTAGATGATTTCAGAGACTGAAGAGTGGTGGTGGCGTGTGAAGCTCTAGATCTAGAGGCAAAAGATAACAAGATAAATCGAAATGGGAAAATGACACTTGAAGTGTAAATCTGTTGAGTGGATGATATGAGGCCGAGTGACATTGGTTGAGCCTCTGCAGAATTTAATGGTCAGTCCTTATGGTTGATGAAACTGAGAAAATGACAATTGGAGAGTGAATATGTGGAATGGATGGTATAAGGCCAAGTGACATTGGTAGAGCCTCTGCAGAAATGGCTGCTTAGTCCTGATGGAAATGAGAAAAGGACAATTGTAGAGTGAATCCACTGAGTGGATGGCATGAGGCCCACTAGCACTAGTTGAACAACTGCAGAAATGACTAAGAAAATAGAGTATATACTGTATTGTAAACCTTGAGCAAGAGGAAAACTGGATTATGATGATTCAGTTTACGGGGGAGGAGAATTTTATAAATATCAGCAAATGCAAAAGGTACGCGTTATTGGGTTCCTTAGGTTCTACTAAGATGGCGATAGAGCTTGAGGGAATTTTCTCTCGCTGCTTTCTCTATGATTTTGTGACTTATGACTTGCAGCTGCTCTTCCAGACATTGTTCACACCAGTGTCTTAAAAATATGGAATATACGTAATATATGAATTATGGCCTACATGTAAAGACAAATACGTCTATGGAAAGATTGATTCCCTCTACATATATTTAGATTGTTTTTTTGTAGGACTATATCAGTGAGGAAGCCACAGATCAGAACAGCGAAAGGCATTTGATTTTTAATTATATATTTTATGTTTTACTGTACATTAATTTATTTTGTAACACATATTTTTAAATATTAATAAAATAAATTGGACTTATATAAGGTACTCTTTGTCCAGATAATTAATTAGTACCATAAGTCTCATAGTGAGACCAAGAGATACACTGGAACCAGTATTGCTTGTCTACACAAACCAGTATATCTACATATCCGTCATCCAATAAATACAAGAGTCCAGATGAATTACCAGCAAAGAGACTGAAACCTGCACTAGATCAGATGAACACGCAATAATTACCTCATATATTTGAGGTAAACATAAGTGAGACTCCACTCATATATCTACTTAGTTGGTGTTTTATATATATTTTTGATCATGGTGACCTGCACTAGAAACTGTGCGCTCTATCCCCTCTTCCCCATTGTTTTTTTCATTTACATCCTTCAGAAGCAGTCACAGACTTGTGGGTTGATGAATAATATAACATGGAATTTAAGTTTTGCCTCTCTTCCAAAACCAAATAATAATATTGTGAAGGTATCAAAAATATATAAAAAATATTTATTAGGAACATGGAGCCAGATATTTGTGATTTGCAGGCATAACGGGATGGTTAGCGAGGGGGACTTGTGATTTTAGCGTTCGGAACTCTTGCGGCCATGAAAGATCAAAGGCTTGGAGGTGCATTACCTTGCGATGTTAACCATCGGAATGAATCTCAATGAATCGGAACTCGGAGCCCGCAAAAAAGACGCCAACTGAATAGCAAAATAAGTTATGAGTTCCATTTCCGAAGCCCAGATCTTTTTAACTTTCACTTCCCTTCTGACCCTTGTTATTCCTTCTCTGTTTACTCTTCCCCCATTTTCTGTCTCTTCCTTTCCCTTTAAATTGTAAGTAGCGATTTTCCAGTCTTGTAGGGTGCTTTGGGAAAAGCACTTTCTGCAAAGATTCTAAGCTCAAAACAGGGTCCTCCATTTTTGGAAGTTTGTTAAGACTGTATTTTCCTTGTTTTTATCCCTTATTTAGCGCTACAGAATATGTTGGCGCATTACAAATAAAAGTTAATATTAGTAATGATGGGTGAGTAGGTGAAATGAGGGGTAAGACCGAGAGTTGATGAAGTTGAAAAACTGTAGAAGAGTTTAAAGAGTGGGGGAAGATCTAGGAGTGGGAGGATAAAGTAGTTGAGTGTTGAAAATGAGGGAAGAGAAGCTGAAAAGAGGAAAGGATGATGAGATCTTGGGGGAGATGAAGAGGAGAGTGAGGGGAGGGGTGATGAAGGGGAGATATAAGGGAACAGTGATGGGGGAATGTAGGGGATTTGAAAGTGGATAAGATAAAGAGTATGTGTGGAAGATAAAGAGATGAGGAGGAATGTTGGGAGGGTAGAAAGTCGAAGTTATGATGCAGATATAAGAAGAGGAAGGGTGATGAGGTAGAGACATGAGGGTCAGGGAGAGGGATATGTGAGAGAGAGAGATGGATAGTAAGAAAGGAAAGCGGAGAGGGGATAATAGAGAGGTAGAGATGGAATGAGGGAAAATAGATGATGAGGAAAGAATTAGTGGGAAATATGAGGTATAAGGAATTGTTGGAAGATGAGTAGAAGAGAAAGGGTAGAGAGAGAATTGAGATAAAGGGGTATTTAGAAAAGGATATTAGAGGGAGAGAGAATTAGGAAAGGGATCGGTAGGGAGAGAGGGAGAAAGATAGAGAGAGAAGGGGAAGGGAGGGGGGAAGAGAGAGAGTGGGACTGGGGAGAGTATAATATTGTGATGGCTTATGGAAAAAGTGTGTATTTTTTTTAAAAGAAGAGTATAGTGTACTTCTGAACTCAAGAAAAACCTTCTATGCTGTTCTCATTTAATGATCTGTCTTGGTTAGACATAATGGTACCCAAATGTATTCTCTGTGTACTCACAAGATCCAGAGCTTTTTTTATTAGATACATTTTGTCTGAGATGTGTTGCGAAGTGAAAACATTTTTTTTATTTAATTAGTCTTTTTTTCTCCAGTTTTACATATACTTAAAATAACAAAATATACCAATAGTTTCAAATGAAAAAAAATATTTAGGGTTTTATATATATATATATATATATATATATATATATATATATATATATATATATATATATATATATATATATATAGTGGCAAACTGCCATGCTTTTCTTTAGGTTCTAATACATACTGTATGAACTCACAGGAGCCTTCAGTCTATTTTCAATATTTTTATTGCTCCTTTGCCAGTGATCCTTAACATCTGAGTTCTCTGGATTCCCGGTATGTGGTCGTGGCTAAATAGCTTCCCCACTTTAGTCTACCACTAGTTCCTCCTCTCCAGCTTCTAAACCTGCCGCTCCAGCACAATTCCAGCAGCCTGTCTGGGTATCTTGGTGTCAGCTGAATTGCCTCCTCCCTGGACTATGGCTGCAACTCTTTGTCACAAGTGCAACACTTCTCCAGCCTAGCTGCAACACACTGTCTCTCTAGGCTCCAACTGCAGCTTTCCCTTACTGGGCTCTGACTGCAACTGGACTTTCAACAGAGAGTCCCAGCCTGTTTACTGCTGCAGCATGTTGTGATGTAAGGGAGCCTTTGTGACACCTTTACCTCTGTCCAACATCAGGCCCCAGTGCTCTGGCTTTGCTACAATATATATATATATATATATATATATATATATATATATATATATATATATACACATACAGTGGATATAAAAAGTCTACACACCCCTGTTAAAATGTCAGGTTTCTGTGCTGTAAAAAAATGAAAGATAAATCATTTCAGAACTTTTTCCACCTTTAATGTGACCTATAAACTGTACAACTCAATTGAAAAACAAACTGAAATCTTTTAGGTGGAGGGAAGAAAAAATATTAAAAAAATAATGTGGTTGCATAAGTCTGCACACCCTCTTATAACTGGGGATGATGTAGCTGTGTTCAGAATTAAGCCATCACATTCCAAATCCACACCTGCCATCATTTAAAGTGCCTCTGATTAACCCCAAATAAAGTTCAGCTGCTCTAGTTGGTCTTTCCTGACATTTTCTTAGTCGCATCCCACAGCAAAAGCCATGGTCCACAGACAGCTTCCAAAGCATCAGAGGGATCTCATTGTTAAAGGGTATCTGTCAGGAGAAGGGTACAAAATTATTTTCCAAGGCATTAGATATGCCATGGAACACAGTGAAGACAGTCATCATCAAGTGGAGAAAATATGGCACAACAGTGACATTACCAAGAACTGGAGCTTCCTCCAAAACTGATGAAAAGACGAGAAGAAAACTGGTCTGGGAGGCTACCAAGAGGCCTACAGCAACATTAAAGGAGCTGCAGGAATATATGGCATGTACTGGCTGTGTGGTACATGTGATAGCAATCTCCCGTATTCTTCATATGTCTGTGCTATGGGGTAGAGTGGCAAGACGAAAGCCTTTTCTTACGAAGAAAAACATCCAAGCCAGGCTACATTTTGCAAAAACACATCTGAAGTCTCCCAAAAGCATGTGGGGAAAAGGTGTTATGGTCTGATGAAACCAAGGTTGAACTTTTTGGCCATAGTTCCAAAAGATCTGTTTGGCGCAAAAACAAAACTGCACATCACCAAAAGAACACCATACCCACAGTGAAGAATGGTGGTGACAGCATCATGCTTTAGGGATGTTTTTCTTCAGCTGGAACTGGGGCCTTAGTTAAGATAGAGGGAATTATGAACAGTTTTAAATACCAGTCAATATTGGCACAAAACCTTCAGGCTTCTGCTAGAAAGCTGAACATGAAGAGGAACTTCATCTTTCAGCATGACAACGACCCAAAGCATACATCCAAATCAACAAAGGAATGGCTTCACCAGAAGAAGATTAAAGTTTTGGAATGGCCCAGCCAGAGCCAAGACCTGAATCCGATTGAAAATCTGTGGGGTGATCTGAAGAGGGCTGTGCACAGGAGATGCCCTCGTAATCTGACAGATTTGGAGTGTTTTTGCAAAGAAGAGCGGGCAAATCTTGCCAAGTCAAAATGTGCCATGCTGATAGACTCATACCCAAAAAGACTGAGTGCTGTAATAAAATCAAAAGGTGCTTCAACAAAGTATTAGTTTAAGGGTGTGCATACTTCTGCAACCATATTATTTTATTTCTATAATTTTTCCCACCTCCACCTAAAAGATTAAAGGTGGAAAAAGTTCTGAAACAATTTATCTTTGTCTCATTTTTTGACAGCACAGAAACCTGACATTTTAACAGGGGTGTGTAGACTTTTTATATCCACTGTATATATATATATATATATATATATATATATATATATATATATATATATATATATATATATATATATATATATTCAAATATGTTGATAGGGACTGGGTTTAAATAGATACATAGCAAAATGTTTCAAATCCATCTGGCTTCCTGAGTTCTGAATCCTAACACTGAAATGGTTAAATGGGATTACACAGACTTTTTTTAAAGGATAAATAATTAAATCAAGCAATAATTAAAAATGGCAATATTAAGTAAATTCTTAGTTAATTAAAAAATAACTTTAGATAACCTTTTTCGTATGCTTTCACGATCTCTGAATTATTTTACCGAACAAGTGGTGAATTCAGCATCCATTTAAGAATATGTAACAATTAACAAGAATTGAAGAATTTGAAACCTTTAGCGAGGTAACACTGCCTGGCTGATATTTCAGCGCCTTACAGAGTTAACAAAGTATTTATATATAATGACAGTGGCCAAGAAGTCTGTTCAACCCATTATAAAGTAACAGCACCTCATATTAATTCCAACAAACAACTCTTTTGGTGTAATATAAGGTGTAATTCTTAATGACAATGGGATCATCAATCACTATCTAAAAAATAACGATTTTTCATACTACACAGCATAGTATCACTTATAAACCAAGTATATACATATTTATAAACAGCTTGTCACTGACAGCCTTGGTTGATGCAATAAAAAAAAACCATAGAACGCAAGAAAATGAATGGAAGGGCTATCAAGGTTGAACATTTTTTAATAAAAGATTCTTAAAAAAATAAAAAAACACCAATATGAACTAGTTTGCAGCATCATAAACTGATTATTAGTGCTTAGCACAGTGGTGTAAAGCAAAGTCCATAAGTTTAAAGTCGCTTAAATCAAAAGGCAATTTCTAACCAAATAGCAGCGATGCACAAAACCAGTGTATCTTATAATAATAAAAGCTGAAACACTAATAGAATTTAATAAAAGTGCATCACTGCAGAAAAGTTATAGTAACATACTTTACAGGTCGGATATCCATTGTTTGACACCACATATGTAAGTCTGAATAGATTTTTTATGAGCTTGCCAAATGTTTTTGATTAATTACTTTTACATGATCTTAGTAGAATCGCATGATGTGTCATATAGATATGTAATAACTGTCCCAACATTTTACTCATTCCAAACATGCATTTGTTATCATTAAAATTATACAAATATCCTTACATTTTTAGTGTATATTGTGAAAGATTCACTGTCACTCTCAGGATCCGTGCCCTAATATCCAGCACCAAAATGGAGAAAGCAGGAGCCCTTTAAATGTTTAGCAGATTTGTGCTGTTTATTTGTCAGCATACAACAGAAAATAAACCGAACAGAAAATAAATCCTAGCTTCTCCTTGAAGCCCTGCATAACTAAACTGTAGTTCCCTTACTATCTTACATAGAAGTGTAAACATACAGTCCAAACATAGGTAGCAGAGGTGTCTTTCCCTCTCACCTCTCTCTTAGGCTCTATATCTCGGGCCTCTCTTTCCGAAGCAGATCCCTCCCTCGGTCATCACCTTCAGAGACTTTCTCTTTTCTGCATGCTCGCTCTTCAAAGCTTCTGGCTTTTGTCCATTAGTTTTCAGTGCGGCCTCTGACGTCGGCCCTGCACACTTCCACAACACTCCAGCTCTGTCAAACAGCTCTCCACCTGGAGACAGCAGCCACTCTTGATTGCAGCCACAGCCAAGCTTTTTAAGGATCTTCTTAACCATTTCACTCCTGGGGAGAAGTCTTGAAGGGCTCTCTACTGCCCTCTGGTGACACACCATCACAATATATATAGCACTCTTTCCACTTAAGTGTAATATTTAGCTGGGATATAAGCATTAAACCAGTAAATGCCCATTGTAAGACATTAGTTATGAAATAGTTAAATACATCTGACCCATGACTTAGCGATTTCAGTTAGAGACTAGTACACATCTCTAGACATAGCAAATATGTTTTTTTTACTCATCCTGAAGGTCTATGTGTTATGGGTCTATGTGTTATGTACTGCGCACAAGTGTATCATATAAACTAGATGTACGCACAGATATCATCAAAGTATGTGTTAGATTCTTATTGAATGTTATATATAAATAACGTTTCATTGGTTGTTAGCGGGTGGTACCATGTTGCAAGAATGGATTATTTCATTTGTTATGTAAACAAATATAAAAGCTGTATCTGGATATATTTCAGTAGCAGTGCAGTGACTCAGTGAATTGGTGGCAGCCATGTTGGTTTGCTACTAATCCACATTTTTTCTAAATAAAATCGCCATGAGAAATAACCAGAGGATTCTGTTTTTTCTTGGTGTCATTGCCTGCGAGAGGGAGTGGGAAGTGGCGTGAGTATGATTTTCCAAAACCCCTGAGTGAGTTGTCTTGTTTGATTTGAGATTTGACTGAAGCACTAACAACATTAAGAACACGCAAATGGTCTTTTTCTCCTGTGTAAGTTTTCTTATGTACATTTGGCCTTATTCTATTAGCTACTTGCAAATGCCTTGAACTCATACATTTAGCTATGGTTTATTTTTATAAATGTTTATATGCATTCTGTTGACTTAAGAATTCATTAGTGACAATACGTAAGATTTGCAGAATATGTAGTAATATTAAGAGTGATTGTAAGTGTGTATACATTTATGAATTGTAAAATAATGATAACTGAAACCAGACATCTTCCCTCATATACTACACATGAGAATCATTCTAGGTTTATACACTAATAAACTTTTTGTGCAAACGTCCAATAAAATAAAGTTACTGTTGTACTTCAAGTAGACTGAATACACAACATGCTTTGTAATAACAAGATGCTGCCGGTGCCTATATTTTGTTTGTTATTTTTCTCCAATAGTTAAGAATTTAACTGTCAACAATGTCACTCTAAAATAGAAATGTATATATGAAAAATGAAAATAAAAAGAACAAAAACACCAGGTAAATTCCAGTAATAGAAAATGATTGCACAATATTTAAGACATAAGTGATCAGATAGACTAGTTCAGGATCAAGTAGATAGTTCAAATATATTACTTAAATGACTACATTATGATAAAGGCCATAAACCAGATAGTCCGCTGGAACACCAATTTGAGAGATTAACTCAACACATGTGTTTCCTCTTCTGATAGATCTATACTTCTTTTTTTGTGATTTGAGGGTATTAATAATGTGTCTTCTACATGTGTTGAGGGCCTTATAATCTGTGCAGGTGTTTGTGATACCATCCTGGGAGCCTTTATTACTTTCTCAGTGACTTGCGGACACTAATTTAGATCACTTGGGGATGGGAGATCTAAAAATTCACATCAAATTCTCCCTCATCTGAAGAAGTGGTGGAGATTATATCTCTTCTCAAGGGGTAGTTTCTAGAATATTCAATCATATCTTTCCTCTTCCCTACTTCCCTAGATCTTTCTATACGGAAATAGGAAATTATTTTCCAAATTACCTTCAAGGTCTCTCCTAGATTGGGGTTGTATATTCTGTATCATATTAGAATTGGGGGCTTAGGCTTTTTCTTATAGGTAAATTGGTTAAATAGTTTATTTTTTACATAATTTTTTTTTATAATCCTCTCTATGCCTCTTGCATTTATTCTCTTGTTTTTCCACCAGTTCCATCCCATCTTTTTTATGGCAAAATGCATGTCAGGTTTAGTATCACTGAGAAGACGCTAAAATATTAGAGTCAAACCTTAAAGCTCTTCTAATCAGAGAGGAGCTTTATTATCTGATTTATATGAAGAGAGGATATAAGTTATTGAGGCTGAGCCAGTTGATTATCTAACAGGGAAAGGAGACCAGACTGACAGTTGGAACTGACAAAAAGCAAAAAGACTACAATTCATTAAAACTACAAAATCTTTATTTAAAAACATACAAACAGACAATTGTATTCCAGCAATTTACTCATTTCTACCAAGGAATAATATGTCAAAAATGTACTAACTATGTGGACCTGCTTACACAACAAGAAAGGGAATTGTACTCCAAAACTAAAAACCTGAGATCCAAAATGATGAAATAGATATTAAGAAGGGGAGGCTTAAATCTACTACTACTATTATTATTATTACAAGCGACCTGCCCGTCAAAAATGACGGGCAATAAAATGTGAAGCCATGGCAATGCTGTTTGCCACACAATGTAAATCTTTTTCTACTGTGAGGACCTTCGGCGCTCATTGCAAGGCTTGCGTTGAGTGCCTTCGGTGCTCATCACGTGGCTCGCAAAGAGCACCTTTGGTACTCATTGCGAGCCTCTCCTCTTGTGTACTTTTGCTCCTCTGAGCACTTTCGGCGCTCATCACAAAGACAGATATACAGTATATCTATATCTATATATATATTTTTTTATTTAAATAATAATTAATTAGTTACTTAATAAATTAATATACTTTACCTATTTCTAACTAATATATCCATCAATCAATAGCCTGAAGAGCTAACAATCTGTTTTTATTTTCCTGCAGCATGCAATGTACAGTTGGCCCTTGCTGCCCTGAGGAGAAAGTGTCATCAATGTCCCAATTTGGGATTAGAAATAGGCTGCCTGCACGAGGGCAAACTGTTGGTTTAGTTGTGTAGAGCACCATTTTAGATTGGTAATGTTATTAGTTGTAAGTTAGTGTTGTAAAATGGTGTCGTTTGTCTATGTCCTAAGTGGTTCTCAAGCATTTGCCGTCCTTTGTAATAGTTCATTTTGTACCTCAAGTGAAAGTGGTACGTGGTTGGCGGTGTATTGCGCAGTCCGGGGTCGTGTAGCCTCGTTTTCATATTTTTTTGGCAGCCATTTTTTTTCTTGCTTACACAATTGTCAAGTGCCGAAACTCAGCAAAATCTACTTACATTCGCGTTCCACCTCACTCCCGGACATCCTGGCTGTTCCCTCGTGCTGTGTGTGATGTTTTTGTTGTATTTTTTGTGTTTTTTGTTTTGCGCAGTTCGGCCGTTAACTTTGTATTTTTCCTATCTTGTATTTTTTTTTTATAAGTCCTGTGTCTCGTAATTTTTTTTTTCTAAGTCCCGCGTTCGTTAACTGCTTGCAGCGTTTCCTAAGTGTTTGGTGGCTAAGTCCCGCGTGTTTCAATGTGTGATCGGCACGCCTCGCTTACCGAGGCGCGCAGGAGTGCCTTTGGTGCTCCTTTCTGGCTAAGTCCTGGGTGTTTCATTACTTTGACTGCTCATAGCTTAAATGCTGCAAGTTTTAGTGCCTTAATGGCTCGCCTCGATACGCGAGGCTCGTAATAAAAATCACAGGGCATTATAGAGCTAGAATACAACATGGCTATGAAACATGGAAAATCACCAATCAAAAATAAACATGCTAATAAAGGTATGACAGATTTCAATATACAAAACAGACAATGGCACCTCTGTCCACACAGACTCATGTCTGAAGAATGAGATAATGACACTGACTTACAATTATCTGCTATTCCATGGCACATATATATAAGGCTTAAATTCATGTTTTCTAAAATAATCTAAAATAACTTCAATAGGAGAGATAATGTCCTCACTAGGAATATAAATGAGTGGCTCCCACATTATAAATAGCTAATTTGTTGTGATAATTACAGTGATAGTCTATGGTGACATTCATCCAGCTTCTCCGGCATCCTATCCAAGTGCAATGTGTCATCTCTGAGTCCCAAAGAAACAGGAATGTATAGCAAGGATAGAGAAAGACTCAAGTTCCTTATGGATGTTTTGATGGACCAGTCTCTGTCACTCTTGATAATTGACCGACTTGGCTCCTGGACACAGAACCTCAGATAAATAACCAGCTGCTTGTCATTGATGTGAATCTTCAAGATCTCAATGGAGCTTCAGACGCCATCAATGGAGTCTGCTCAGAAAGTAGCGTACAAGGCAGGTTTTGAGAGAGTTTAGGGCCAATAAAGAATCAGATAGATAGAGCCCAGAGATAGTCAGTCTTCAGAGTCATGAGGAAAACCAGGCATCTGAACATATAAGAGGCCAGGCACTAAGATGCAGGCTTCAGAGCAGACGGAGTAAGGCTGCAGACGTTGGAGAACCAAAGAGAGAAGAGTTTAGTACATCATGGAGAAAATGTAAAGACTTGGAGCAATGAGAGGAACTAGAAGGAGATATTCAGACTTCGGACCAGACAAATACTGTATCTCCACTGTACTACAGGATACAATGATATACCATCTACAGAGCAGGTGAAGAGCATGATGGGAGCTGCAGCTAAACAGTGGTATGGACAAAACCAGGCCAATCTATCTCTGTCTGTCTATGTATATCTATCTAGCACAACGCAATGTTCTCCAGTAGCAGTCTTTACTGTACAATAATGTGTTGAATTCCAGCAATGGTTTGACAACAACTATATATGATGGATTTGTGATGTTTTTCTTGACCTGTTCCTTTGTTTTTCCTGAATTTCTTTGTTTTTATCACAGCTGGTATTGCTGAATAGATAATAGCTCCATAAACATCCTGACTGGGTGGCACCGCTCATGTGAAAAACAAGTTCATTGGCAAAGATTGGCTTCTAAGTAAGATGTCCCTTAATACATTAAAGATAAATTGTTTTGGACAATGGGCCCAGATGGTTCCTCGAGTGTTTATTCTAGCCCTTTAAGTCCGTCCTCACATTGCTCATCTTGATCCAGATCTCCTCCAGTTTCTTCTCATGCTCCTGAGCTGAAGTTGGTGCTTCTCCCGGTGATATTTGTGCCTTCAGCTTCTTGCCAGGAGTGCGTATGCCATCAGGTGATAGAGACGTGCCAACAACACCTGAGCCAAGTGGCAACGTGACTCAAAGTCTTCCATTATTGAAGTAGAGACCTCCCTCACACAGTATGGTGTCCCTATTTAGACATCACTTATACTGGTTCTGGTTTTGGAGACTCCAAAAGGATACTGAGACATTCAAAGACGACTAATATGGTACATGGTCTAATAGACAAAACATAAAGAAAGACTTCCTTAAAGGAACATGGGATGTTCTGGGTGTCACTAGGAATATAATATACCTATATTTCTCTTTAAATTTGTGTTTCTGTCATAGTGCTTAAAAACTCTTTTTCTGCCTAAAATCTTACAAGTTGTTCCTAACTGGTTTTCTCTTCTGCAGCTCATGAAGACAGCGTACTTCAAAACACACGGCGTGCAGTGTCTCATAGTAACCAATCAGTGGCAACATTCTGTAACATGCTGCTTGAGAGGGGCCATTGACAGGCTACTGTTAAATACTGCACTTCACACTGTATGCATTCATGAGCTGCATAAGCTACAGAGGGCAGACCCAAACAGGTACAGATTGTATGATTTTAGGCAGAAATATCAGAGCTTTTAAGCACTTTTTCACAAACTAAAGTAAATAAAAGTAAACAGATACACAGGTATATTATATTCCTAGTGACATCCAGAAACTTTTCATGTTCCTTTAATATGTATAGCCAGTGGTGGAGCTAATGAATGGAGGGCCCCTGTGCCAAATGAGGGCTCACTTTCTATAGAAGGTAGGTGCCCGCAGGGGTTAATAAAATATCAAATGTATATGTAGGTAGACAGACTGCTCTTAGGGTGACCAGAACCCCATTACTAGTCATTATCTGTCCCATTCCCTTTGCCGGCTGCACTGGCAGAAGCTCCATCACTGATTGGTAATCCAATCAATGTAATCTGATTGGACAGCCCAGTTAGAATGCAGCCATCCAATCAGAAGCCACTGCTATGTATCTGCTGCATCAGGTGGGACTTGAAGTTCTATGTTGCAGGGAGGCTAGAAAAAGATAACTGGTCTGTGTTGTTGTACAAACATAGCGGTATCTGTTTAAGTTATCTAAATTATTATTATCCAGTTTGTTTCCATTAATACAACTGCAATGCCCAAATACTGATACACTGATCATTAATACAATTCTTATGTTATTATTTATAATGGCAATATTAAATATTATACTTACTTTCAAAGTTTAGAGTATCAGTCCCAATTTTAGCACTTTGTCTCCACCCTGATAAGGTCATCAACGGGAAGGGGAACTAAAGATAGGTCTAAAGGGCTTTAAGAACAATCTGGTTAAATAAGAGGCCAAACAATCATCTACAGAAAACAAAGCTTGTTGCAAAGGGAAACCACTTCAACACAGCAAGTCTCCCTTATTGTGATAGTAGCCTTCAAGTATAATAAAGCATTTTATAAAATTCAAGAGGAAAGTATCTTCGAGAAAAAGAGGAATGCAAGAACAAGAGCTCATGGTGTAAAGTCGAAAAGCGGAAGATATATGGGGAATGTGAGAAAGTACTAGGTACATACAGCCTCATTACATTTTGGCTAAGTTTAAAAAGTAGCCCGTAGTGAAAAAAGCAGGGCTGAAGGCTATTAAATTAGCCTCGTAAACCTCTACATTGCCGACCTGCATGTTAGAACGCAGGCCGACCGACAAATGCCTACATTTTGTGCAACTTGGAATATCGCAGCTCGCAACCCTTTGATCTATCCCGCTATGTTCCAATCATGCTATTAAATTGCAACAAAGTCTCCCGCGAGTTAGCCCATAACACGCAAACGGAGAACAAAGCCCAATGAGTGCTGGGGAGGACTTGCAAAGGCTGCAAAATCCCTTACATTTGCTGTGTGAGCAGCAGAAGAAACCCCCACTCCGGCCCCAAACCTCCTTCCGACCCCTAAAGCTCCCCCTGTTCCCCAATACATTCCCATGCTGCAGAGGTCCCGATCGGGACCTCCGCAGCCTCACAGAATGATCACAGTTAAACTGTGAAACACGTCTGCCAGGGGAACACCCCGGCACCTAAGATTAACGCTCTAAATGCTGGAGGATTCCAATCAGTGTCCCCATATTAACCCGTGAAATTTAAATTTCCCACCTTAATAACTAAAAAATTAACCACTTTCACAGGGGTACTATAAGTACCCCCCCAGGCATCTAAAATTAACCCCATCACTCATGGGGGTCTTCATAGACCCCCTTGAACCTCTAATTAACCCCTCAGTCCCATAAGGGTCTATACAGACCCTTATGGGACACTAATAAACCCCCAATTAGTTCCATATACAGACCCTTATGGGACAATACTGAACCCCCATTAGTCCTATAAGTGTCTATACAGACCCTTATGGGACACAAATTTACCTCCATTAGTCTCATAATGGTCTATACAGACCCTTATGGGACACTAATTAACCCCCATTAGTTCCATATACACACCCTTATGGGACAATACTGAACCCCCATTAGTCATATAAGTGTCTATACAGACCCTTATGGGACACTTATTAACCTCCATTAGTCTCATAATGGTCTATAGTCCCATAAGGGTCTATAAAGACCCTTATGGGATAATACTGAACCCCCATTAGTCACATAAGGGTCTATAAGTGCCATGTGGGTCCTCCAGGACCCTCATGACACCAAGTCTAAGAACTACCCTACACTACCCTATTAGCCACCCCAATAAACCAATAAATCTAAATTAACCCCATCTAAGTAATTAACCACCCCTTTAAGTAAGCAACCCCCTCTAACTAATTAACCCCATCTAAGTAATTAACCCTATTTAACCCTCACCGTACCTAATACCTAATTAACAATATCACTAAGCACTTAATCCCACCTATTTAATCTTGTCTAGTATTATTTAACCCCATTTAGTCCTATTTAACCCTAACTGGGCCTATGTAACCATATCTAGACCTATTTAACCTCATCTAGACCTATTTAACCCCATCTAGTCTCATTTAACCCCATCAAGTCTCATTTAACCCTCTGGACATATGTAACCCTATCTAGTCCTATTTAACCCCATCTAGATCTATTTTACCACGCCTAGTCCTATTTAAACCCATTTAGTACTATTTAACCCTAACTGGGCCTATTAACCCACCTAACACCCTAATAAAATCCCTATTACACCACTAATTACACAAAATAAAAAACCTAGAATTACAGAAAATAAAAAACTCACCTAATTACACAAAATAAAAAAGGAAATAACTGAAAATAAAAAAAGAACATTACCAAAAATAAAAAACCTAAGTTACGTAAAAATAAAAAACCTACTTTACAGAAAATAAAAAAAAACTACTTTACATAAATTAAAAAAACTTAAGTTACCGCTCCCAAAAAAGCACACATTACATAAAATAAAACATACATTACTTACAATATAACCCCTCAATACAAAAAGAAAACTCCTCAATACATGCAGTTAACCCCTAAATACATACAATTAACCACTAACTACATACATTAATTTCCCTAACAACATACATTAATACCCTTAACTACATACATTTAAACCCTAACTACCTACAATTAAACCCCTAACTACATACAATAAAACCACTAACTGCATACAATTAAAATCCCTAATTCTTCCCCCCCCCCACTACACCTAGAACAGGGTAGGTAAGACCACTTACCTTGCCAAAATGCCCCTCCAGCGACAACGGTTTTCTTGCCTTCGTCCCTAGCATAAGGGCCCTTCATAGATGTCCACAGGTCCAGCACCCCTAGGATAAAAAGAAAAATTAATAAAAAAAATTATCACACCATATAACCATAAACATTATAAATAGTACACTTACCTTTTCGCGACGACGCCGCCCTCTTAGTAGTTTTCGGAGGCAGGGCCTCTCCAAAAAAATATCAGAGCCCTACCCTGGAGAAGCTCCCCGCCGAAATGAGGCTTCTCGCGCGTGCTCTGAAAAAAAAAAAAAAAGAGGTTACCATCTTGGTTAAAGAACAGTTGAATCATTCCAAATATAAATGAATGAAGTAGACAAAGGTATTGGTGCCCGTTACTGTTACTATGGGTATATATGGGGAACCTTCACTCATTCTATTAGAGGCACCCTTTCTCCCCCTCTCTAACATGAAGTGGTCTGTTAATATATACACAGTTTTCTCACATTAGAATTCCATCCGCATATCATGTGATCAGAACAGTTCTCCCCAGTGTTTATATCCAGCATACGCATGCCAAAGATTCAGCACGTACATAAAAGTAATTAAATCCATACTTTAAATGACAATAGTTCCTCAACACATTTGTGATAGAAGCCTCCACTGTACAGTAGTACAAACAATGAACAGTACATTAGTCATTCCATTTGAATATCTAAAAAATAAGTTAATAAACTTATTTCCTGCTCAAATTTCTCAGAAATACAGTTAATGCACTGCACTCTGGGAAAACTGGGCGGAGACATGCAAATGAGACCACAATGCACACTCACTCTAATTAATCCAATAACCATTTTAGACATGGCTGCTTTTAAGCTTATGCATGCTGTATTTCGCAGCTTTTAAGTGCAGCACTGGAATGGATTATGCACTAATTTACTTATCATTGTTTGTACTACTGTACGGTGGAGGCTTCTATCACTCTTCAGCTCACCATATGTGAAACGTTTGCTGTAGTGAACTACTCTTTACAAAAATCTATCACACAAACCAGGCACCCGCTCCAAACAGACGATCGGCAATAACAGTGAAACAGTTCTGTATGTGGGTGGGTGTCCTGGTTTGTGCATGGTCCATTCCGGTGCTCTGCTTAAAGCTGTGAAATACAGTGTGGATAAGTTTAAAAGGAGCCAAGTATAAAATGGTTATTGGATTAATTAGAGTGAGCGTGCATTGTGGTCTCATTTACATGTCCCTGGGAAGACGTCCATCACAGAGATGAGTTAGAGATTGGAAAATATTTAAGGACAGCATTAAATCTTTTACTTTCAGCTTCTTTTAATAAATGATACAGAATCTCACTCAAAAAAGAGTCTTCAAGATAGCTTAATTTCCCATATCTTCTGGCTTACAACAGATCCAAGTCTGGATAAAGGTTTTAGAGGGGAAAAAAATAGCTATTGAAATTATGTATATATATATATATATATATATATATATATATATATATATATCCTTCAATAATTTGAATTACAATTTGATTTCCTTATAAATATACGCTCATGAGGAAAAAAAATTATGGAGAGAAAGATCTTAAACAAATAAACAAGGTAAGATCAGGTTTGAAAAGTCGGGTGTTACAGACAAAAGAAGTGGAAGTGAGGTCAGAGGTCACAGACAGTCTGTGAGTGGAAGTAAGTGCAAGCGTAAGGTGAGTTGGGTCACAGAGACTGAGTGTAACTGCATGTGAGTGTATGCGGGTGTCTGTGACTGTGTGTGTGGGTGACAGTGTGTGTGAGTGACAGTGTGTGTATGTGTGTGACAGTGTGTGTATGAGTGACAGTGGGAGTCTGTGTGTGAGTGACAGTGGGTGTCTGTGTGTGAGTGACAGTGCGTGACTGTGTCTGTGACAGTGTGTGTCAGTGGGTGACTGTGTGTGAGTGACAGTGTGTGTCTGTGTGACAGTGCGTGTCTGTGTGTGAGTGACAGTGGGTGACTGTGTGTCAGTGACAGTGGGTGACTGTGTGTGAGTGACAGTGTGTGTGACAGTTTGTGTCTGTGTGTGAGTGATAGTGTGTGTCTGTGTGACTGTGTGTGTCTGTGTGTGAGTGACAGTGTGTGTCTGTGTATGTGTGACAGTGAGTGACTGTGTGTGTCTGTGTGACAGTGTGTGTCTGTGTGTGAGTGACTGTGTGTGTCTGTGTGTGAGTGACAGTTTGTGTCTGTGTGTGAGGGACAGTATGTGTCTGTGTATGTGTGACAGTGAGTGACTGTGTGTGAGTGACTGTGTGTGTCTGTGTGACAGTAAGTGTCTGTGTGTGAGTGACAGTGGGTGTTTGTGTGTGAGTGACAGTTTGTGTCTATGTGTGAGTGACAGTATGTGTCTGTGTATGTGTGACAGTGAGTGACTGTGTGTGTCTGTGTGACAGTGAGTGTCTGTGTGTGACAGTGGGTGTCTGTGTGTGAGTGACAGTTTGTGTCTGTGTGTGAGTGACAGTATGTGTCTGTGTGTGAGTGACAGTGTGTGTATGTGTGTGAGTGACAGTGTGTGTCTGTGTGTGTGACAGTTTGTGTCTGTGTGTGAGTGACAGTATGTGTCTGTGTGAGTGACAGTGTGTCTGTGTGTGAGTGACAGTTTGTGTCTGTGTGTGAGTGACAGTATGTGTCTGTGTGTGTGACAGTGTGTGTCTGTGTGTGAGTGAAGTGACAGTTTGTGTCTGTGTGAGTGACATTATGTGTCTGTGTGTGAGTGACAGTGTGTGTCTGTGTGTGAGTGACAGTATGTGTCTGTGTGTGAGTGACAGTGTGTGTCTGTGTGTGAGTGACAGTTTGTGTCTGTGTGTGACAGTGTGTGTCTGTGTGTGTGGCAGTTTGTGTCTGTGTGAGTGACAGTATGTGTCTGTGTGTGAGTGACAGTGTGTGTCTGTGTGTGAGTGACAGTTTGTGTCTGTGTGAGTGACAGTATATGTCTGTGTGTGAGTGACAGTGTGTGTTTGAAAGTTTGTGTCTGTGTGTGACAGTATGTGTCTGTGTGTGACTGACTGTGTTTCTGTGTATGAGTGACAGTTTGTGTCTGTGTGTGAGTGACAGTGTGTGAGTGACAGTTTGTGTCTGTGTGTGAGTGACAGTATGTGTCTGTGTGTGTGTGTGTCTGTGTGTGAGTGACAGTTTGTGTCTGTGTGAGTGACAGTATGTGTCTGTGTGTGAGTGACTGTGTGTGAGTGACAGTATGTGTCTGTGTGAGTGACAGTATATGTCTGTGTGTGAGTGACAGTATGTGTCTGTGTGTGAGTGACAGTTTGTGTCTGTGTGTGTGACAGTATGTGTCTGTGTGAGTGACAGTTTGTGTCTGTGTGTGAGTGACAGTATGTGTCTGTGTGTGAGTGACTGTGTGTGAGTGACAGTTTGTCTCTGTGTGAGTGACAGTATGTGTCTGTGTGAGTGACAGTATGTGTCTGTGTGTGAATGACAGTGTGTGTTTGTGTGTGAGTGACAGTTTGTGTCTGTGTGTGACAGTATGTCTGTGTGTGACTGACTGAGTTTCTGTGTATGAGTGACAGTTTGTGTCTGTGTGTGAGTGACAGTTTGTGTCTGTGTGTGAGTGACAGTTTGTGTCTGTGTGAGTGACAGTATGTGTCTGTGTGAGTGACAGTATGTGTCTGTGTGTGTGTGTCTGTGTGTGAGTGACAGTTTGTGTCTGTGTGAGTGACAGTATGTGTCTGTGTGTGAGTGACTGTGTGTGAGTGACAGTTTGTGTCTGTGTGTGTGACAGTATGTGTCTGTGTGAGTGACAGTATGAGTCTGTGTGTGAGTGACAGTATGTGTCTGTGTGTGAGTGACTGTGTGTGAGTGACAGTTTGTGTCTGTGTGTGTGTGACAGTATGTGTCTGTGTGAGTGACAGTATGTGTCTGTGTGTGAGTGACAGTATGTGTCTGTGTGTGAGTGACTGTGTGTGAGTGACAGTTTGTGTCTGTGTGTGTGACAGTATGTGTCTGTGTGAGTGACAGTATGTGTCTGTGTGTGAGTGACTGTGTGTGTGACAGTTTGTGTCTGTGTGAGTGACAGTATGTGTCTGTGTGTGAGTGACAGTATGTGTCTGTGTGTGAGTGACAGTTTGTGTCTGTGTGTGTGACAGTTTGTGTCTGTGTGTGAGTGACAGTTTGTGTCTGTGTGTGAGTGAGTGTGTGACTGTGTGTGAGTGACAGTATGTGTCTGTGTGTGAGTGACAGTATGTGTCTGTGTGTGAGTGACAGTTTGTGTCTGTGTGTGAGACAGTATGTGTCTGTGTGAGTGACAGTTTGTGTATGTGTGTAAGTGACAGTTTGTGTCTGTGTGTGAGTGACTGTGCGTGAGTGACAGTTTGTGTCTGTGTGTGTGACAGTATGTGTCTGTGTGAGGGACAGTTTGTGTCTGTGTGTGAGTGACAGTTTGTGTCTGTGTGTGAGTGACAGTATGTGTCTGTGTGTGAGTGACTGTGTGTCTGGGTATTTTCCCACCTCAGTGTGTCTGTCCCAGTCCGTGGGTCTCTTGGATTCAGTGGATCTCGGTGTCAGTGAGTTAGAGATAAAGAGGATGTGACAGAGACCAGAAGGAAATGGGAACAGAACGTGCAGAGAATAAACATAAATATAAATACATTATAATATAGTAGGGAATGATGTGACAGAATATTTATCTGTGTTATCGTTAAGGAGATAGATAGATAGATAGATAGATACAAAGCATCTGTGTCTAACAATCCCTGTTATTCCTTGGCCATGTGACCCATTGGTGCAGGTAATAATAACAGCCCCCTACTCATTCGGCCCTGCTCATGTCTTGTTACATCTATAATCTGCATAACCTGTATAACATGGCTCCTCCTCATACATTATTATCATATCCCAGTATTAGTTGCTCCTTTTTGTTCTCGCACCGGATAACTGGTCACAGAGCCAAATGACACTGACTTATCTCCTGATCACCAATTAGATCATTAATCACTTTATTTAACTGCTAGGAACTCTAAAATACAAAGTTCAGCTCCTGGCTGCCATCTTGGAAAAATAAGAGGACGTGAATAATCATTACACCAAACTACAAGTCCCAGAAACCCTTGCTGTAAAACTTCTGAGAAAAGAGGCGTGTCCCTGGTTATAGTCTGGGCTATATGGTGGTACTGTGTGCATATTAATATATCTTTATATCTATATATATATATATATATATATAACATTTATGATGTTATTTCTGGATTTAATGTGTGCATCGTGCTTTATACCCACTGTGTAAAACATTTTTCTGGAGTTGCCCAAAACAAACATGGCGATCCAAGTGACGTGTATTGGTTTCCTGTACAGCGTGCGTCATGACATCACAATCGCGACCTAGCAACCGGAAATCCGCTGGTTTCTGAGTCAGAGGCACAGGTTGGAGCGAGTTCTGTGTATGTATGTGTTTATTTAATATGTGCTTGCCCTTACTTCTGTGTTTATACTGATGAGGAGGCTTTATCTATATGTGATAAATACATGTGCAGTCTGGTCAGTAATTAGTGCCATATAAGTACTAAACCCCCTGAGGAAGGTGTTCTGTCCCATCACAGTGTAACTCAGATCCTTTTCCTCCCTGAACCATCCTACTTGGCCTTAGTGTCTCCCATATTTGTCACCCAATGACCTAACCAGCATTACAGTGTTTGGTTCCCTGTTAGGTCACTGTACGAGGCTCGCAATGAGCGCCGAAGCATCTTGGAACACCAACAAAATTTACCGCCCTTACAATCTTATTGCCGTCATTTTTTTGACAGGCAAGTCGCTAGTCACATATATAGTTGTGAACAATACGGGTTGTTTTAACGCTTGTGGGCTCACATAACGCTCGTTAAGCGAGGGACGCAGTTGCTGACAAGGAGTGCCAAAGGCGCTCCTTTCACTGGTGGAGGTGAACCCAGTAAGCGCTCATCCTTACGACCCCGCACGACTTAGGCAGGGATTGCCTACGACCCCACACAACCTCTTCCCCTCCTCCTCTCCTTACCCGGTGTCTCTCTTCCCCTCCTCCTCTCCTTACCCTGTGTCTCTCTTCCCCTCTTCCTCTCCTTACCCTGTGTCTCTCTTCCCCTCCACCTCTCCTTACCCTGTGTCTCTCTTCCCCTCCTCCTCTCCATACACTGTGTCTCTCTTCCTCCCCTTACCCTGTGTCTCTCTTCCCCTCCTCCTCTCCATACCCTGTGTGTCACTTCCTCTCTTTACCCTGTGTCTCTCTTCCCCTCCTCCTATCCTTACTCTGTGTCTCTCTTCCTCTCCTTCCCCTGTGTGTCTCTTCCCCATCTCCTCTCTTTCCCCTGTGCCTCTCTTCCCCTCCCCCTCTCCTTACCCTGTGTCTCTCTTCCCCTCCCCCTCTCCTTACCCTGTGTCTCTCTTCCCCTCCCCCTCTCCTTACCCTGTGTCTCTCTTCCCCTCCCCCTCCCCTTACCCTGTGTCTCTCTTCCCCTCCTCCTCTCCATACCCTGTGTGTCTCTTCCTCTCCTTACCCTGTGTCTCTCTTCCCCTCCTCCTATCCTTACTCTGTGTCTCTCTTCCTCTCCTTCCCCTGTGTGTCTCTTCCCCATCTCCTCTCTTTCCCCTGTGCCTCTCTTCCCCTCCCCCTCTCCTTACCCTGTGTCTCTCTTCCCCTCCCCCTCTCCTTACCCTGTGTCTCTCTTCCCCTCCCCATCTCCTTACCCTGTGTCTCTCTTCCCCTCCCCCTCCCCTTACCCTGTGTCTCTCTTCCCCTCCCCCTCTCCTTACCCTGTGTCTCTCTTCCCCTCCTCCTCTCCTTACCCTGTGTCTCTCTTCCCCTCCTCCTCTCCTTACCCTGTGTCTCTCTTCCCCTCCTCCTCTCCTTCCCCTGTGTCTCTCTTCCCCATCTCCTCTCCTTACCCTGTGTCTCTCTTCCCCTCCTCCTCTCCTTACCCTGTACCTCGCTTTCCTTCCCCCTCTCCTTCCTCTGTGTCTCTCTTCCCCTCCTCCTCTCCTTCCCCTGTGTGTCTCTTCCCCTCCTCCTCTCCTTACCCTGTGTCTCTCTTCCCCTTCTCCTGTCCTTCCAGTGTGTCTCTCTCTTCCCTTTCTCCTCTCCCTCATTGTTTGCTGCCTGCAACTAAAAATTACGACCCATGGCACTTAGAAGTAAAAAAATACACAAGGTCATAAAACAAACACGAAAAACACTCACCGACAGCACGGGAGGACAGCCAGGACATCTGTAAGTGAGGTTGAATGCAAATTTAACCCTAATTTCCCCAGTTTCCCCACTCGAAAATCGCCTAAGCGAGAAAAAAATGGTGGCCGAAAAAAATGGAAACGAGGCTCCCCGACCCAGGACCGCGAAAAACACTGCTAAACACGTACAAGTTTACCAAGAGGTCCGAGATAAGCTCGAGACCCCACACTAACCCCTTGGATCGGGGTTTTCCGATCGGACCCCCGCAATGTGCCCACATTAAGCCGATGCTGGGGGTCCCCATCGGGGACCACCGCAATTTCCCGACATTGATCCTTGCAAGGGGGGTCAGGATCGTGTCCCCTCCTGCATTTAAAAGCTCTAAATTCCCTGTTGCGGCTCCTTAAAGGGACAGCTGCACACAAACACTTAAGGCCAACAGCGGGGGTACTGTAAGTTCCCCCACCGGCACCTAACATTAACCCCCCAATGATGGGGGTCCCACATTAACCCTCGCAGTGGGGGTCCCCCACTGAGATCAAATTTCCCGCCTTGCGGGTCCTTAAAGGACCCACGAAAAATCAAAATTTTTCCTATTCATACAGAGCCCCATGAGCCCCAAATAACCATGTCACTCATGGGGGTCAATGCAGACCCCCATAAGTCCTTAATTAACCCTGTCACTCATGGGGGTCAATACAACCCCCATAATCCCTTAATTAACTCTCTCACTCATGGGGGTCAATACAGACCTCCATAAGCCAATAATTAACCCGGTCACTCATGGGGGTCAATACAGACCCCCATAATCCATTAATTAACCCTGTCACTCATGGGGGTCAATAAAAAAACCCTATAATCCATTAATTAAACCTGTCAATTATAGGGGTCAATACAGACCCACACTGTCACTCATTGGGGTCAATACACAACCCCCATAATCCATTCATTAACCCTGTCACTCATGGGGGTCAATACAGACCCCCATATTCCCTTAATTAACCCTGTCACTCATGGGGGTCAATACAGACCACCATAAGCCATTAATTAACCCTGTCACTCATGGGGGTCAATACAGACCTCCATAAGCCCTTAATTGACCCTGTCACTCATGGGGGTCAATACAGACCCCCAAAAAGCCCTTAATTAACCCTGCCACTCATGGGGGTCAATACAGACCCCCATAATCCCTTAATTAACCCTGTCACTCATGGGAGTCAATACAGACCCCCATATGCCCTTAATTAACCCTGTCACTCATGGGAGTCAATACAGACCCCCAAAAAGCCCTTAATTAACCCTGCCACTCATGGAGGCCAATACAGACCCCCATAATTCCTTAATTAACCCTGTCACTCATGGGAGTCAATACAGACCCCCATAATTCATTAATTAACCCTGTAACTCATGGGGGTCAATACAGACCACCATAAGCCATTAATTAACCCCATCAGTCCCATAAGGGTATATAAAGACCCTTATGCGGCAGTTACAACCCTAACATTAACCACATAAGTGCCATGACTGTCCTCAAGGACCCTCATGACACTAATTACAAACACTACACTGCACTATACCCCCCAATAAACCATTACATCTAAACTACCCCTCCTCTACACTAACCTACTAACACCTACACTTCCTACCTACACTACCTACCCCCTAATAAAAAACTCCCACCACACTAATTACAGAAAATAATTTAAAAAAAAATCTACATTGTGACAGGTGACATTGTGTGCCAAACAGCATTCCCAGCCTTACAATTTTATTGACCATTTTATTTCTTCTGTCATCTATACAGTTTTCTTATGCTGTTTCTCAATCTTCCAGCATCCAACTCACTGATGATGAACAAGAAGATGTCTGAGAGGATCTTGATTCACGTCCTGGAGATCATCGGCCTGCTGACTGGAGAGGTGAGAGCTGCTGAAGATGTTATAATGAAGACTGGAGTGGTGAGAGCTACTGAATATGTTATAATGATGACCTGAGAGGTGAGAGAGACTGGAGATGTTATAATGAGGACTGGAGAAGTGTAGCTGCTGGATATGTTATAATGAGGACTGTAGAGGGGAGAGCTTTTGGAGATGTTATAAAGAGGACCCGAGAGGTGAGCGAGACTGGAGATGTTATAATGAGGACTGGAGAGGTGAGAGAGACTGGAGATGTTATATTAAGGACCCAAGAGGTGAGAGAGACTGGAGATGTTATCATGAGGACCGGAGAGGTGAGAGCTGCTGGAGATGTTATAATGAGGACTGGAGAGGTGAGAGCTGCTGGAGATGTTATAATGACTGGAGAGGTGAGAGCTGCTGGAGATGTTTTAATGAGGACTGAAGAGGTGAGAGAGACTGGAGATGTTATAATAAGGACTGGAGAGGTGAGAGCTGCCTAAGATGTTATAATGAGGACCCGAGAGATGAGAGAGACTGGGGATGTTATAATGAGGACTGTTGTAGTGAGAGCTGCTGGAGATGTTATAATGAGGACTGGAGAGGTGAGAGCTGCTGGAGATGTTATAATGAGGACTGGAGAGGTGAGAGCTGCTGGAGATGTTTTAATGAGGACTGGAGAGGTGAGAGAGATTGGAGATGTTATAGTAAGGACTGGAGAGGTGAGAGAGACTAGAGATGTTATAATGGGGACTGGAGAATTGAGAGAGACGGGAGATGTTATAATGAGGACCTGAGAAGTGAAAGAGACTGGAGATGTTATAATGAGGACCCGAGAGGTAAGAGAGACTGGGGATGTTATAATGAGGACTGGAGAGGTGAGAGCTGCTGGAGATGTTATAATGAGGACTGGAGGGGTGAGAGAGACGGGAGATGTTATAATGAGGACCTGAGAAGTGAGAGAGACTGGAGATGTTATAATGAGGACTGGAGAGTTGAGAGAGACTGGAGATGTTATGAGGACTGGAGAGGTGAGAGAGGCTGGAGATGTTATAATGAGGACTGGAGAGGTGAGAGAGACTGGAGATGTTATAATGACTGGAGAGGTGAGAGAGGCTGGAGATGTTATAATGAGGAGTGGAGAGGTGACAAACACTGGAGATGATATAATGAGGACTGTAGAGGTGAGAGAGACTGGAGATGTTATAGGGAGGACCGGAGAGGTGAGAGAGACTGGATAAGTTATATTAAGGACCCAACAGGTGAGAGCTGCTGGAGATGGTATAATGAGGGCCCCAGAGGTGAGAGCTGCTGGAGATGTTATAATGAGGACTGGAGAGGTGAGAGAGACTTGAGATGTTATAATGAGGACTGGAGAGGTGAGAGAGACTGGATATGTTATAATGAGGACTGGAGAAGTGAGAGAGACTGGATATGTTATATTAAGGACCCGAGAGATGAGAGCTGTTGGACATGTTATAATGACTGGAGAAGTGAGAGAGACTGGAGATTTTATAATGAGGACTGGAGAGGTGATAGAGACTGGAGATGTTATATTGAGGACTTGAGTGGTGAAAGCTGCTCGAGATTGTATAATGAGGACTGGAGAGGTGAGAGCTGCTAGAGATGTTATAATGAGGACTGGAGAGGTGAGAGAGACTGGAGATGTTATAATGAGGACTGGAGAGGTGAGAGAGACTGGAGATGTTATAATGAGGACTGGAGAGGTGACAGCTGCTGGAGATGTTTTAATGAGGGCCGAAGAGGTGAGAGAGACTGGAGATGTTATAATGAGGACCGGAGAGGTGAGAGAGACTGGAGATGTTATAATGAGGACTGGAGAGGTGAGAGAAACTGGAGATGTGTTAATGAGGACTGGAGAGGTGAGAGAGACTGGAGATGTTATAATGAGGACTGGAGAGGCAAGAACTGCTGGAGATGTTATAATGAGGACTGGAGAATTGAGAGAGACTGGATATGTTATATTGAGGACCAGAGAGATGAGAGCTACTGTAAATGTTATAATGACTGGAGAGGTGAGACAGACTGGAGATGTTATGATGAGGACTGGAGAGGTGAGAGAGACTGGAGATGTTATAATGAGGACTGGAGAGGTGAGAGAGACTGGAGATGTTATAATGAGGACTGGAGAGGTGAGAGAGACTGGAGATGTTATAATGAGGACTGGAGAGGTGAGAGAGGCTGGAGATGTTATAATGAGGACTGGAGAGGTGAGAGAGGCTGGAGATGTTATAATGAGGACTGGAGAATTGAGAGAGAGACTGGAGATGTTATAATGAGGACCTGAGAGGTGAGAGGGACTGAAGATGTTATAATGAGGACTGGAGTGGTGAGAGCTGCTGGAGATGTTATAATGAGGACTGGAGTGGTGAGAGCTGCTGGAGATGTTTTAATGAGGACTGAAGAGGTGAGAGAGACTGGAGATGTTATAATGAGGACTGGAGATGTGAGAGAAACTGGAGATGTGTTAATGAGGACTGGAGAAGTGAGAGAGACTGGAGATGTTATAATGAGGACTGGAGAGGTAAGAGCTGCTGGAGATGTTATAATGAGGACTGGAGAATTGAGAGAGTCTGGATATGTTATAATGAGGACTGGAGAGGTCAGAGAGACTTGAGATGTTATAATGAGGACCGGAGAGGTGGTAGATACTGGAGATGTTATAATGAGGAGCGAAGAGGTGAGAGGGACTGGAGATGTTATAATGAGGACCGGAGAGATGAGAGCTGCTGGAGATGTTATAATGACTAAAGAGGTGAGGGAGACTGGAGATGTTATAATGAGGACTGGAGAGGTGAGAGAGACTGGAGATGTTATAATGAGGACTGGAGAGGTGAGAGAGACTGGAGATGTTATAATGAGGCCTGGAGAGGTGAGAGAGACTGGAGATGTTATAATGAGGCCTGGAGAGGTTAGAGAGATTGGAGATTAAACAGTGAATCACTATGTTGCAATCACAAAAGGGGTAAGTGCATCACACGTGTTTCTATTATTAGTGTTTTTCACAGCTTGTATTTAGCTCATATTTCTTTTACCATAATCTTGTGTCCTGGCCTCTCTTTGCCCAGGATATTTAGTATCTTATAACCTCAGAAGCTCCTGTGCTTTCTGTTTCTTAGTGTTTATATATATCAAATAATGACGGCAATGAAATTGTAAGGTAGCTAATGCTGTTTGGTGTATAATAATGAAATATATAATACATTAATAAATGAATATACTTTACCTATTTTGAAGCATTGTGTTGAAGAGCTGGCAATCTTTTTTGGTGTTGCTGCAGCATTAGTGGTGTGGAGCTGCTGTGTAAGCGTGATGAATGTGTGCAGTGTAATAGTGTGAGTGCGCGAGACGAAACCGTTAGCGTAGTTGTGTACTTCCGCATTGGTGTAAAATGGCGGGTAATGTGTGGTATGCGTCTTAGCGGAATATCCGTAAGTGTTTTGTGGTGTTTTGCGAGTTTCTTGTGGTGTTTTGCGTGTTTAGAGTGCTGTAGCCTCATTTTCGTTTTGTTCGGCGGCCATTTTTTCTCTCGCTTAGATAATTTTCTAGTGTCTAAACTCTTTTATTTTTAGTTAAATGAAGGTTTAAGTTGTTTTTTTGAGGTCCTGGATGCTCCCTCTTGCAGTAGGTAAGCTTTTTATGTATGTGTTGTGTGTATTTATTGTGTTTTGAATTTTTTCCTGTTCACTGGTTGCGGGCGCTTTTTGCAAGGTCGTAATGAGTGGTAACGTGTGTCGTATGTTGTTTGCGTTGCGAAAAGTTTGCGAGGGTCGCAGTTGCTGTGTGGTGTTTTTTGCGTTACAACGTAAAGTTTGCGAGGGTCGCAGTTGCTGGCAAGGAGCGCTGCAAACCCGCAAGTGTTAGCAACAACTCGTATACTCACAACTATATACAGTCAGGTCCGTAAATATTGGGACATCGACACAATTCTAAACTTTTTGGCTCTATACACCACCACAATGGATTTGAAATGAAACGAACAAGATGTGCTTTAACTGCAGACTTTCAGCTTTAATTTGAGGGTATTTACATCCAAATCAGGTGAACGGTGTAGGAATTACAACAGTTTGTATATGTGCCTCCCACTTTTTAAGGGACCAAAAGTAATGGGACAATTGGCTGCTCAGCTGTTCCATGGCCAGGTGTTTGTTATTCCCTCATTATCCCATTTAAAAAGAGCAGATACAAGCTCCAATGTTTATTTCAAGTGTGCTATTTGCATTTGTTACTGTTAACTCTCAATATGAGATCCAAAGAGCTGTCACTATCGGTGAAGCAAGCCATCATTAGGCTGAAAAAAACAAAACAAACCCATCAGAGAGATAGCAAAAACATTAGGTGTGACCAAATCAACTGTTTGGAACATCCTTAAAAAGAAAGAACGCACCGGTGAGCTCAGCAACACCAAAAGACCCGGAAGACCACGGAAAACAACTGTGGTGGATGACCGAATAATTATTTCCCTGGTGAAGAAAACACCCTTCACAACAGTTGGCCAGATCAAGAACACTCTCCAGGAGGTAGGTGTATGTGTGTCAAAGTCAACAATCAAGAGAAGACTTCACCAGAGTAAATACAGAGGGTTCACCACAAGATGTAAACCATTGGTGAGCCTCAAAAACAGGAAGGTCAGATTAGAGTTTTCCAAACAACACCTAAAAAAGACTTCACAGTTCTGGAACAACATCCTATGGACAGATGAGACTAAGATCAACTTGTACCAGAGTGATGGGAAGAGAAGAGTATGGAGACGGAAATGAACTGCTCATGATCCAAAGCATACCACCTCATTAGTGAAGCATGGTGGTGGTAGTGTCATGGCGTGGGCATGTATGGCTGCCAATGGAACTGGTTCTTTTGTATTTATTGATGATGTGACTGCTGACAAAAGCAGCAGGATGAATTCTGAAGTGTTTCGGGCAATATTATCTGCTCATATTCAGCCAAATGCTTCAGAACTCATTGGACAGCGCTTCACAGTGCAGATGGACAATGACCCAAAGCGTACTGCAAAAACAACCAAAGAGTTTTTTAAGGGAAAGAAGTGGAATGTTATGCAATGGCCAAGTCAATCACCTGATCTGAATCCGATTGAGCATGCATATCACTTGCTGAAGACAAAACTGAAGGGAAAATGCCCCAAGAACAAGCAGGAACTGAAGACAGTTGCAATAGAGGTCTGGCAGAGCATCACCAGGGATGAAACCCAGCGTCTGGTGATGTCTATGCGTTCCAGACTTCAGGCCGTAATTGACTGCAAAGGATTTGCAACCAAGTATTAAAAAGTGAAAGTTTGTTTTATGACTGTTAATCTGTCCCATTACTTTTGGTCCCTTAAAAAGTGGGAGGCACATATACAAACTGTTGTAATTCCTACAACGTTCACCTGATTTTGATGTAAATACCCTCAAATTAAAGCTGAAAGTCTGCAGTTAAAGCACATCTTGTTCGTTTCATTTCAAATCCATTGTGGTGGTGTATAGAGCCAAAAAGATTAGAATTATGTCGATGTCCCAATATTTATTGACCTGACTGTATGTGATTCTTATTTTATCATACATTACATTTTTTGCTTCTGACATCTTTCCATTCTCTTAGGTCTCTCTCTTGCAGCATCTGACTGACACCATAAAGATCATTGAGATGAAGGATAAGAAGATGATTGAGAGGATCTTGAGTCACACCCAGGAGATCATCCATCTGCTGACTGGAGAGGTGAGAATTGCAGGAACATAAAATGACATCGCTCTTATCTACCTCTCTGGACCAAATCTGTTGCATTCATTGAAAAGCCTTGTCCAGGGATTTATAACATGAGGAAATATTGTACTTTATTTATTTATAATTCTTTCTATTTCCACCTGTGTATTCCAGGTCGCTATAAAGTGTGATGATGTTGCCGTCTATTTCTCTATGGAGGAGTGGGAGTATATAGAAGGACACAAGGAGCTGTACAAGGACGTGATGATGGAGAATCACCAGACACTCAGGACTATGGGAATCCCAGGAAACAGGAGCTCAGGTAACTTTTAGTTTTCCTTTATAGTAAACACATATTATGTATCCAAAAACAAAACACAACTTTCTATTACTATGTTAGCAGAGGGAACAAGAGGAGGAGGCAGGCTAGTACTGAGTTGGCAAACACCAACTGAATGGGGACAATTGCCAGATTGAGTGAAACTGTTGGGGATGTCCATTCAGGAAGGACAATGGCGGGAATGGCTTTAATAACCTGGAGAACTGTTCTGCTGTAGGAGAGGGAAGGAAGATTAGGCAGAGCAACAGAAAGGTTTTAGCAGTAGGGGACGCTATTATTATCAAACTATTTGCTGTCTCCTGGGTGATCGGGTTCGGCATGTTGTGAATCGGGTAGATAAAGGATTTAGTATAAATTACAATGAATTATTTATTTTAAACCTGAAGGGAAATATCAACCTAAAGTGTATGCTTCCTAATTCAGGAAACTTGTCGGGTAAAGTGGGCAAGTTAGAATTATTGTAATGTTAATATCGATGGGCATAACCTAAAATAAAATCTCAAATATGATTGAATGTGAGGAACTGCAATTATTACTACAGATTGGAAATGTAGCTAAGCATGGACATAGTATACAGGATTAGTAGGAGTCAACATGGGTTTATGAGTGATAGGTCACATTAGACAAATCTATGAGGAGGTCACCTGGGATCAAGGCAACTCACATGGAAGACTATTGTGCAAACTAAGGGATACATGACTTGGAGTAAATATCTGCTCATGGATTGAGAGCTGGCTAAAAGACAGGAAGCAAAGAGTTGTTGTAAATGGAACATACTCAGTAAGTAGTCGGTAAGTGGGGGGCCTCAGGGTTCAGTATTAGGTCCTCTCCTTTTTATCATATTTATTGTTTGATTTTATTGCATTGGGGACTGGGCAAAACATCAATGACCCTTCCTTGTCCTGTTAGTGACTCCAGATGTATTTGTAGTTATCAGAAAATTATGAGTTATGCATTACAACATTTTTAAATTAAGTATTTCCTGCAGGATTACTGTAGTTTGGTAACTCTTCACATACTTGTGAAGTATATAACAAAATAAGGATGTACAGACACCAATAAAAGCATTAGCAGCTATGCAAAGACAGGATCATTGAGGCATTTTAAAGGATATATATTACATTTAGATGACTTAGATTGTATCATAGGCATTTCAATCTTAGATGGATTGTCTGTCTGTAGCTTCACTGTAATGGGTATTCTGTCATGGGGGTTTCCATTTTAGACTACTGGTGCCTTTGTACCTTGAGGGGGGGGGGGAGTTATCCTATAGGGCCTTACTTTGCCATTGAGTTATATTATCAAGGAGCAGTTTGAAGAGTGTTCTCTAACATAAATCCCATTTCCTGTTCCTTTTTTGTCATCATTAAAGCAAAAATATACACATTAGTTAAAAACAATTAAGGATGTAATTATTTGTTTAAACTGCATAAAAACATTTTCAGCATTATCGAGCCAGATTCTTAAGATAACATATTATAAATATTATCAATACCAAAAATAGGGGAGCTCAGGCGGATAACAAATTATCCTTAATAGGTAGTGCTATGGATATGGTCATCCACTGTGAGAGCAGCCTCTTTTAGTTCACTTGTGCCCTTCACAGGTAGAAATATCCTGTAGGATATCAGTCTGGTCTCACTCAAAAGAGCCCAGAAATTCCAAGCAATTCTACCCTGAACAAGAGAAACAGCAAACCCCAGATGTACGTTTCTCCTTAATTGGACCTCATCAGTAGGGTGTAGGCACAGTGAGCAAGGCGTCCCCTATTACCCTTAGGGAGACAAAGCCGTAAGGGTCATTTGCAAAAGCATTATAAATATTACACAGCAGTGATTTTTTTTTAATCCAGTGGTTCCAAAACCTCTCCTCAGGGCTCCCCAAACATGTTGGGATTTCAATTTAACAGTGTGTGAACACAGGTGAGGAAATTAGAGGCTCCATTGCCAGTTGGATAATAATTGCGTCACCTTTGTTCACACACTGTTAAATTGAAATCCCGACCTTTAAGGAGCTTTGAGGAGAGGTTTGGGAACCTTTGTTCTAATCAATTCTCTGATGGGTCCTAGCAGCCTTGACTTCCTTTATGGGTGGCTGTGACATGTTCTTTATACTGGATAAATAAGCCATGGGATGACCTGGTCTGGATTGTTATCATGTAATGTATATGGGTGACCTATACTATTCTGGTATAAATGTATATTATGTATCTGGTTATTTTGTAGTCTCTGTGTATGATAGTGTGAGATGTGTCAGGTCTGAAGCCCCCATAATATCTGCCCCTTGTTCTGTACTGACCATAAAGACATGTAACAAATCCCAGCGTGTGACCATCTCATGTTTATTTGTACAGACAGTGACAAAGTGACACCATCAGGTCTCTCAGAGTCTGACCAAGAATTGGAGACAAATATGAGGTGTCCCCGGGAGATTAAAGAGGAGGAAATTGCTGTGAGTATCAGAGAAGGTGAGTGATACATTATTATACAGGGACTGTGGTAAATATTATATGTATAATACAAGGACTTAGTGGGAGTCATAAGGGACACTGCATATTTGGTTAAAATATAAATGACAATGTTTTCCTATATAAACAAACACAATTAAAATGGTGCAAGTCTATACGCAGTTTATCTCTATCTGTGCAGGACTGTTAGTTTTGAAGCCTCTAATTGTCACACAATTTGAACAAGAAGTACTGCATATAAAGGAATCAGCAGCAATTGATTACCCTCATACAATTTGATAGGAAAACAGGGAGGGCCGGCACCAGAAAGCAGTGCTGTTCCCACCACTAGCCACCAATTAAAGTAAAGCTCTCCCTGTATGTATGTGTGTATATGTGTGTGCATATATATATATATATATATATATATATATATATATATATATTGCGACAGTGTACACGCCCCCAGAGGACAGGGTGAGCTGGAGAGCTTTGAAGATTTATCTTTAGGAGTGATAGTGTTAACTCTTAAAGCTGTAAGCATTAACACCCGTGGGCTACCTTTAAAACACAGAAGTGGAAAGATTGGGGGCTGGCTGGGCTTGCAGGATGATTTATCATCAGCAGTAAAGGCTGCCATTTTGATTCACAATCTCTGTGACTGGAAGATTTACAGTATTGAGAACCTGGTCCCTGAATTTTGGAATGAGAGAAGGGATTGAAACTGTTGAGTGAAGTACAGTCTCTGTGGGGGAGGCTGGCGATTTTTGGACTATAATCTGTTTGGCTGGAGAGAGCTGATTGCTGCAAGAGTGACAGAACTGAGAGAAAAGTGTTAAACCAGCTGGGCGCCAGAGCCTGAGAGTAAAGGCTGTGTGTAGTTTGCTGCATGCTGAGAGAGAGACTGGCCTGCAAGAATTGTGAGACTACTGGATACAGACTGAGTTACCTCAGTTATATTCATACTAGCGACTTGCCCGTCAAAAATGACGGCAATAACATTTGAAGCCTGGCAATGCTGTTTGCCACACAATGTGAGTCTTTGGGTCCTCTGAGCACCTTCGGTGCTCATTGCGAACCTTTCCTCCTGCCTACTGTACTGGCCGCTCATTGCAGGTTTCATTAACCTGCAAGTTTTGTGCTTGGGAATGCCATGTGTCTCTTTCCAGCATCTCCCCCTGTTTCCATTGCTTTTATTTTCAAAGTCCTGCGTGTCTGGTGGTTTTCTTGCAAGTGTTAGTGTCTTTGGCGTGTTGTATTTTCTTAGTCCCGCATATTTTTCGGAGTTCAGTATTTTTCCGAGGTCGGAATGTGCTTAGCCTCGTTTTCATTCCGTTTTCACATTTTATTTACGTTTTTCGTCCGCCATTTTTTCTCTTGTTTAGCCGATTTTCGAGTGCCGAAAAACGGCAAAGTCGTCTTAAATTCGCTTGCAACCTTACTTTCAAGCGTCCTGGCTCTCCCCCTGTGCTGTGTGAGTGTGTTTTAATTTTTTTTTTTTTCCAAGCCTCAACTGCTCACTGGGCTTCGTGAGGCTCGCAGGAGCGCCTTTGGCGCTAATTTCAACCTAAGTCCCATGTGTTTCCATGCCTAAGTCCTCCGAGCTCGGAAGAAATCTATGCCTCAATGGCTCGCCTCGCTTTGCGAGGCTCGCAAGCGTGCTGACAAATCGCAGTTTGACAACTATTATTTATATATATATATATATATATATATATATATATATATATATATTATATATATGATAGATATACATATTTGTGTGTGTGTATATATATATATATATATATATATATATATATATATATACTCTGACTAGTTTTTCCAGTCCCGGCTGCTGGATGGTGTTCTTTGGGTGATGTGATGGGTTGGGTTTGCGCCAGACAGCGTTTTCTTTGATGGACGAAAAGTTCAATTTTAGTCTCATCAGACCAGAGCACCTTCCTCCATACATTTTGGGAGTCTCCCACATGCCTTTTCGCGAACTCAAAATGGGCAATTTACTTTTTATTGAAAGTAATGGCTTTCTTCTGGCCACTCTGCCATAAAGCCCAACTCTATGGAGCGTCGTCCTATGGAGCTTATTGTCGTCCTATGTACAGATACTCCAGTCTCTGCTGTGGAACTCTGCAGCTCCTCCAGGGTTACCTTAGGTCTATGTGCTGCCTCTCTGATTAATGCCCTTCTTGCTCGGTCCGTGAGTTTTGGTAGGCAGCCGTCTCCTGGCAGGTTTGCTGTTGTGCCATGTTCTTTCTGTTTGGTTATGATACATTTGATGGTGCTCCTGGGGATCATCAAAGATTTGGTGATTTCTTTTGTTATAACCTAACCCTGACTTGTACTTCTCAACAACATTGTCCCTTAATTGTTTGGAGAGTTCCTTGGTCTTCATGGCAGTGTTTGGTTAGTGGTGCCTCTGGGGCCTTTTAAAAAAAGTGTGTATATGTAATGACAGATCATGTGACACTTAGATTGCACACAGGTGTACATTATTTCACAAATTATGTGACTTCCTAAGGTAATTGGTTGCACCAGAGCTTTTTATAAGCTTCATAACAAAGGGAGTGAATACATACGTACATGACAATTTTCTGTTTTCTATTTCTAATAAATAGTTTTATGTATATATTTTTCTCATTTTACTTCACTGACTTAGACTATTGTGTAATGATTCATCACATAAAATTCAGATTAACAAAACATTGAACTTAAGGCTGTAATGTAACAAAATAGGTAAAAAGTCAAGGGGGTGAATACTTTTTCAAGGCACTGTGTATATATATATATATATATATATATATCACATATATAGTTGTGAGCGTACAAGTTGTTGCTAACGCTGCAGGCTCGCGTAGCGAGCCCGCGGCCCTCGCGAAGCGAGTCGCGGGCCTCGCGCAGCGAGCCAAGGCCCTCGCAAAGCGAGGGCACTGGGCGAGGGTCTCAGTTGCTGGCATGGAGCTCCATGCCAGCACCTGAGGACCTCGCAAAGCGAGGGCCGCAGTTGCTGGCGGCGCTCCATGCCAGCAACTGCGACCTTCGCAAAGTTCACGTCGCAACCCAAACAATACGACACACACATTACGACACTCGCAAACAACATACGACACACGTTCACACACATTACGGCCTCGCAACACTCGGACGCAACTCGCGAACATTACAAAATTAAAAACACAATACATACACACAGCACATACATAAAAACCTTACCTACAGAAACAGGAAGCATCCAGGACCTCAAAAATGCAACTTACAACTTAATTGCACTCAAAATAAAACAGTTTAGACACTAAATAATTTGCTAAGCGACACAAAAAATGGCCGACGAATAAAACGAAAACGAGGCTACACACGCAAACACGATACGAGACACGTTACCCCCATTACGACCTCGCAAACATCGGACGCAACACGCCGACATACAAACATTTAAAACACAATAAATACACACAACACACACATAAAAAGATTACCTACAGCAAGAGGAACCATCCAGCACCTCAAAAAAACAAGTTACATCTACATTTAAATCAAAATAAAACACTTTAGACACTAATACCATCGCTAAGCGAGAGAAAAAATGGCCGACGAACAAAACGAAAACGAGGCTTCAGACGTAACCATACTACACTTACTCGCAATAATGAAACACATACTATGCGGAACGTATCACAATCATATTAAACACCATTTTGAACAGTACTACGCACAAAATGGCGGATGGAACGCAAATTGTAAGCTGGAACGCAAATAGCGCATGCGTATTGCGTTCTAACGGTGTCACTTTCCAGAACTTTCTACAAGTTTATAAATACTGCCTATTTTACACAAAAAAATACATTTCTCCTCAGGTGATCAACGGAGTGACTTCATAGATAACTGCTGCTTTTACTTGAGAAGACAATTCTTTACTAATTTAAGACTTTACATTGTGCAAATTACAACTGAGAGGTAAGCTATAATATATTACATTTTATTATCCGGACAGAACAAAAATAAAGTAAAATAAACTAGGAAAATGTGATTTATGTAGTGACATGTCATACGCACATTTATGTGTATAGGCCCACAATAAAAAATACGGTTCATTTAACAAAACAACAAAAAAACATAATTCAATAGCAAAAAGAGGTTTATCTATAGTGACATGTGACACGCACATTTATGTGTATTGCCACTGCAACAAAATTAGCTTAAAACAAAATCATTAAACAACTACATTTAAATGACATTATATGTCATGTATACTGATATGTGACACGCACATATATGTATCATCTATAGTTACATCTCACACACAGACATTTATGTGTGTTGGAAAAAAAATTATAAGGTTAATTTAACAATTTAAATATGATTCATGTATAGTGATATGTGACACGCACACAAAATAATTACATTAAACTACGGAATGTGCTTCATGTATGTGACATATGTGTGTAGCCCCCAACAAAAAATAAGGTCAATTGAAAATAATTACAGAAGTATATTTAAATGACATTAATTTACTGCAATTCAATAGATCACATAAAGCTGAATCTTTCTATTTCTTTTAATATTCAAACAGACTCTGCATCACCAGCGTCACTCAACAATTTGCACCGTGCATTGTGAAGCACAATCCCTTTTAAAGAACACCAACAAAGAACAACAGGTAAGATACAACAAGACATTACGTGCTCAAAAGGCTTTGCTAGATGAAAAATTATAAATATACAAATAACTATTTCACTTTCTTTTTCAAACAGACACTAGAAGAAGACCGACGGATTAGGATTGGCAGGAGGGGACCCTCTGTCATTCGACACTTCAATCAAGGTAAAGTATTAAGTAAAAAAAAGAAACGAACCATGAGCCTCATTCAATTGCGACTTCCTCAATTGAATAGGGCTCTATATAAGCACATAACATATTTTTTAGACATAACTTTTTAGTTAATGAACTTCTATCCAAAATCAAGGTCTTCAATAACTAAAAACTTCGCTCAATAAATATGTTATGTGCTTATATAGAGCCCTCTTCAATTGGCAAAATTGCAATTCAATGAGGACCTATATATGTTTAATGGCCAAGGGCCTCACTCAAATGTGATTTGCCCATTTCAATAGGGCTCTATATAAGCACAGAGCATATTTTTTAAAGGAACTTTTTATTTAGTGAACACGTTGCTTTTGGATACAAGTTCACTAAATACAAAATTCCGTAAAAAAATATGCTCTGTGGTGATATTGAGCTCTATTCGATTGGCCAAAAAAAACTTATTTAACAAATATATGTGATGTGCTTATTTAGACCTCTATTCAATTTTCAAAATTGCAATTCAATAAGGGCCTTAGAGTACTATTACATTGGAAAAAAGGCAATTCAATGAGGGGCAAACTATGCAACATATGGTACACACAAAGGCCCTCATTCAATTGCAATTTGCCCAATTGAATAGGGCTCTAAATAAGAACATAATTTTTTTTTTTAAAGAAGTTTTTAGTTAGTAAAAATCTATTCAAAAGAAAGTTTTTCACTGACTAAAAACTTCTTAAAAAAAATATGCTATGTTCTTATTTAGGGCACGAATCAATTAGCCAAATCGCAATTGAATGAGGCCCAAAGTGCTACACACAAAAACAGAATTGGAACAAACTCACACAAACACATAGCAAAATAAATTAACTTTGTTATTCAATGTTTAACAACCTATAAGCCTTACAAAGAAGCCTAAATAAGAATAACAAAAGTGTTGCGCACCTAATAGGATTGTACAAAAAATCACACAAACACATAGGAAAACAAAATTAACATTCTTCTTTAATGTTTAACAACCTATAACCAGTACAATCAAGAATAAATAACTTTAGCACAAGTGGTGCGCACAAAACAGGATTGTAAAAAACTAACACAAACACATAGCAAACTACATTAATAATATTATTTCATGTTTCACAAACTATAACCATACCAATAAAGGTAAATAAGTATACCACAAGTGGTGCGCCCAAAACAGGATTGTACAAAAACTAACATAAACACATAGCAAACTAAATTCATATTCTTACTTAATGTTTAACAACATAGAAGCCTTACGAAGAAGAATAAATAAGTATAACAGAAGTGGTGTGCACAAAACAGGATTGTACAAAAATAAAGACACAAACACATAGCAAAATAAATTCATATTCTTCTTTAATATATCACAACCCACAAGCCTTACTAAGAACCTTAAATAAGAATGACAAAAGTCGTGGGATTGTACAGAAAGTAAAAAAAAAAAAAAAAGCAAAAAATAACCATAACTGATACAATACAGCCAAATTCATACATTTTTGACTTATTTAAAAGACATTTCACTCAAACAACATTTTCTATTTTATATTACAACAGATACTGCGTGAAGACAATCGGACGAGGACTTTCAGCACAGGACCAGACCATCGGACGAGGACTTTCAACACAGGACCAGACCAGCGGACCAGGAATTTCAACACAGGACCAGACCATCGGACGAGGACTTTCACCAAAGGACCACAACATCGGACGAGGGCTATCGCCAGAGGACCACAACATCGGACGAGGGCTATCGCCACAGGACCACACCATCGGACCTCGACTTTCAACAGAGGACCAGACCATAGGACCAGGATTTTACACAGAGGACCACACCATCGGACGAGGACTTCGAACAGAGGACCACACCATTGGACAACGATTTTCAACCCAGGACCAACAAACATTCGGATTTAAATCACACTTCAACCAAGGTACAGTATAATAAGTACAAAAGGAGAAAAATAAAGAAACAGCTTTCAGTTGCATCCGTGTCAACAGAAAAAAAAAAATTTAATTTACTATCTCCCTTATTCTATTTAAATTGCCACTATGCAATACATAGCTCAATAACCACATCAATGTTTTTTTAGCAAAGAAGTTTTGCAGTGGTAGATATCTATCCACAAACAACGTTTTTAATAAATAAAAACATTATTTCAAAAAAATATGTTACATGCTTATTTACAGCAGTATTCCATTGGCCAAATTCTTAGTCAGTGAGGACAGGAATTATAATTTTAACTAAATATAACTGATACATTAATGATTTGCCTTTTATTTCACCAATTGTGCACAAGAATCTTTAACAGGAATTACAAATTTAAATATACACAATTACATTTTTTTTTTTCCTTTACAGATTAATATGGCTGATAACGAGACCAAAGAAGAGAAGAAAAGACGTCAAACTAGAGAAAGACAAGAGAGATGGGCCGCCCAGCAGACACCTGAGGAGAAAGAAATTCGACGAGAAAAAGAACGCAAAAGACTTGCAAATAAAAGACTATCAGCTGCAAAAATGAAAGATACAAAAAAAAAAAAAAAAAAAAGATAATAAAGCATTTACAAACTGTTCCTCAAACATCAGATGACATTTTACAAGATACCAGTCAAGACAGACCAAAAAAAGCAACTACAAAAACAAAGCATTTACAAACTCTTACTGAAAACTTACAGGACATTTCAACAAAACAAGAACAACATATACCAAGAAAAGCCACGAAAAAAACTAAACATTTAGAACCTGTTGTTGAAACATTTCAAGACTTTTCACCTGATGAATATGAAAGTCAACATCCGATATGCTTTGCAAATTGTCCTTTACTCAAGTCTCTAGCAGTAGAGGTTCATAGTTGTGGGGACATGAGTACTCAATGTCAATTTTGTGAGGCTTATTATTTTAAACAGGAGAGACCCAGAGATGGACAATTTATTAGTTGTTGTCAAAAAGGCAAGTTCAAACTTCCAGAAAGGAAACAATATCCAAGCTATTTACTAAATATTATGACTGAACCTACTTTTCCAAATTACAAAAATGACAAACATAAGATCCTACAATAGTGCCATATCATTTGCATCTATGGGGGCAACATTGGCTGCTAATGTACCAGGACATGGTCCTTACTGTTTTAAAGTCCAAGGACAAATTTATCATCGGACTTCACATTTACATCCAGAGCAAGGAGAGCAAAGAAAATTCGCTCAACTATATGTCCTAGATACAATGGAAGCTGTTGACCAACGTATGCAGATGGAAGAAAATAAAAAATGCTTACCCAGTGCTTTCATAGAGCTAAATAACATTATGGACAACAATCCCTACAGTAAAGCTTACAAAAAATTGGCAGAAGTAGAAAATGAACAACTTCATGCACAAAGACATCAATTACCCATGCCAAAGGTTAATATGGTGCTTAAAAGAGACAGACATACTGATAAACGTCGTTATAACTTGCCAACATCAAATGAAGTTGCAATGGTCTTTCAGAATGATGAAGGAGAACCACCATTTCAAAGAGACATTAGAGTATATCCCAGAAATGAGGAGCAACCATTTATTAATATTAATATCTTAAGTCCAAATTTAGATCCAATGACATATCCCATCTTTTTCCCACATGGAGAAGCAGGTTGGCAACCAAAATTAACCCTTCCCAGTTACCCAAATGCTAAAGCCAGAATCCGAAATAATGTTTCTATGCTTGAATTTAAAGTAGCTCAAATTGCCATTCGAGATGAATTTAATCCAATTTTATGTGGTGGAAAACTAACACAACAATGGATTATTGATTCATATTTGCAAGTTGAGGCAAATCATTTAAACTTTATAAAATATCAACAAGATAAACTACATGTAGAACAATATTGTGGACTCATGGACTATGTTGCTGACGTGGCTACAAGCAGAGACATGACAGCTGGCAAAGCCATCATTTTACCATCTTCCTTTCAAGGATCTCCTCGAAATATGAGAGAAAGATACAATGATGCTATGGCTATTGTGACAAAATTTGGAAAACCAGATTTATTTCTGACATTTACATGTAATCCACAATGGCCAGAAATTAATCAAAATCTACTTCTTGGACAAAGTGCTTCAGATCGACCAGATTTAGTAGCCAGAGTTTTTAAGATCAAATTAAATGAATTAATACGTGACTTCACTATAAATGTCTTGCTTATGTATATACCATTGAATTTCAAAAAAGAGGCCTTCCACATGTACATCTTCTCATAATACTTCAAGAGAAAGATAAATTAGATACTTCGGACAAAGTGGATGCAGTCATAGTTTCTGAACTACCAGATCCAGAACTATATGGTAGACTATATGAGATTGTTACTCATCGCATGATTCATGGACCCTGTGGAGACCTTAATCCACAATCACCATGTATGGAAAATAATAAATGTTCAAAAGATTTTCCTAAAGATTATAGAGACAAAACATATGCAAATTGTGATGGGTATCCACTTTATAAAAGAAGAGAAGGAGATAGTGCCATTATTCGTGGAAAAAAAGTGGACAATAGATATGTAGTACCCTACAATCCACATTTACTCATGAAATATAACGCCCACATCAACGTAGAAGCCTGCACTTCCATCAAATCCATTAAATATGTCTACAAATATATTTACAAAGGCTATGATGCAGCTACTGTAGTCGTCAAAAGTGCAGACAACCCTGAATGTAGTGAGTTAGTACATGATGAACTTGCATCTCATGTAGATGCTTGCTATGTCAGTGCACCAGAAGCTATGTGGCGGCTTTTAAAATTTGAAATGCATGATAGATCACATGCAGTATATAGATTAGCAGTACATTTGCCACAACGACATTTAGTCTATTTCCATGCTGGAAATGAAATGAATGCATTGGCCCAAAGTGAAGATCGTCACACTACACTAACTGCATGGTTTGCATTAAATTCAAATGATGCTCAAGCAACACAATACTTATATATTGAAATTCCATATCACTATGTTTTTGTGAATGGATTATGGAGACCAAGAAAAACCAGAGGCGATAAAATAATTCCACGAATTTACACAGTCAGTCCAAGAGATGTTGAACGTTTTTGCTTACGGATATTACTTTTAAATGTTCCAGGAGCACAAAGTTTTGAACAATTAAGAACTGTTAATGAAATTGTATATGAATCCTTCCATTTAGCTGCAATACATAGAAACGTACTCGCTGATGATACAGAGTGGGAAAGATGTTTAGAAGAAGCAGCACAATGTCAAATGCCACGACAGATGAGAGAATAATTTGCTTTTATTTGTATCTTCTCAAATGCTCCAAATGCATTAGCTTTGTGGGAGACTTTTAAAAGTAATATGGCTGAAGACTTTATGCGACGATACAATGAACCCATTGCACACTTAAAAGCGTTAATGGAAATCCAAGAAGTATTTTTAACTCATGGATTAAGTTGTGCAAGTTTTAATTTGCCTGATCCAGGTCTTATAGATGACATAAACTTTGAAGACTATGGCCCTCATTCAATTGCGATTTGGACAATTCAATAGTGCTCTAAATTAGCACATAACATATTTTTTTTAAATGAGTTTTTAGTTACTGAAAACCTTGTTTTTGGATAGATGTTTAGTAACTAAAAACTTTTTCAAAAAAATATGTTATGTGCTTATTTAGACCCCTATTCAATTGGCCAAATTGCAATTGAATGAGGGACTATGACATTCAACTACAAGCAGAAAGAACACAAGAAAGACTTGCAACTTTAAATACACTACAATTGCAAGCATTTCATGCCATTAAAAATGCAATAGATGATGACATGGTGACAGAGCGTTATTTCTATCTTGATGGACCTGGCGGATCAGGAAAAACCTATTTGTACAATTTATTAATGAGTTCAGTACGAGCACAAGGACAAATAGCAATGGCGTTTGCCACTACTGGAATTGCTGCACTTTTATTAGAAGGTGGAAGAACTGTTCATAGTGGATTTAAACTGCCAGTGCCTATTTTAGAAAATTCGGTGTCAGATATTCGCATGACATCCTTACAGGCAAAGAAATTTAAGAAATGTAAATTAATTATAATAGATGAGGCCACAATGATGTCATGCTATGCCCTCCAATCTATTGACCGTTTGCTTCTTGAAGTCATGGATAATATTTTTCCATTTGATGGAAGGGTAATGTTGTTGGGTGGCGATTTTAGACAAACATTACCTGTTGTTGTACATGGCAATCGAACTGACATTATCGAAACCTGTATCAAGTCAAGCACAGTATGGAAACATTTTACCCATCTTCAACTGCAACAAAATATGAGATCAGAAGGACAAAATGATTTCAATGATTGGCTTATTAAAATTGGAGAAGGCAGAACAGAAAAAATACTACATTTAGCTGACGACACTGTAGAGATCCCACCTCAGATGATTTGTCAACAAGATATTATATCGGCTATATTTGAAGGGAGCATCAATAACGAAGAGTATTCCGAGCTTGCCAACCAAGTCATACTGACGTGTAAAAATAAAGATGCATTAATCCTCAATAATGAAATTTTAAAAAAAATTAATGCACCACAAAGAAATTATCACAGTGCTGATTCTGTACTTGCTGATGACAATGAAAGTCAGGCTAACTTTTCGACTGAATTCATAAACTCTCTAACTCCTTCTGGAATGCCACCACATATTTTGCAGCTAAAGAAAGGTGCAATTATCATGTTACTGCGAAATATGAACCCCAAAAAAGGCCTATGCAATGGCACAAGATTAATTGTTCAACAATTAAAGGACCATTTTATAGATGCTGAAATTTTAACTGGGACCCATAAAGGAGAGAGAGTTTTCATACCAAGAATAGATTTAGCACCAAGTGAAAGTAGTCTCCCTTTTATACTTCAAAGAAGACAATTTCCCATTATTATGGCATTTGCCATGACCATTAATAAATCACAAGGTCAAACTTTCAAATCTGTGGGCATTTTTTTGGAAGAACCAGTATTTGCACATGGTCAATTGTACGTTGCATTGTCACGGTGCAAAAATACACAGGCTATTAAAGTTTACATTGAAAAAAATGAAAGTCAAGGTGATTTATTAGAAGATGGACGTATTTTTACTAAAAACATTGTCTACTATGAAGTACTATAACTTTGCAGGATACAAACTAAAGCCATGCAAACATTTTTTAAAACCATTCAAAAATACATAACAATTTGTTGTTTAATTCAGTCATAATTAATGGAAGTAATGTTTATGGATAATTCGCCTCACAAAATACTTGCCTTGCATTTTTAAGAAAAATTATGTTACAATGTTAAGTTACTGTGTTAATGTTTCTAATGTTACAAGTTTAAAAATAATATTTAAAAGTTATTTCATCAAACAGATTATAAAATTCATGTTAAGAGCTCAAGCACCTTTTAAGTCACAATGTAAATATTGTCTGTTATCTTAAGATTACTACCTACATTAATGTTTATCACCAGTTTATGTGGTCAGTAATGAATTACTTTAATTACGTACGTTTTAAGGAGAGTTTTTACTGTATGCCTTCCTCTACATTCAATGTATATTCAACTTAACAATTATTCTGATACAAATTGCATGTTAATACTTATTAATTTAAATTTCAACTGTTTTTACATTCAAATGTTGATACTTTTAATACAAAATTAAGTTACAAAATGTATTCATTGTGTTCCTGTTTATAATTTTCAAAATTATACAAATGTTTTGTCAACTTCCAAATTTCCATACAAAATAAAGATCAACTTTAAAAATATATACTTTCAACGTTATTGCTTACATATATTTTAAACTTCATGTTAAAATTAGGGACGTTTCAACAAGGCTTTTTCATTTTTGGCTTTCCTCTGGATTCAATGTATATTAAAGTGAACAATTCTTCAGATACAAATTTCATGTTAAAAAACCATTACATCAACATTTTACAAAAATACACGTTCATATCACAATACCTACAAGGGTCAAAAATATATATCAATAACTGAACAACTTGACAAACATATACATCACATTGCCGTCATTTTTTGACGGGCAAGTCGCTAGTATATATATATATATGTATGTAAATATGTATATTCCAAATACTCAGGAGGCTTCAAGTGTGTTTTAAGGCTTTTTTTTGTAGCGATAAGGCAGTGTAACAATATGGCACACCAGACAAAACAAAATAAGCAGAGAATAAATTCAGCTTCCTTGCAGCTCCCACTAGGCCCTTTTGATAGTTTACCTCACTTTCACGATGTCTCAATAAACAGTCCAAATATCTTATTCTGGCCTATCAGTGTCTTTAAAGACTCTATCCTCTTCTCTGGGTACTTGGCAGTTCCAACCTTGGTAGTCACTGTGATAGGCAATACTCTCTCTCATAACACTTCTCATAACCTGCAATCTGTGACTTCCCAGTCTCTGATCATCTACCTCTGCTGGCACACTCCAGCTCAGACCATCCTTCACTTTGGCCTGTGTCTCTCCCATGTTGCTTGCAGTTTTTAATTAGACTGGACAGTCCTATTTTGAATACTATCAGTAACACTGACTACAAAACAGTTTATTTTCTCACCAAGTGGCTGGCTATAAGCTTCTACGCTGCGGGCGCTCTCCAAGCTTTGGGCTGTAACACTTCCTCAGAGTTGCAACACTTCTCCGGAACAGCTCCGACACACTCCCTCTCTGGGCTTTGGCTGCAACTCCACTCTCCCTCTCTCGGCTCTGGCTGCAACTGGAATTTCAACAGACAGTCCCAGCCTGTTTACTGCTGCAGCCACATTATGATGTAGGAGATTTTTTAATTCCTGAAGTTATTGATTGGGCAAATACCTCTATCCAGCCTTCAGGATCATACAGCCATCTTCAAGAACTCTCCCACATCTCTGTGTGACCTTGTCACTATATATATATATATATATATATATATATATATATATATACACCGCTATACCTCTTTTAAAGCTGTAGATAGGTTCCAAGCAATAGGAGTACTAAGCAAAACAGCTCTAAACGGGGTAATTTTAACATGGGGTAGAATGAGTTAGGGGAACTCATGAAAAAAAATACACAATTGCAATTGAGGTTTCACTTTTTTTTTGTTTTATATAAACTTCAAACAAACAGCAAACATAGCACTAACACAAACTGAATATTAGCAGAAATATTAACTTTAAATTTGTAATTTTGAAGTTTCTGGCTCATCCTGTATTCTTTTTGAGAATCAGAGCATTAAAAAAAGGGTTTGACAGTGTGTTAAACAGGGAATTAGCGGTCAAACTAGCATTATAGCGAAACAACGCTAAAAGCGATAGCATTAATCAGGATATACCTATATATAGCTTAAGACATACTCCTTTTGACTCTGTAGATCTTTTCCTAGAAGACCAAGGGCCTCATTCAAAGCCTGTGTTTTTTAAATAACTAGCCTCAAGGGGGAGGGCAAGCTACTTAGCTATTCAGTTTGTGGCCTCCGAGTGGATTACAGCCGTCGAGCTGCGATCCCTTGCGATTAGCTCAGTCGCAGCTTACTTCCGTGAAAGCCTTTGATCTTGCGCAGCCGCAAGAGTTTCAGCGGCAAGTAATCCCAATTCGCTATTCAAATGCTACACTCACCCTTCTGTCAAGCCCGTAAATGGCTAATATCGAGCCGCAGCTTACTTGCGCCAAAGAGGTCCCGCAACGCTTTTACTTACAAAACGTAGCACTAATTAAGCACATAAAAAAGACATCCTGTACTTTTATTCAAAGTGAAAGTGATTTTAGGTCTTAGAATTAATAGCACAACACGATTTGAGAGAGTGTGAATGTTGTGCTATTAATTCTAAGACCTAACATCACTTTCTCTTTTAATAAAAGTACAGGATGGCTTTTTTTATTTGCTTCATTAGTGCTATGTTTTGAAAGTAAGACTTTTTGCGTTTCTACGGGCTTGAAAAACCTCCAAGCCCCTAGCTCGTTATTCAAGCCCAGAGGACCATAACTCGTGGTTCAAGCCTGCAAACTCGAAGCACATTGAATGCAAATATAAATTCAAGATAGCATTGTAAATGATGGGGTACACAATGGGTGACATGAGGATTAAAGGCACATCATTCTCAAGCTGGCACATCGCCACAATACAATACTTGATTTCACATTTAATTTCCGTCCAAAGTCCTACGGGCTTGAATAACCTCCAAGCACATAACTCCTTATTCAAGTCAGTCGGACTTTGGACATAAATTAAACGTGAAATCAAGTATTGTATTGTGGCGATGTGCCAGCATGAGAATGATGTGCCTTTAATCCTCATGTCACCCATTGTGTAACCCATCATTTACAGGGCTTTCTTGACTTTCTATTTGCATTTACATGTTTGCGGGCTTGAAACATGAGTTACGGCCTTGCAGCCGCGATCCTGTTCAAGCACGCTCAGGTCAGAAGATGCCTACCACATTACTGAGGAAGAGCAGAGGGCAAGTACAAGTAACACCAGATCTAATGAAGTGGTTGGGCCAAAGCCGAAAGGACACCCAAATGCGGATGTGTCTGGAGGGGAAAGGAAAGTCTGATGCTGCAAAGACCAATACAGAATAGGAACCTGGAATGTTAGATCTATGAACCAGGGCAAGCTAGATGTGGTCAAGAATGAAATGACAAGGTTATACATTGATATCCTTGGAATTGGTGAACTTAAATGGACTGGAATGGGACATTTCACATCAGACAACCACCAGATCTTCTACTGTGGCCAAAAATTCGGCAGAAGAAATGGAGTAGCCAACCTAGTCAATTAAAGAGTGGCCAAAGCAGTGCTCTGTTACTATCCAATATATGACAGAATTATTAAAATTTGAATTCAAGGAAAGCCATTTAACATCACAGTGATCCAAGTCTATGCTCCAACCACGGATGCTGAAGAGGCTGAAGTTGTCCAGTTCTACGAAGATCATTTAATATATGGTGGGCAAAAAAGCGATAGAAGCCCTCCACCGTACAGTAGTACAGTATATAAATAGTACATTTGTGTTCACATTTGAATGTCTAAAACAAGTAAAAAAAATCAGCTTCTAGCTCAGAATTCCGAGAAGAACAATTACTACACTGCTATCGGCAGTACTGCATTGTGGTGAACTACCTACTCATAAGGTCCACAACACAAGCAGGGTTCCCGCTCCACGCTGATGATAGCCAGTAAGCTTGAAACAGCTGTATGTGGATAAGATTCCCAGCTTGTGTACAACCTTTGCTTTGCATAAAAGCTGTGTAATACAGCAGGCATAAGCTTAAAGGAAGCCATATTTAAATGGGCTATGGATTGAAGAGCGAGGCATTTGTGGGCACATTTGCATGTTCCTGCTCAGCTTCCCAGAATGCAGTGTAATAACTGTTTTTCTCAGAATTCATTCAAATGTGAACACAGATGTACTATTTATTTAATGTACTACTGTACGGTAGAGGGCTTCTCTCGCTCTTTTGCCCACCATATATTAAATGATTATATATATACTAGTGACTTGACAGGGCAATAAAATTTGAAGCAATCAATGCTGTTTGCCACACAATGTAATGCTTTTTGTACTCTGAGGACCTTCGGCGCTCATTGAGAGGCTTGTGCCTCTCCTCTCCCTTCGTGCTCATCACAAAGACAGATATATATGTATCTATAGTTTGTTAACTGATAATGAATTAATTAGTTACTTAATAAATTAATATACTTTACCTATTTGTAATTAATATATCCAGCAATCAAGATCCTGAAGAGCTAACAATCTGTTTGTATTTTCCAGCAGCATACAATGTACAGTTTGAGTGTTGGTGCTCTGATGATAAAGTGTAATGAATATCCCAACTGTGCATCCGAAATAGGCTGCGTTCGCGAGTGCAATCTGTTGGTTTAGTTGTGTAAAGCGCCATTGTAGATTTGTAATGTTAGGATTGTAAAGTGGCGTCGTTTGTCTATGTGTTACGCAACTCGCAAGCATTTTCTGTCAATAGTGTATTTTGTACCTTGTACGTTCCTGTGTGCAAGTTCTATGCGGTTGGCAGTGTTTTGTGCAGCCCGGGGTCGTGTAGCCTGGTTTAATTTTTTTTTTGCGGCCATTTTTTTTTTCTCTTAGGCGATTTTTGAGTGGTGAAACTCGGCCAAATCGACTTAAATTTGTGTTCCACCTCACTCCCAGATGTCCTTGCTGTTCCCCTGTGCTGTGTGATATTTTTGTTGTATTTTTGGGGGGGGGGATTTTTGTTTTTCCCGGTTCTGCCGTTAATTTTGTATTTTTCGTATGTCATATTTCTCCCCCCCTATGTAATATTGTATTTTGTACCTCGTACGTTCCTGTGTGAAAGTGCTACGCGGTTGGCAGTGTTTTGCACGGTCCTGGGTCATGTAGCTTAGTTTTCATTTTGTTTGTTGCCATTTATTTCTAGCTTATGCGATTTTCGAGTGCCGAAACTCGGACAAATCGACTTAAATTCGCATTCCACCTCACTCCCGGATGTCCTGGGTGTTCCCCCATGCTGTGTGTGATATTTTTGTTGTATTTTTTTATTTATTTGTTTTTATTGTTTTTTGCTTTGCGAGGTTCGCCCGTTAATCTCGTATTTTTTTTTTTCAAAGTCCTGCATCTTAAAAAAAGTCCTGCGTTGGTCAAGTGCTTGCAGGCTGGCGATCCCGCGTTTAAGTGCTTGGTGGCTAGGTCCCGCATGTTTCATTGCCTTCACTGCTCTGCTCGCTTCGCGAGGCGAGTAGGCAATGAGCGTTCATCGCCTTTGTGCTGCAAGCTTTTTTGCCTTAACGACTCGCCTTGTTATGCGAGGCTAGCAGTAGATGAGCGCATTTGGCGCTCATCGCCTAAGTGCTGCGAGTTAATGGCTTGCCTCGCTTCACGAGGTTTGCAAGCGATGAACGCCTTTGCCGCGCATTGCCTAAATCATACGCACCACGCAAAACGTGACGACGTCTCGTAGTTTGACAAGTATTATATGTGATACTACCGAATTGCCCGTCAAAAAATGACGGCAATAGAATTGTAAGTCAAGGAATGTTGTTTGGCAGAGACATTATTTTTTGTGGTGGTCTGAGATCTTGGCGCTGATTGCGAGGCTCGCGCTGAGCGCCTTCAGTGCTCAGCCCGTGGCTGGCAATGAGCACCTTCAGCGCGAGCCTCTTGGTTGTTGTATTTTTTTTTATCAGATGCACTTTTGCTGTCATTGTAAGGTCGGCGCTGATCTGCTTTTTGCGCTTATTGCAAGGCTGTCCCCTGGTGTAGTTTGTGTGCTATGAGCAGCGTTGGCGCTCGTTGTGAGGCACGCAGTGAATGTGTTTTGCGTTTATTGCAATAGTGTTTTTTTTTGTGTATATGTATTTTGCAATGGTAATTAAATAAGTAGTAAATGAATAAATGAATATACTTTACCTACATGTAAGTAATACATGCAGGAAGCATTGTGCTGAAGAGCTGACAATCTGTTTTGATGTTCCTGCAGCATACAATGTGGGTTTGCAGTGTTGTGGAGCTGAGGTGTAAGTGTCAGCAATGTGTGAAGTGTGTGGTGTAAATAGGCTGCAATCTCGAGGGGAAGCCGTTAGTGTTGCTGTGTTAAAATGGTGGCGAATCTGTATGTGGTACGCGGGTTTGTATGACGAATCGTCTTTGCTAATGGTGTATGCTGTAGGTTGTACGGGTTTTTGTAAAAGCCATATTTGCTTTGCGAGGGCCACAGTTGCGGCGGGCTCGCTGTGCGAGCCCGCAAGCGTTAGCAACAACTCGCATGCTTACAACTATATATGTGATATATATCACATATTAGAATTGTCAAACTGCGATTTGTTGTCACACTTGCGAGCCTTGCAAAGCAAGGCGAGCCGTTGAAGCATTGAAGCCTTCCTAGCTCAGATGACTTAAGCAATGAGCACTGAAGGCGCCCATTGCCTGCGAGCCTTGCAAAGCAAGTAGTTGAGGCATTGAGGCACGCTGGACTTATGCTGCAAGCAGTTGAGGAATGCAGGACTTATTTAGGCTGCAAGCATTTGAAAAAAATCTGACCTCGGAATCTCCGGCCTTGTGAAGCTTGCGGCCAGGCAATGAGCGCCAAAGGCTGGTGGAGATGAGCGTCATAGGCACTTCTCCCTACGACCCGCAGCACAGGCAATGGTGGCGCTGGTGGAGATACGCGCCACATCCGCTCATCTCGAGACACGCAGGACTTTTAAAAAAAAGAGCAGAAGGCGCTCACCGTTAATTACCGACACCCGCGCCCATAAGACTTTGCACTTAGTGACGGCCGAGAAATTACAGCCCGACATAATACGAATTTAACAGCCGAACCACCAAACTGCAAAAACACACAATTATGCCTCAAATATACTTACACACTCACACACAGCTCGGGGGGAGTGTTAGGGAGCCTGTGAGTGAGGTTGCAGGTTAATTTGAGCCATATTTTGGAAGCAAGAAAAAACATAGCGGCCCAAAAAAATTAAACAAACGAAAACGAGGCCGAAGGACGTAAATACCAGCCCTAAGCACTAAGATTTAACTTTAAACAGTAACAATTAATACAAGGCACTAACCTTTAACTCAAGCCAGTGACACTTAACCCAAGGTAGTAATACAGGTCAGAGAGGCTCGCAATGAGCGCCAAGGGTGCTTAAGTGCAAAATCTATAAAGTACCCAGGAGAGAGGCTTACAATGATCGCCAAAGGCTCCCATTGCAAGCCACGCGATGAGTGCCGAAGGCGCTCATCGTGGGGCTCGCAATGAGCGTCAAAGGCGCTCAGCGCGGGCTCGTGATGAGCGCCGAGGCTTCTCAGAGGGGCCATAACCTCACATTCGGCGGCAAACAACATTACCATGGCTTACAATTTGTATTGCCATAATTTTTTGACGGGCAAGTCGCTAGTGTATGTATATACAGTCAGGTCCATAAATATTGGGACATCGACATAATTCTAATCTTTTTGGCTCTATACACCACCACAATGGATTTGAAATGAAACGAACAAGATGTGCTTTAACTGCAGACTTTCAGCTTTAATTTGAGGGTATTTACATCCAAATCAGGTGAACGGTGTAGGAATTACAACAGTTTGTATATGTGCCTCCCACTTTTTAAGGGACCAAAAGTAATGGGACAATTGGCTGCTCAGCTGTTCCATGGCCAGGTGTTTGTTATTCCCTCATTATCCCATTTACAAAGAGCAGATACAAGCTCCAGTGTTCATTTCAAGTGTGCTATTTGCATTTGTTGCTGTTAACCCTCAATATGAGATCCAAAGAGCTGTCACTATCATTGAAGCAAGCCATCATTAGGCTGAAAAAACAAAACAAACCCATCAGAGAGATAGCAAAAACATTAGGTGTGGCCAAATCAACTGTTTGGAACAGACTTAAAAAGAAAGAACGCACCGCTGAGCTCAGCAACACCAAAAGACCCGGAAGACGACGGAAAACAACTGTGGTGGATGACCGAAGAATTATTTCCCTGGTGAAGAAAACACCCTTCACAACAGTTGGCCTGATCAAGAACACTCTCCAGGAGGTAGGTGTATGTGTGTCAAAGTCAACAATCAAGAGAAGGCTTCACCAGAGTAAATACAGAGTGTTCACCACAAGATGTAAACCATTGGTGAGCCTCAAAAACAGGAAGGCCAGATTAGAGTTTTCCAAACAACACCTAAAAAAAGCCTTCACAGTTCTGGTGGTGTATAGAGCCAAAAAGATTAGAATCATGTCAATGTCCCAATATTTATATATATATATATATAGCAGTCAGTATTTTTGAACGTTCGCATTTTAATCAGTATAAGATTTTAAGAATATATAAAAAAAATATTTTGTGGTGCATACATAAAACAACAACCCTTTTTGTCTCTGTGTGAGCTGACTGTATTAGTTCATAAAAACAATTGACAGTATAGAAGAATAATAACCACTGAATGATTTTTGACAGGTGATGTCAATACTGAAATTGTACAAAGTGATGAAAAAATAGAGGAGCCATGTTTGAGGAGCCAGCTGGAAGACCAGGAGCAGGAAATCCATGAAAATACCAGTACAGGTGAGTGTAGATGTATAACATGTCTGAGGGATTAAGGACACAGGTGAATGTACATATTTGACATGAATAGGGGGTGCAAGGCATGCAGGGCAAATGTAAGTGTAGATGCATGATTTCTCTGAGGGATTCAGGACAAAGATGCGTGTACATGTATGACATGGCTGATGGACGCAGAGCACAAATACGTGTGCATATATGACATGTGGTGGATGCAGGGCATAGGTGAGTGTACATGTTTGGTGTGTCTGTGGGATACTGGTCTTTTTGTAGACATTAAATATTTCCTTTTCAATGATATGGAACACAAAAGTGAGTACTAAAATGTTTTCAAACATTAGCTTTTCAGACTCCAGCCAAGCTGCTCCTCTCTACTATTATAAGATCATCAGGAGAGTGTATGGCTGGTCTAAAGTGTTTTCAGAATGGTTCATACAGATTCTACCTGGTGTCTAGATAGTGTTCTTCATTAACTTCCTCTCAGATTAAATGTATATGCTATTTGTTGCCAACAGCTCTAACACAGCAAGTCTGCAGCCAACAAAGAACACTTCTAGGTATGAATTAACAGGCTAAAACTGTTTTTTTCAACCAACCAGATCATTTAACCACAGATTAGTCTTAGCAATATTTAGCTATAGATACAATAGATATGAACCAAACGTTTCAGTCTTTATAAATTGATGATTAAGTTATTTTGTTTCCTACAGATGGGTTCATGAGCAGGAATATCACGGAAGAGCACCATTTTACCCTTACTTCAGAATGTGTAACGGAAGATTTCAGAGTTTTGCATAGTCGTCTGGAAGGTGAAAGCCCAAATGTATTTTCTGTTTATGGAAAAGGTGTTATCATTAACCAAGTAAAACACCACACATTACAAAAAAACTTTTCATGTTCTGATTGTGGGAAAGGTTTTACCAGCAATACAAGTCTTTGTAGACATCAGGGAGTTCATACAGGAGAAAAACCTTACACATGTTCTGACTGTGGGAAATGTTTCAGACAGGCTTCTCATCTCAATGAACATAAGAAAACTCACACAGGGGAAAGACCATTTGCATGTTCTGAATGTGGGAAATGTTTCAGACAGCCCTCAGATCTCAATGTTCATAAGAGAACTCACACAGGAGAAAGACCATATGCATGTTCTGAATGTGGGAAAAGTTTCAGTCATGCTTCCACTCTCAAGGCACATAAGAGAAAACATACAGGAGAACGACAATTTCTATGTTCTGACTGTGGAAAATGTTTCATTCAGGCCTCCAGTCTCAAATGTCATAAGAGAACACACAAGTGAGAGACTTTGTACATGGTCTGAATGTAGGAAAGTTTTCAGTCGCTGTTCATATCCCATTATACACAAGAAGGCCAGTAATTCAGCTTAAACATCAGGGAGTTCACACATGGAGGGGACCCAATACCATTGCAATGAAGGTAAGCACTTCATCAGTACCTTGAATACTGCTCTTCATCAGACAATTAATACAGAGAGACAGGCTATATTTTCTATATGAAAAAACAGTTGGCAGCTCAAAGCATGGATGATGTAAAAAGATGTGACGTTTAAACAATTCTCAACTGTGGCAGGGTCAGCAGACTCTTGTGTATTTTTCACCCAAAGTGGGACAATTATTTATGGTGATTTATGTTGTATTGGTTCTTACATTAATCTGGATAAATAAATGTGTCATGAGCTTTTTTGTCTAATTCAGTCATTTATATTTATATAGGCATATAGTGTTGAAGTGAGAAACAGAGTAAATAGAGTCATAAATTGCAGTAGTCAATATGATCACGATAACATTGGTGGGCAATAGGATATCTTGACTAAATTGTAAAATTGCAAATTTGATGTATTAATTACTGTTATAAATATACAAATAGCAGTCCAGAATAACTTTAGGATGTAATGTTCCAAGACTATTATACATGAAAGTGCTATAGCATATACTAACAACAATAATCTGATAGTGTAACTTAAAACACATCCTCAAACACAAACACCTGTCAAACTTGTATACACCATCTACCTCCTATATAATGTTAATATATCTACTGTAGCGTTAGTGGAGTAGTTTTGTACCAAATGTCGCACACTTTAATAGATAGTACAAAATGTGACCACAGTTAGGCAGTGCTATATTGTGATTAAATAACTTAGTATCTCTCAGCCTCATTAAATTAGAGCTAAGATCTAACTCGTAGCACGTAGTACCACAAGTAGCACTGCGTTGCTATTAAATTCCCCTCTAAAACACAGCCGACTTGCATTTGAAAACACAGACTGGCTGAGGAATGCCTAAGAGACAGGCAACGTGTAACGTTGCAGCCAGAAACCTATTGATCTGTCATCCACGTAGCCCTTACGATCCAATCATGCTATTAAATTGCTAAGATGTCCCCCGCGAGCTAGCCCGTAACACGCAAATGGAGGCTGAAGCCCCAAGGCTGCTCCAGAGCACCCGCAAAGGCTAAGAAAGCCCTTAGATGCGCTGCACGATCAGCACAAAAAACCCTCCCCATCTAAGTAATTAACCCTATTTAACCCTCACCATACCTAATTAACCCTATCACTAACCACTTAACCACATCTAGACCTATTTAACCCTGTCTAGTCGTATGTAACCCTGTCTAGTCCTATTTAACCTTGTCTAGTCTTCTTCAACCCTAACTGGGCCTATTTAACCCTATCTAATCCTATTTAACCCCGTCTAGTCCTCTTTAACACTGTGCCAATTTAACCGCAAATGTACCCAGTAAACCCCATTTAATAAGCCCCCTCCTACCATACCCTATTAACCCCTACACTATTAACCCCTAATACAATCCCTATTATCCCACTAATTACACAAAATAAAAACCTAGAATTACAGAAAATAAAAAAAACACCTAATTACACAAAGTAAAAAAGGACATTACTGAAAAAATAAAGGACACTACTAAAAATAAAGTCGAACATTATCAAAAGTAAAAAAAAAAATACATGAAATAAAAAAACCTACATTACATGAAAATAAAAAAGCATATGTTATATGATAGAATAAAAACATACATTACATAAAATAAAACATAGATAACATACAATTAACCCCCTAACTACATACAGTTAACCCATAACTTTGTAAACTAATCAGAAGGCACTATTGCCTTTAGCCAGTCAGAATGGTATACACCCTTGATTCCGATTGGCTCCAAGCATCTGCATCTTCTGATTGGCTGCAATCTGATTGACAGTTACATCAGTCAATCAAAAGAAGCAGATGCTTGGGGCCAATCAGAATCAAGGGTGTATCCGATTCTGATTGGCTGAAGGCAATAGTGCCTTCTAATTGGTTTACAAATGCCTGACAGGTCCATCAGCCAATCAGAATAGGATTTAGGGATGTCTCCCATTCTGATTGGCTCACACCTTGGTGTCTTCTGAATGGCTGAAATATAATTGACAGCTTTTTCAGCCAAGCCGAAGGCACCATTTCCAATTTTTTACCAGAGCATGCGAGAAGCCTCATTTGCGGCAAGGAGCTCCTCCAGGGAGGAGCTCCATGATTTTTTAAAACTATTTTAGAGTGGCAGATTTTTTTTTTTGAGGGGCAGTCCCGGAGAAGACTAGGAGGAGGACGGGGGCATCGCCAAAAGGTAAGTGTTCTATTTAGAATGTATTGTTTATATGTTGTGTTTATTGTGTTTTATTAAGTGTAATGTTTCTTTTCTTGTAGGGGTGCCGGACCTGTGAAGATCTACGGATGGGCCCTTATGCTAGGGACGAAGGCCATAAAACCCTATTCTAGGTTTAGTGAGGGGCGTTGTTTTAGGTGAGATATATGGATTTTTTGTATGTAGTTAGGGGTTTAATTGTATGTAGTTAGGGATATTAATGTATGTAGTTTGGGGGTTAATTGTTAATTGCAATTACTTACGGGGTTAATTGTATGTAGTTAGTGGTATTTATGTATATAGTTAGTGGTATTTATGTATGTAGTTAGGGTTAATAATGTATGTAGTTAGGGGGTTAATTGTATGTAGTTAGGGGTATTAATGCATGTAGTTAGGAGTTTAATTGTATGTAGTTAGGGGTATTAATGCATGTAGTTAGGAGTTTAATTGTATGTAGTTAGGGGGTTAATTGTATGTAGTTAGGGGTTAATTGTATGTAGTTAGGGGTTAATTGTATGTAGTTAGGGGGCTTAATTGTATGTAGTTAGTGCCTTAATTCTATGTAATGTATATTTTATTTTTATGTAATGTATGTTTTATTCTATGTAATGTATGTTTTTTTTATCTTATGTATTTTATTTTTATTTTTGATAATGTTCTTTTTTTATTTTGTGTAATTAGGTGTTTTTTTATTCTCTTTAATTCTAGTTTTTTTTATTTTGTGTAATGAGGGGAAAAAGAGATTGAATTAGGGGTTAATAGTGTAGGGGTTAATAGGGTAGGGTAGGAGGGGGTTTATGGGATGGGTTTACTGGGGACATTTGTGGTTAAATAGGCCTAGTTAGGGTTAAATAGAACTAGATAGGGTTAAATAGGACTAGATGGGGTTAAATGTGCTTGATGATAGGGTTAATTAGATATGGTGAACTTTAAATAGGGTAAATTACTTAGATGGGGTTAATTTAGATGTATTGGTTTATTGGGGTGGCTAATAGTGTAGTGTAAGGTAGTGCTTAGACTCAGTGTCATGAAGGTCCTGGTGGACCCTCGTGGCACTTATAGTGTTAATATGGGGTTAATTTGTGTCCCCTGAGGGTCTGTATAGACCATTATGGGACTGAGGGGGTTAATTTTATTCTCATGAGGATCTGTATAGAGCCCCATGAGTGATGGGGTTAATTTGAGATGCCTGTGGGGGTACTTATGGTACCCCCGCCGCAGGGGTTAATTTTTTAGTTATCGCAGGTCCTTTTAGGACCTGCAGTGGGAAATTTGAATTTTTAAATCCAGTGGGGGTCCTGATGGGGACCCCTGGCATTGGTCATTTAGGTGCCGCGGGGGTACAGTACCACCGCGGCCGGGATTGCACAACAGTTTTCAGCTGGCCCTTTAAGGACCTGCTGCGGGACATGTGAATTTTTAAATGCAGCTGGGGTCCCAATCAGGTCCCGTTCAGGACCCCCAGCATAGGGGGGTTAATTTTAGGTGCGGGGGGGGGGGGGTACTTGAAGTACCCCCCTTGGCAGGGCTTGTGTTTTTAACTGCCGCAGTGGTCCACCGCGGCAAAGGCTGATGATGGGAGCCTGCGTGTGATCATGCAGGCTTTCATTAGCCATGATGGTAATCTGTTTTGCCATTGGATAATTCTGACCTATTGCTATGTGCTAGCTTAATTGATCTTAGCACGATCGCACATCCAACGTGCGAGAAGACTGGTTTAAGATTTTGTCTCTTTCACTCGTAGCTCGCACCCCCTTCTAATTCAATGGGGGAATTGCCCACAAGATATTTTATCTGTTTTCAACCATCTGGATTCTTTTAGAGGATAAGTTCAAACCCAGTAGGCGATCTAACAGGACAGCTTTATGTATATCTATTACTGAAGGAGCCGCTAGTCCAACTCTTTCTGGTTGTCTTTTTATATTTAACTTTAATCGTGGTTACTTTTTGTTATTTATGCATTTATTCTAAGTGCTTTGTATTGAATTAATTATGTATTTAGGCACCACTTGTGGGATGCTTCTAAAAACATACGTTATCTTTGGGATAATTACTATTTTGATCAGAGCCAAGAAAGAAAATCTGGTCTCCATTCTGAAATAGTCTGCTTTATTTGTTAGTTGACTAATATAATATAATCTCTCAGTATATGTTTAATGGAATATTTGAAGCAAATACCTAAATGTTTTATTCCATTGCTTTCCCAATTTAGTTTGTCTTTATCCCTGAGTATTGCTAACTCAAATTATTTTATTTCTGAGTGCTAGAGTCTCTGATTTGGAGTCATTGATTTTCATTTAGGAAAATGTACTATTTACATCTAACATGTCGAATATGGCTGGCAGGGAAATATCTGGTTCAGATAGTGTTAGCACCATATCGTCGGGAAACATTAATAGTTTGCATTGATTGTCTCCAATCTCACAAACCCTTGATAATTTCCCTATTACAAATGAATTCCGCCAAAAGTTTTAAAGATAAAATAAAAACCAATGGGTAACAGGGGGCAACCCTGCCTAGTCCCATTCAACAGCGTAAACCTATCTGATCTGAAATCAACACCAGTAACTTCAGCACTGGGATTTTTATATAAGGCCATGATCTCGTTATTCCCAAATTTTTCAAAACATAATTTATCCAATACAGATTCTATATATGTCCAGTTTACCCTATCAAACGCCTTTTCGGCGTCAAAGAGATGAACAGTGATGAAATATTTTTCTTTTTAACTTACGTGGCTAGGTTAACCAATCTCCTGATGTTTTCTGCCCCTTGTCTCTTATTCATGAACCCAACTTGAGCATAGTTAATCAATTTTGAGATACACTTGTTTAATCTATTAGCTATTATCTTTGCATAGATTTTGGTGTCTGAATTTAGGAGCGAAATGGGTCTGTAATTCAAATAATTTTCAGGATCTTTATTATGTTTGGGAATGTTGATAATTTTTGCTTCTGTCATTTCTGATGGCATGTTTCCTGTGTTCCTAATCTCCTTAAACATAATACATAGGGTCGGACTGTTCTCATTCATAAATACTCTATATTATGTATTTATAAAGCCATCAAGGACTTGTGCTTAATTCAGTTTTAATTCTAGAATTGTTTGTTCCACTTCTTTTAAGTTAATTTCTTTATCAAGGTCTGAAAGTTCTTCCTTGTTTATTTTTGGTAAATGTATTTTCTTTAAAAAAAGCGTCTATATCACTAGGCTTAAATAATTTTTCTCTATCTTCACTTTAGGGTGAGTTATACTTTTACCCTGGCTATCTTTAATGCATCCTATTCTTTGTTTAATCCTTTGTTTTTTAATTTTATTTATTATAAATTTGCCAGCTTTATTTCCCAGACTATAGTGGTTCTGTTGAGATCTATAGATAATATTGTCTGTTTGGATTTGAACTATCTTTTGGTTCTGTAATGATAGTGTGGCATAAATTAAGTAAAAAATATTGTTTGTTAACAATCCCCTCCCCTACAACTCTGATTGAAGTTGTATATTAAAAATTTGGTTAAAAAATAATAGAAAGATCACATATCTTGAGAGTTGGATGGAGGTGTGACCAGAAATGGTAAGAGGTGGTTGTAGGTGGATGGAGTGGTAAACTCGGTAGTAAGCTCCCGACTGCAGCTCTCCTGCCTGTCTTCCTGATTACAACTGCTGTGAGGAGGGTGGGCGCCCATAGAAGCTCCATTGGATAGCCTTAAACATCAGTGCGGAGATCCCCCGGAGCACAGCAAGCCAGACGGAAGGTGTGCAACACATAACGGTATGGACACTGACGCATGAAGAGTAGGACCGAGAGGTGAACCACAGTCGGACAGCTTACCAAGAAGCTGAGCTGTAATGAGGATAGGTGGCCTGTTAGGCTGAGGAGATAGGAGCAGAAGGTGGGGAAGTGAGAGCCAAGTAAGGAAAAAGAAGGAAAGGAAGAAAGAAAAGAGAAGGGGGAGGAGGAGGAAGAAACACATTATTATATGGTATCACCCAATTATAATATGCCGGGGAGAACAAGCGTGAAGGATAACCCCTCCCCCCCTAAAAGCCAAGTACCTTTTTCTCACTGAAAATTAAAGAAAGACCACAGGAGATCCCTCTCCCTGATTCTCCAGGAAGTTTACATGAAAGTAATGTGATCAGAGAACTTTAAATACAAGAGGAAGAACAACTAACTGTAGCAAAGATAAAGCTTCTACTTCAGGAGTTCCAAATGAACTTCATGACAGAAATAAAAAATCAAATCATGGAAAATGCAAAAGAGATCAAAGATGTTTATATTAGAACTTCAGAATTAGAAACAAAAACAGATAATTTGATATCCAATCATAATACTCTCTTAAAACAAAATATACATTTAGAAGAGAAAGTTAAAGATCTGAATGACAAAATCTCTAATCTAGAGGACCGATCTAGAAGGAACAATCTCTGAATTAGGGGAATCCCAAAACTCTTTCAGACACTGAATTAGGAGAATATCTAACTAGTCTGTTTGTATCCTTAGTGCTGTTTTTCTCCCAAGTCGAATATAAGTTTGATGCTCTACATAGAATTCCAATTCCAGTCTATATGGAAAATAAAAGTTCCAGGGATGTGATAGTTAAAATTCACTTTCTCCCATTTAAAGTGGCTATAATACGAGCTAGCTATAGGCTAAAAAACCTGGAGCCACTGTATAAAAACATAAAAAAATGTTCAGACATTTCATCATATGACCCCTGATGAAATTCCAGAAACGTGCGTCGGGTGCACGTAGGAACGCCGTCGCGAGTCTATGACGTCATTACCTTGCGTCTAGACCACGGCGTGACTAGCAGAGAGTCAGCGTTTTCAGTCTCAGGCCCATAGCATAAAGCCCCTTCACCACTACATCAGTTAGGCTATTTCAGCAATAGTTTAGTGGATTTGGAAGGCAGTAGCTACTGGTTATGGGTATATTCTGAAGGCAACGCTGCTATTTGGGCACTTGGGTATTTGAGATACACAGATATTGAGAACATTACCTACATGATATCAGTACTCTGGGGGCATTTATCTCTCAATATCTTTCACTCCTATCCTTTACCCCTTGCCATATTTTTCATTTGGTTTACTGGTTTCTGTTTAGCAAGAAGCTGCTAATATTTACTTATACTGTTCCTTATAGGCAACCATACTCTAGTGATACACTTGCTTCACTTATATATATTTCTCATTTGTGTCATAGCACTTGGCACCCTATTATTTGTGTCATAGCACTTGGCACCTTATTATTTGTGTCATAGCACCTGGCACCTTATCACTAATAGCACTTTATAGCACCTTATTTCTTATCTACATGCCACTTCATCAGTGACTATACTAGCACTTTGCACTTTATATGGTCTACCTCATAGTGGCATTTTCCACAACAGTGGCATTTTCCCAGTATACTTCATATTATTTACTCTCTGCTACCTACGTTTATGTATTTTAAGTGGATTTTATTATTACTATTAAAAGTTAAGTTTTAACACTTAGTTCATTCTCTTTTTCTGAGAATTGGATTTCCCAGGTGTGCCCTAAAAAAGGATCTTTCTCTCTCTTGGTACTACTTATCCCTATTATCCTTAGGAGCACCCTGTTATCATCCATTTGAATTTGGCACTTATCAACTATACCTGAGCCACCGTCCCTTTACTATTTATTTCATCATATACCTTGAATAAGAGTAAGGAGTTTTCTAGAATAACGCAATCCGTGAGAAAAGAGGGTTTCATATACAAATGGACTTTTTCCATGGATAATCAGTGCAGAAAGACTCACAATGGTATAAAATTAAGTCCATAAGGGAATGTGAAGAACTTTTACTAAGCTGGAATATCACAGTGGAGGGACCCACAAAATCTCAACAGAAATCGGCTGGCCCCAGAGTGGTAAGGGAAATAACTATATTGACTTACATTGATTCCTGGTTATAAGGTTCGGTCTCTTGTTAGCCCATATGAAGAATATCTCAGGCTCTTTTCAATGCAACATGTTAATATTATGCCATAACGATAGGATATTTGGTATGTAAATAGGTTTAAGTATACACAAATGCTATAAAATGACTCTTCTTAGGTTGGCTATTTTTTTCCTAATATGACAACTGTTTAGATGTTAAAACGTATTGAGAGCCTCTTTTCTTTCTTTTTTTAAGATACTAAATTCATTATGTTCTCGATTTAAAGTAGAGAGGGGGAGTGGAAGAGAAAAGGGAAAGGTAATACCATATAACAGAAATTTTTATAAACTAGGTTATAATTTCCATACCTCCCTTTAGATTATATATATTAAAATCACATATAAAGGTAAATAACACACAAAAATAGCATAAAATGTTCAATGATGTCCGTATTTGTAATTAGATTAGAAGCTAAACATATTAGTATCACTGGATGGTTGTTTTTTTTTATTTTTTTTAAGAGGTTCTGAAAACACTATAAATAGAACAAAACTTCTGCTCACATGAATTAAAATATAATGGGAGCATACATATTATAAAGAGATTATTTACACAAATATATTAATTTATAGGTTAAATTAATAACACCCATAGATTAGGCTTAGATCAGAACCCCAAAGAAAAAGAAGGGGGGGTGGCGTAATGGCCTATCATGGAGTATTAGAGACATATAGCATTTACAGGATGAAGAAAAGAGAAAAGGGTAAAAAGAGAGAGGGCTTATAACAAGGATAAAGAAGTAAAAAAAAGAAGTGTTACGAGAATAAAAGAGAAATAATGGAAGATAGGGGAAATTACTTATATTTACTGCGTTGAAAATTTAGTGAAATAAAGTTTGATGGCAAAATAAGACTACTACCATCAATCAGCACCTACCATTTCCAAGTATAAAATAACAACAGAGAGTACAATGAAGAGGATAAACAAAGAATCAACACGGGTAGATGGGTGTGTTTAAAAATAATTTCCCATAATATCAATGGAATGAACTCCCCAATAAAAAAAAGAATTGTATTTGCAGAATATGCTAAATTGAAGGCTAATATTCTATGCCTGTAAGAAACCCAACAGAAACAAAATAAATTTAAACTCAGTCTCATCACCATCTATGCTTTGGTGCACATTGAAAGCCTATATAAGGGGTTTACTATAAGTCAAGACAATACATTTGAAAAAAAAGAGAGGAAAATCACTTACATCACTGTATATTGAGTTAGAAAAGCAACACAGGCTGAACAAAAATTCCCCTAATATAGAAACTTAAAAAAAAAAATAAGTGAAATTAATTCACAAATAAAAAAGTTTCAGCATTATAAATTATATAGATTAATATGTAGGTTGCAACAAAATAAATATATAATGGGAGATAGGACGGGGCAATACCTGGCAAATAAAATGAAAACACAGAGAACCCAGAACTCTATTCAAAGTATTAGAGGAGAGAATAATACCCTTTATAAATACTCTAAAGAAATAGGGAATATTTTTTTTACCAGTACTATACAAAATTATATAATTTAGAACAGCAAACTGAGTTCCATAAGCTGAATAGGAAAGAAATAGAATGGTTCTTAAGTGATGTCAACTTCTCTAAAATATCAGAAGAAGAACTAGATATGTTAATTAAAAATATAACAGAAAAAGAGGTTGAAGAGGTGATAAAAGAGAGTAAAAATAACAAAGCCTCTGAAGTTGATGGGTTGGACAAACTCTATTATCAGACAGAGGTGTTGAAGGCTCAATGAACTTAAGAACAGTGGGAACATACTAGCTGAATTAACAGAAGCAAAAATAATAAACATTCTAAAACAAGGTAAAGACCCTTTAGACAGAAATACCCATATCCCTAATAAACTATGATATAAAAATCTACTCAAAAATAGTTTACAGGTATAAATTTTGATACAAAATATTTCCCCATTACAAATGGGACGAGGCAGGGGTGTCCCCTGTCTCCGCTGTTGTTTATCCTCTTCATTGAACTGCTGGTAGAAAAAATAAGAAATGCAAAGGTTATAAGGGGAGTGAAAATCAGAGATAAAGAATATAAAACGACCCTATATGCAGATGACATGATTGTGACCCTCACAAACCCTAAAAAACCTTTGTTAAATGTAGATAAACTGTTGAGTGAATTCGGCAAGATATACTTTAAGGTAAATAGACAGAAAACAGACATTATCACTAGGGGATTATAGCCAGAATTAAAGTTGATTAATTATTTATGGAATTTCAAACCTCTATTAAATCTGAATTAACATTAGAAATTTTAAATAATACTAAAGTTGTAAAAAATCTAGATAAGAGAATGGAAGAACTGGAAATCAAAAATGGGAAATTAATTAATGATCAAATATCCATGACAACTCATCTAGAGACTATTGATAAGGAATTAAAAATTCTTAAAAACAAACAAACACAGACTCAATATTATTCTAGGAGAAAAAACTTAAGAATAAGAGGAGTCTCAGAAGAAGTGTTAAGTAAAGATCTATCTTCATATATCTCAAGTGTTTTCTCATCCTTGGTAAAACCAGAATTTCCTGAGGAGGGGAGAATAGATAGAGCTCATAGATTGCCATTACCGGGATGTCTATTGAAAGACACTACAAGAGACATAATAGTGAAAATGCATTATTTTGCTTACAAAGAAGCAATTTTAAGAATTTCAAGAACCACAGAACATTGTCAAATCCATATGACAAATTGTTATTTTTTTTTGATTTATCAAGTAACACTTTGAATGCTAAAAGAGAATTTTGTAAAATAACAAAAGCATTGAGCGATGCAAATATACCATACAGATGGGGTTTTCCAACTAACATATTTGTAAATAAAGATAGTCAACGATTTACCATTAACTCTGTAAGTGAATCAGAAAAATAATTAAACGAATGGCAACTTCCCTTTGAAACTTCATTAGATCAAGGCCAATAACTTAAAAAGAAAGAATGGATAGTTTGTTATATTTCCTTCTAGGTAAAAATATTGAATGTATTAATTGTTTATTGGTTGCATTATGAATTACAATATAAACTGCAATAACTCACCTTATACATTAAATGGATTAATTATATATTGGATGTTATTTGAATTGAGGTATAACTCTACTAATCACTACATAAAAATATATTTTATTCTTTTTAAATATATGACATTTTATGAGCACAAAAAATGTAATACAAAAAGATATAATTAAAAAATCATACATGATTTGCAACTTCGACAGCGGTGGTATTGCATACCCCATGATTAAACATTTTCAGCAGGCCATACTAGCTGCTCACCTGACAATGTGGTCACATCCATCTGACTCATACCAATAAATGCAAATAGAAAATATTGGGCTAGAGAAAAGTGATATTGCATTATTACTTTTCCAAAATAAAGCAGCGTTAAAAAAAAAAGGCAAGGGGAGTTTTCCATTATCAAAAATCATAAATGGTCTATTCTCCTTGATCGCTTTTCCAAGTGCAATTATGCCCCTGATTTCACTGGCCAAAATATTTGACTCAGTATTGCTTAAGATACTTGTAAAAAAAATGCCTAGTCCACCTTAGAGGCCTATACATCGAAAACAAATTTTCAATTTCAAACTATTACTGGCTAGAATCTAATAAACTACGGAAAGCATTGACATCCTCCCCTTACCATCTGGAAGAGGTAATATCATTAACAGACTTTGAGAAGTTGATATTATCCAATGATAAGACGCATCTCATCTCTAAATGTTATAACATTTTTAAAAAGAGCTTTCAGGATGAGAATCCATATATTTGGAGACTTTGTGGGAAAAGACATTGATTCCTCTTGGCCTATTGAAACATGGTATTCAGCTTTCTCTATAACGGTTACATTTATTAAGAATGCCTCGTATAGGGAAACATACTTTCAAATCATTAATAGATGGCATACAGTGCCCTTAAAGTTGTGGCAGATTAGTAAAATAGAAGAGCAGAAACTCTGTTGGAGAGGATGTCAGCAACTTGTTTCTCATACATATGTGGTGGCAATGCCCCAAGTATGCAGACATTTTGGTCAGTGTTTCATTCAGTTATCTAACATTTGCAATTGGAAGTTAGATCCAACTCCGGAACTAGTTTTGTTTCATGTTTTTTCTGATACATTAGCTTCGGACATTAAGGTCTTTAGTGATTCAATTCTTAATGGTTTCTAAAGGTATAATTGCTTCAAGATGGAAGCAGGTAGAAGTACCATCATAGTTTGAACTTAAAGAGAAGCTTTGTAAAAAATAATATGCTGGAATTAAATACCCTAGATTTAGGAGTAATTCCCCTGTTGCCATCTAGATGGTCACTATGGGAAAAATTAATTTCCAGAGAAGTAAATAAAGCACCCACTGAGGAATCTGTTTAAGGATTACAAAGTAACCATTCGGGCTTGCCTTTGGATGACGTCTCCGCTCTACCCCCCCTGGACTGGATGTAATGTTATTAGTATATATGTTTTGTTCCAACCTATATTTAAGACATCTTTTTAGGCATGAAGATTTGGGTATAAACGCTAAGGATGATACAAAATCATTTTTAGGAAGGTAGAGAGAGTAACTCGTTAAATCCTATCGGTCATATATAACTTTTTTCCATCACAGGTTGTCCCATCCGGGTTGGTACGTTTTAAGAAGACCAAGGTTGCTAAAAGAATAAATTATTTATATATTGGTATCAAGATAATATAGGGGGGGGGGGTATGCTCCATTTTGAACTAAGAAACAATTGAATGCGACAAATTATGCTTAAATCGGCATATATCAAAACTGTATATTGTGATTTTATGTATTAATGTATTTGTTTAAAAAAACATTTAAAAAAAATAATAAATAAATAAAAAGATCATATCACATCACATAAAATAAGACATAAAAAGGCAGAGTTACGGTTAAAGAGATAAATTACGAGCTTGAGAAAAAAACACCAATAGAAGTGGGATACAATATGAGTTGGGGTGGGGGATAGTTAGTCTTATTAACCCCGTGTTCAGTATCACAGGATGTTTGGTATATTTCATAACTCTCTGTAAGAAATATAATTATGGAGCCTGAAACACTATTCACTAGAAAATGAATGTATTGAATTGGTCTATGTCTGTTCTCATCCCTGGGATGTGATGGCAAAGGGTTAAGTCAAGTCTATACCAGTTTAAATGGCCATTTGGCTCCATCAGACTCATTGACTCTAATCCTTTGATAACTAAAACTCTCCTAGGGCTAGAGAGAGGAAGGAAGAATGGTAAATCGCTAAACTCTCTTATACGTAGAGACTCCTCACCACAGTAGCAAGTTAATAACCCACATGTCACAATACTGACATGAGGTCCACGTGGGACAATAATACCCTTTTGTAATTGGTTAGTGTTTTAATTGCCCTGTTTACTTAAGACAGGTGCTGAACCTGATTGGTTACTGTAATGGATAAATATGCTGTGCATTTACCAATAATGTTTGCTCTGTTTAAATATACATAACCACCGTGCGTATGTCATTATAGTTGAAAAAGCTTTTATATTATTTTGTATCCTGAATCTCTGATGAGTCCGAATGATGTAATGTCCGAATAATGTAACTCTTTCAAACTTAAATTTATCTCATAAGTGTGGGGCTGGTACTACTGTTATACATTTGGAGGAAGCTTATTAACCACATCATCATTTAGCTTATGATGCTTTATTCTCAAATAAAACTCATTTAAAGGTAGTAGTACCTATGGTAAAATAACCATTATATGCATGGCTCGCTTCAAGCATATGCTCGCTGTATTGAACAGTGGAGAGCTTCACTTACTCTTGAGCTCACCATATACTAAATAATTGCTGTGGAAAACATGGGTCCGCAAATTCTACTGCACAAACCAGAATCAACCTCACACTGATGAGAGGCATTGACCTTGAAACAGTGCTGTATGTGAGTGGATTCTTGGTTAGTGCAAAATCCAACCCTGTGCTTTACTTAAAAGCTGTTTAATACAGTGAGCATATGCATTAAGGGAGCCATGTATACAATGGTTATTTTTGGGGATTTAAGAGTAAGATACATTGTCTTCTTATTTGCATGCTCCTGCCCAGTGACTCAAAGTGCAGTAAAATGACTGTATTTCTGAGATACCTGAGTTTGAAATAAGTTTTCTTAACTTATTTTTAGACTTGCAAATGGGCTTACACATGTATTATTTGTTGTCTATATACATATATATATATACAAATAAGTTGATATGATCTGTATCTAAACATTTACATAGCAAAGGGTTGCAATATATATCTGGTCTCTGAATCATGACACAGAAAGACTTGACTTTTTGATGGATGGATAATTAAATCAAGCAAAAACTAAAAATGCAATATCTAAGTAAATCCTTAATTAATTAAAAGATTACTTTAGATAACATATTTTAATTTGCTTTCACACTTCCCATCTGATTGTTCTGAACACATGTTGTGAATTCAGTATCTGTTTAAAGGGCCAGTTACCTCACTGAACTTGCTCTGTGCTGCCTTCAAGGTAAAGCCGTTGGTTTATTGTGTAAAGCAGCATTGTATAGTCGTAATGTTATTAATGTGTTACTCGGCTCATGAGCATTTTCCGGCTTTTGTAATAGTGTATTTTGTAGGTCGTAGTGTGATGTGTAAAGTGCTATGCGTTTTGCAGTGTTTTGCGCAGTCCAGGGTCGTGTAGCCTCGTTTTCATTTTTTTCTGCGCCCATTTTTTTCCTTGCTTAGGCGATTTTCGTGTGGCGAAAATCGTCTAAATCAAGTTAAATTTGCGTCACGGCTCTCTCACAGACGTCCTGGCTGTTGCCCCATGCTGTCTGTGATGTTTTTGTAATTTTTTTAGGTGTAGTAAGTGTGTTTTTCGGTTTTTTGGTTCGGCCGCTAATCTCGTAATTTTTTGCGTCTCGTATCGTTTTTTTTCTAACTCCCGCGTCTCGTATTTTTTTCGTCTCGTGTTTAAATTTGTATATGTGAATGTGTGCATATGTGCTCATGTCATGGTGTGCATATGTATGTATATACGAGTGTGTATATATGTGTGTGTGTGGATTTATACGTGTTTTTGTGTGTGTATATATGTGTGCATGTGATATATATACACTGCTCAAAAAAATAAAGGGAACACTTAAACAACACAATGTAAATCCAAGTCAATCACACTTCTGTAAAATCAAACTGTCCACTTAGGAAGCAACACTGAGTGACAGTCAATTTCACATGCTGTTGTGCAAATGGGATAGACAACAGGTGGAAATTATGGGCAATTAGCAAGACACCCCCCAATAAAGGAGTGATTCTGCAGGTGGTGACCACAGACCACTTCTCAGTTCCTATGCTTTCTGGCTGATGTTTTGGTCACTTTTTAATGCTGGTGGTGCTTTCACTCTAGTGGTAGCATGAGACAGAGTCTACAACCCACACAAGTGGCTCAGGTAGTGCAGCTCATCCAGGATAGCACATCAATGCGAGCTGTGGCAAGAAGGTTTGCTGTGTCTGTCAGCGTAGTGTCCAGAGCATGGAGGCGCTACCAGGAGACAGGCCAGCACATCAGGAGATGTGGAGGAGGCCGTATGAGGGCAACAACCCAGCATCAGGACCGCTACCTCCGCCTTTGTGCAAGGAGGAACAGGAAGAGCACTGCCAGAGCCCTGCAAAATGACCTCCAGCAGGTCACAAATGTGCACGTGTCTGTTCAAACGGTCAGAAACAGACTCCATGAGGGTGGTATGAGGGCCCGACATCCACTGATGGGGGTTGTGCTTACAGCCCAACACCGTGCAGTATGTTTGGCATTTGCCAGAGAACACCAAGATTGGCAAATTTGCCACTGGCGCCCTGTGCTCTTCACAGATGAAAGCAGGTTCACACTGAGCACATGTGACAGACGTGACAGGGTCTGGAGACGCTGTGGAGAGCGTTCTGCTGCCTGCAACATCATCCAGCATGACCGGTTTGGCAGTGGATCAGTAATGATGTGGGGTGGCATTTCTTTGGGGGGCTACACAGCCCTCCATGTGCTCGCCAGAGGTAGCCTGACTGCCAATAGGTACCGAGATGAGATCCTCAGACCCCTTGTGAGACCATATGCTAGTGTGATTGGCCCTGGGTTCCTCCTAATGCAAGACAATGCTAGACCTCATGTGGCTGGAGTGTATCAGCAGTTCCTGCAAGACAAAGGCATTGATGCTATGGACTGGCCCGCTCGTTCCCCAGACTTGAATCCAATTGAGCACATCTGGGACATCATGTCTCGCTCCATCCACCAACGTCACGTTGCACCACAGACTGTCCAGGAGTTGGCAGATGCTTTAGTCCAGGTCTTGGAGGAGATCCCTCAGGAGACCATCCGCCATTACATCCGGAGCATGCCCAGGCGTTGTAGAGAGGTCATACAGGCACATGGAGGCCACACACACTACTGAGCCTCATGTTGACTTGTTTTAAGGACATTACATCAAAGTTGGATCAGCCTGTAGTGTGTTTTTCCACTTTCATAATGGGGGTGACTCCAAATCCAGACCTCCATGGGTTGAAAAATGTGATTTCCATTTTTTAATTTTTGTGTGATTTTGTTGTCAGCACATTCAACTATGTAAAGAACAAAGTTTTTCATAAGAATATTTAATTCATTCAGATCTAGGATGTGTTATTTTAGTGTTCCCTTTATTTTTAACTAGCTACTTGCCCATCAAAAAATGCTGTTTTCCACCCAATGCAAGTCTGTTCCCCATTGACCTTTTTTTTTAAATAATATACTGTATTTTATTTGTCAATGTCATATTCCATATGTATGTAAAAGTAGAGAAATAAATCCAATTCTTTTTTTATTGTTATAGCATGAAACTTATATATATATATATTAATATCTGTAAACAAATCAGAAACTATACTTTGATAAAATGTTAACAGTTGTTTTATTGTAACCTATTCATCAATATTCTAAGAATGTTTGAACTTTCTAAAACCGTACATGTTATTTAACACATGTGTAACCAAAAAAACAATTGCAACATTGCCAATTGTGGCAAATGGGCAAAAAACGAATTCCTTCCTGACCCCAGATACTGGCGCTCGGATTACTCCCTGGATCAATACCCTCTCTGTAATTATACAGGTAAATACATACAATGAAAGTCCTAAGCCACTAAAAATCAAGTGATAATCAGAATGACTGAAACCCATAACAACTGTATAAACAAACTTAAAATATATTGAATAAAACTGTTAATGACTTAGAATGCAAGTAGTAACAATATTCAATGAAACTACAAACTATAATATTTAGAAAACGCCTTATCTTTTTGAATATGGTTGTTAACAATTGCATTTGTAAAGATTGTGGAGTGCTTTGTCAAGTCTTGTGAAGGCTTATTTTACTTTGTGTTTTATTCTAACCACAGTAAAAAAAATAATTTTTTTAAGTAAATGTCCTCTAAAAAGAGCCCAGCACACGAATAATGTTGTCTTTGGGATGTAACCACTGTACTGTCCTTTTTTTTGTTTTTGTTTGTTTTTTGAAGTAATGGCCTCTAAACAGAGCCCACCAGACGGATAATGTTGTCTTTGGGATGTAACCACTGTACTGTTTTTTTGTGTTTTGTTTTGTAATGGTTGTCATCTAAAGAGAGCCGAACAGACCAAAATGTTGTGTTTGGGATGTAACCACGGTACTGTTTGTTTTTTTGTATTGTTTTGCTTTTAAATAGTTGTTGTTCTTTTTTGGATTGAATTTACAACACCTCATAGTAGACAATACATTTTGTAAATACTCGGCCATAATCTAATAATTGGCCTTGACTTTTGTTTTTTTACTAAACTTTAATTTCTTGATGATTTTTGCATTTTGAAAATGTCACATAGAGTTGTCCATGGGCAAATACTGGTGCTTCTAAAAATAGTCCAACCGAATTAAATGTTTGTCCTTGTATTTTATTAATGGTCATAGCAAATGCCATAATAATGGGAAATGATCTCCTTTGAAGTACAAAAGGCAAGCAAGTTTCACTTGGAGCCAAATCTATTCTTGGTATGAATACTGCTTCACCTTTATGTGTCCCATTCAGAATTTCTGCATGTATGAAATGGTCTCGTTAACCCTTAACAATTAACCTAGTCCCTTTACAAAGTCCTTTTTTGGATACATATTTCTCATTAACATGACAGTTGCTCCATTTGTTAGTTGCAAAACATGTGTTGGCATTCCAGATGGAGTTAATGTATTTAGAAATCCTGTGGTGAAATTAGATTCACTCTGTTTGTCATCAGCTACAACAGAATCAGCACTGTGATAATTTTTTCTTTGGTGCGTCAATGAATTTCAAGATTTCGTTATTGAGATCCAAAGCATCTTTAATTTTGGATGTTAATATTACTTTCTGTGCAAGGTCTGAAGAATGTTCTGTAGTTATTCCATTTGGGAATACAGCTGATATGATTGAATCTTTACAAATTATGTCCGCTGGGATTTCAACAATATCATCAGGTAAATTATTTAAGTTGGTTCTTCCTTCTCCAATTTGAATTAGCCAATAATTGAATTAATTTTAACCTTCAGATCTTATATTTTTTTCTAATTAAAGGTTTGTAAATTCTTTCCATAGTGGACTTGACTTTATACATGTTTCCACAATGTCTGTGCGATTTCCACGTACAACCACAGGTAATGTTTGTCTGAAATCTCCACCTACTAACAGGACTTTTCCACCAAAAGGCAAATCATTACCCATGACTTCACGCAATAAATATTGCAGAGCATGGCACGACATCATAGTGGCCTCATCTATGATAATCAATTTTGCTTTCTTAATTTTATTTGCTTCAGGTGATTTCATTCTAATATCGGGCACTGATGGCTCTAAAATTGGAACTGGAAGCTTAAATCCACTATGTACTGTTCTGCCATCTTCTAACAATAGTGCAGCAATTCTAGTTGTTGCAAAGGGAAGTGCAATCTCACCTTTACCTCTAAATGAACTCATCAACAAATTATATAGATACGTTTTTTTCTGATCCACCAGGTCCATCTAGATAAAAATCATGCTCTTTGAGCAAGTCATCATCTAGTGCTTGATGTATGGCATCAAAAGCGTGCTTTTGCAAATCATTTAAAGTGGCAATTATTTATTCTGTTGTTTTCAGCGTCATAGTCCTCAAATTTTATATCATCTCCAATTCCTGGATCTGAGAGATTCAAACTGTCATAATAAGTTCTTCTTGAATTTCCATTAATGCTTTTAATTCTGCTATGGACTTGTTATAACTAGAGATGTCGCGAATAGTTCGCCGGCGGACTGTTTCCGGCGAACATAGCATGTTCACGTTCGCGGCGAACTGCGAACATATGCGACATTCGACCTGACCCCAATACTTTATCATTGAGCAAACTTTGACCCTGCATGTCACAGTCAGCAGACACATTCCAGCCAATCAGCAGCATACACTCCCTTCCAGACCCTTTAACCTCATGGACAGCAGCCATTTTAGAATCAAAACTAACTTGCAGTCTTACTGAGAGGAGGTAGAGTGTAGGTGATACTGCATCAATAGGGAAAACCATAGCTAGGTAAGTTTATTCAGTGTCCAGTGCAGTTCTGAAGGACTCTTGTGCCTTATTATTATTAATATTACTACTGTATAATGTGTAGATGTACCAGCTGGGCATGCATTATTATTATTATATAATGTGTAGATGTACCAGCCTAGCATGCTCTTGTGCATTACTATTATTATTATTATTATTAATATTATTATATAATGTGTAGATGTACCGGCTGGGCATGCTCTTGTGCATTATTATTATTAGTAAAATACTAATAATAATAATAATAATGCACAAGAGCATGCCCAGCCAGTACATCTACACATTATATAGTAATAATAATAATAATACACAAGAGCATGCCCAGCCGGTACATCTACACATTATATAGTAATAATAATAATAATAATGTAGAAGAGCATGCCCAGCCGGTACATCTACACATTATATTGTAATAATAATAATAATGCACAAGAGCATGCCCAGACGGCACATATACACATTATATACTAATAATAATAATAATGCACAAGAGCATGCCCAGCCGGTACATCTACACATTATATAGTAATAATAATAATAATAATAAAGCACAAGACCTCCCCTGTGTCTCCCCCCCCACGTGTCTCTCTCCCCCCCTCTCCCCTGTGTCTCCCCCCCACTCCCTCCCATGTGTCTCTCTCCCCTGTGTCTCTCCCACCCTTCCCTGTGTCTCTACCCCCTCTCCCTTCTCCAGTGTTTCTTTCCCCCCTCTCCTGTGTCTTTTCCCCCTTCCCTCTGTCACTCCCCCCTCTCCTGTGTCTCTATCCCCTCTCTCTTCCCGTGTTTCTTTTCCCCCCTCCCATGTGTCTTTCCCCCCTTCCCTCTCCCCTGTGTCTCTCCCCCCTCCTCTGTGTCTCTTCCCCCTTCTCCCCTGTGTCTCACCCCCTCTCCCCTGTGTCTCTACCCCCTCTCCCTTCCCCTGTGTTTCTTCCCCCCTCCTCTGTGTCTTTACCCCCTTTCCTCTCCCCGGTGTCTCCTCACCACTCCCTCCCATTAGTCTCTTCCCCCCTCTCCCCTGTGTCTCTACCCTCCACTCTCTCCTGTGTCTCTCCCCCCTCCCATGTGTCTCTTCCCCTCACCTCTCCCCTACCCTGTTTCTCTTCCGCCCTCTGCCCTGTGTCTTCCTCCCCCTCTCCACTGTGTCTTCCTCCCCCTCTCCCCTCTCCTGTGTCTTCCTCTCCCTCTCCCCTGTGTTTCCTCCCCCTCTCCCCTCCCCTGTTATCTTCTATACGCATACATACATACGATAAGAAATCTGGGGGGGGGGGGGGGTTACCCCTTACCCCCCCCCCCCCCCAGTTCCAACACCCATGTGTACTGTATAATATTGTAGTGCATTATGTTATATTATATCACTAGTGACTTGCCTGGCACAAATGGCAGGGCAATAAAGTTTGAAGCCATGGCAATGCTGTTTGCCACACAATGTGATGCTTTTTGTACTCTGAGGACCTTCGGCGCTCATTGTGAGCCTCTTCCCTCGTGTCCTTCATGTTTCGTGCTTTGCAACGATCAATCTTCGGCGCTCATCGCAAAGACAGATCTATAAGTACAGTGTTACATATATAATTTTTTTTGTGCAGTGTAAATTAAAAAATGTATTCAGGTCTCAGAGCATAATAAAGTGATTTAGATTTGTAACTGCTTTGAGAGTGCTATCGCTGGCAGCCAATGAGCAGTAATCCAGATATATAACTGCAGAGTAAAAAGTAAAACATTTTAGTGTAGTGTAAAGTCTAAATTTTTATTTTCCATTACTAATTAATACTTATTAAATGAATGCACGATAATAACTATTGTGAATGAACAAATGTATTAGGAAGTGCGAAGTGTTAATGTATGTAAAGTAACCGCAGTGTAAAATATGCTATTAAGCGTATTTTTTTATAGATATTTTTTTTAATAATAATGAATTAATTAATTACTAAAATACTTTACCTATTTGTAATTAATATATCCAGTGATCAATATCCTGAAGAGCTAACAATCAGTTTTGATTTTCCTGCAGCTTACAGTGTACATTTGGACTGTTGGTGACCTGAGGTGTAAGTGTCAGCAATGTGCGCAGTGCACGAGGGGAAACCGCTTGTATAGTCGTGTAACGCGCCATTTTAGATTTGTAATGTTATTAGTTGCAAGTTAGTGTTGTAAAATGGCGGCGATTGTGTATGTGTTACGCGGCTCGCCAGCAGTTTCCATTATTTCTAATAGTGTATTTTGTAAAAGTCGTACATGGCTGGCGATGTTTTGCGCGGTTTGGGGTCGTGTAGCCTCGTTTTCATTTTTTCCGGACGTCATTTTTTTTGTCGCTTAGCCGATTTACAAGTGCCAACTGGGGAAGACGTTGCAGATATCACATATATAGTTGTGAGCAGGTGGGTTGTTGCTAACGCTGCGGGCTTGCGAAGCCAGGGGCAGAGTTGCTGGCAAGGAGCGCTGAAGGCTCCCACGTCGGCTGCAATGAGCCGCAGGCGGGACTTACACCATCAAATTTACGGACTTACCATCCAAAAATACGGGACTTAGAAAAAAAAACATTACGAGCTCACAAAAATACGACCTTAACGCCCGAACCGCGCGCACTTAAAAACCATTAAAAACACAATAGATACACATAACAAACACATAAAAAGCTTACCCACAGCAAGGCGGGCACCGAGGACCTCTGCAAGTGAAGTTACACCTCCATTTAAGTCCAAATTCATGAGTTTAGACACCCGAAAATCACCTAAGTGAGAGAAAAAATGGCCGTTGAAAAAAAGAAAACGAGGCTACAGGACCCTAAACACGCGAAACACATACGGATTTTCCTAAAAAGCCGTACTAGGTAAAGATACACTATTAACAAGGACGCTAAATCATCCACACCCGCGTACCACATACACATTCCCCGCCATTTTACAACACTAACTTACACAATGCAGAAGTACCCAGCTACCCTAACGGCTTCCCCTCGCGCATGCAGCCTATTTACACTACACACTGCGCACATTGCTGACACTTACACAGCAGCTCCACAGCACTGAAGACCTACATTGTATGCTGCAGGAACATGAAAACAGATTGTCAGCTCTTCAGCACAATGCTTCCTGCATATATTACTTACAAATAGGTAAAGTATATTCATTTAGTAATTATTTCATTAGCATACAAAAATACATATACACAAAAAAAACATTATCACATTAAACATAAAAGCCATTCACTGCGCGCCTCACAACGAGCGCCAACGCTGCTCATAGCACACAAAGCCTTGCAATAAGCGCAAAAAACACATCACCGCCGACCAAAGAATAACAGCAAAAGCGCCTATCAGAAAAAAAAAACAACCAACAGCCTCGCAATGAGCGCCAAAGGATCTCCGACCGCCAACAAAATGAATGTCTCGTCCAAACACCATTACCTGCCTTACAATCTTATTGCCGCCATTTTTTGATGGGCAAGTCGCTAGTAAATATATAAAGATCAAGATAATAAAAGTATCAGGAAATGTAACACAAAGATGCACGCGCGTCAGAATAATACGACAAATACGGATTTTTTTCATAAATCATATGATCGCAGTATTGGGTCATAAACCCTAAACACTGGAATCTGTTATAAACAATTTACTGATGATGTCATTAATGGGCTTCAAGGGGGGGGGGGTCTCTTTTCATACTTTTTGAGCGGTGCAAATCCAACAGAGTGGAAACGCCACATCTGTGGGACACGCACAAAGGGGTTCACTTTGGGAGAAAAAACAAACAAATATGAAATATTTAATAATCATATTTTGATGTTACCAACAGATAAGGAAACGAAACTGAGGTTATTATATCTAATAGTAGCAACCCTGGGAGTACTGGGAGTAATAATACTGCAGCATTAGGTCAGGACTAATGTCACCTATAGACCCCCAGACAGATAAAGGTCAGTCTAATGTCCCTCTATAGACCCCCAGTCAGATAAAGGTCAGTACTAATGTCCCTCTATAGACCCCCAGTCAGATAAAGGTCATTACTAATGTCCCTCTATAGACACCCAGTCAGATAAAGGTCAGTACTAATGTCACCTATAGACCCCCAGTCATATAAAGGTCATTACTAATGTCCCTCTATAGACACTCAGTCAGATAAAGGTCAGTACTAATGCCCCTCTATAGACCCCCAGTCATATAAAGGTCAGTACTAATGTCACTCTATAGACCCCCAGTCATATATAAATGTCATTACTAATGTCCCTCTATAGACACCCAGTCAGATAAAGGTCAGTAGTAATGTCCCTCTATAGACCCCCAGTCATATAAAGGTCATTACTAATGTCCCTCTATAGACACCCAGTCAGATAAAGGTCAGTACTAATGTCCCTCTATAGACCCACAGTCATATAAAGGTCAGTACTAATGTCACTCTATAGACCCCCAGTCAGATAAAGTTTTGAAATGTTTCTTGGATAGCATTGGGGCTAAAGGAGGTTTGGCCATCAGGTAGTCTAAAGATACCGTATATTATGTCTTCTCTTGGGGGGTAAAGACACTAATAATTCCTCCAATAATAATAATAACCTCCTGGTTAGCCCATTGGGTTATCTGTTAAAAAGAGTGGTGCAGAGACTGTGGGGGCTGTTAGCCTCCTTGTCCCCGTGTGGCCGTTTAGAATCCCTGCTGCTGCATGTTTCAGCTTTATTACAGCGTTTGACTCAAGTAGCTGCCTGTGCTGGGTCAGTTTGGCTTTATTGCTGGGCCCTTTTCCTGCCAAGATGGCGACCGTCAGTCCATGGGCCTCCATGGGCCTCTATGTCCCCTTCACTACCTTTGTCCCCGCTTGTGTGCTTATTTGGGATGGCCCCCCTTTATATCTCTGGCCCGTGGCCTTGTAAGGGTCGCCCCCTTAATCTCTGAGTGTGGATATGCATGGATGGGGCGTTGAATCAGGCCTACCTTCTTCTCTGCTCGCTGCAAGATCAACAATACCTAATTTTTCAGGCATGTGTACATGCCTAATTTTTCTGGCCTCTGGTGCTGCACTGTGGCTTCAACAACCAAACCCAAAAAAAAGGCACATAACAGGGATTAAACTGATAGGAGTAGTACTACTTAACACACCACTCATATGTGGTGTAACCGTAGTGTACATTTAAAACAAAAAAAAAATTGTACTGTAATAGATTGCATAGCAGTTAGTTGTCTGCAAGCGTGTGTGTCAGACCTACAGCGTCTACTCTACCAACTTCTGTAAGTGCACAGTGCCACTCGTATCTGTTGTCACAGTAGCTTGCACGCATAGTACCGATCTGTCAAAACCTGTTATGATAAATGAGGTCTAGAGTAGCCTGGTTCCCTTATCCTCTACAGGTTGAGACCTAATGTTTGGGTGACTCCAGACCAACACATGAGTACAAGCAGCACACAAACTCAAAGCCGCCATCCTCCTCCTGGAGCAGCATCATAAGCCACATCAACCACTGCTGTCCTCCTTGCCCCCTCTCAACCATCTGCCACTCCGTCTCTCGCCTTGAGCAGTTCCTGCTCATCTGCCCATAGTCAGGTGCCTGTAAAGAACATGTTTGAGCGTAAGAAGCTAATGTCACAAAGTGCCCCAAAATTTAAGTGATACGACCAACAAAGCATCTTTTTCCATCTCCTGGTTCTAAAAATCCAGGCCTTATACACGCCCCCTGATAGGTGACGTAACAAGTATTAAACTGATAAGAGTAGTACTTACAAACACGCCACTCCTATCTAGTGGCACCTTTGATTGCACATGCCGTGCCCCAAAATTGAAGTGATAAGACCAACAAAGCATCTTTTTCCATCTCCTGGTTCTAAAAATCCAGGCCTTATACACGCCCCCTGATAGGTAACGTAACAAGTATTAAACTGATAAGAGTAGTACTTACAAACACGTCACTCCTATCTGGTGGCACCTTTGACTGCACGTGCCGTGCCCCAAAATTGAAGTGATACGACCAACAAAGCATCTTTTTCCATCTCCTGGTTCTAAAAATCCAGGCCTTATACACGCCCCCTGATATGTGCTGTAACAGGTTTTAAACTGATAAGAGTAGTACTACTTAACACACCTTATAATAATGCAGAGAGAGGCAATGCAGTGAGAGGAGTCTGAAGAAGAGGAGTCAGAGGAGGAAGGTGGCTTTGAGGAGGTGGAAGACCAAACACAGCAGGCGTCCCAGGGGGCTTGTTGTCACCTTTCGGGGACCCTTGGTGGCTGGGTGGAGGAAGAGACCTTCAATGACATCAGTGAGGACAAGGAACGGGACATGGCTAGCTTGGTATCCAACCTTGTGCAAATGGGGAGTTTGCGGTTGTGCAAATGGACTGTTTGTGGTTGTTTGCGGTGCGTTAAACGGGGAGTTTGGTCTGTCACTGTGAAGCGGGCCTAACCCTTACACTACCTGATCGATACAACATCATACCTGATGTTGTAAAGCACATTATTCCAAACAATGTAGGAATGTTAGGTAATTTATGCCCTTTATGGCTTAAAACCAGATTCTGCATCAACTATGTAATTTTCCATGGGAGTTTTGCCATGGATCCCCCTCCGGCATGCCACAGTCCAGGTGTTAGTCCCGTTGAAACAACTTTCCCATCACTATTGTGGCCAGAAAGAGTCCCTGTGGGTTTTAAAATTCGCCTGCCCATTGAAGTCTATGGCGGTTCGCCGATGTTCGCCGGTTCGCGAACATTTGCGGCGGTTTGCGTTCGCGGTTCGCGAACCGAAAATTTTAGGTGCGCGACATCACTAGTTATAACGTTTCAAGTCTTCATACATATGTATTTTAAATGTTTCCCACAAAGCTAATGCATTTGGAAAATTGTAAAATATGGAAATGAATGCAAACTGTTCCCTCATCTGCCATAGTGCTGCTTCCTCTAGACATATCTACTATTCTGTCTCATCAGCAAGGAAGTTTCTATGTCTGACAGCTGATTGAAATGTGTCATAAAGTCTGTCATTGACAGTTCTCAATTTTTCAAAACTTTGTGCACCAGGAACATTTAAAAGTATTAAAGGTAAGCAGAAATGTTCAATGTCTCTTGGATTTACAGTATACATATGGGTTATGATTTTTATTACCACCCTGTTTTCTCTGTTTTCATAACCAATTGACAAATACATAATGATATGCAATCTCATTGTATAAGTATTGTCTTGCCTCAATATCCTTACAGTTTAATGTAAACCAAGCAGTAAGTGTGGTTTGTCAGTGTTCATTTTGTGCCAGAGCATTTTCTTCATTGCCACTATGAAAATAAACAAATTGTCTTTTTGGCAAATGTACAGCTAATCGATATACTGCATGTAAACGATCATGCATTTTAAATTTAAGAAGCCGCCACATTGCTTCTGGTGCACTGACATGGCGAGCTTCTACATGCAAAGCAAGTTCATAATATACTAACTCATTGTCTTGTTCATTTGGTCCATTTTCACAACAACAGTTGCTGCATCATATCCTTTAAAAAGATATTTGTAGACGTATTTAATTAATTTTTATAGAAGTGCAAGCTTCCACATTTATGTGGGCATTATACTTCATTAATAGATGTGGATTATATGGCACCACATATGTGTTATCTACATTTTTTCCTCTATTTATTGCGTTTGGACCTTTTCTTCATCTGTACAATGAATATCCATAACAATTGGCAAAGGTTTCATCTCTAAAGTCTTTTGGAAAATCTTTAGTGCATTTTTTATTTTTCATACATGGTGAGTTTGGGTTTAGTTCTCCACATGGTCCATGAATCATGCAATGTGTTACAATGTGATAGAGTGTTTCATGCTTTTACGGATGTGGTAGTTCAGCAGTAATTACTGATTCCACTTTCTCTGCTGTATTAAATTTATGATTTTCTTGAAGTATGAAAAGCATATGTGCATGTGGCAGGCCTCTTTTCTGGAATTTGATGGTATAAACATAAGCCACACAATTTTCAAATAATTGATTGTTGGTGATGCCATGTATTAAGGCACTTAATTTTATTTTGAAGACTCTAGCCACCAAGTCTGGTCTATCAGAAGCATCCTGGCCCTCTTTTAAATTCTCAACAATCTCTGTCCATTGAGGATTACATGTAAATGTAATAAATCAATCAGGTTTGCCAAATTTAGTTACAATAGCCATAGCATCATTGTATCTTTCTTGCATATTGTGAGGAGATCCTTGGAAGGAAGATGGCAAAATTATGGCTCGGCCTGAGGCAAGATTTTGGTTTGTAGCCCCTTCAGCCACATAACCCATAAGGCCACAAAACTGTTCGACACAGAGTTTACTTTGTTGATATTTGATTAAATTTAAGTTATTCGCTTCTACTTGAAGGTATGAATCAATGACCCATTGTTGTGTCAGTTTTCCAGCACTTAAGATGGGATGAAATTCATCCCTAATTGCAGTTTGAGCCACTTTAAATTCACGCATGGAAACATTATTTCTGACACGTTGTTTAGTGTTTGGATAACTGGGAAGTATCAATTTTGGTTGCCAACCTGCCTCCTCATTGGGATACAAAATTGCATAAGTCATTGGATACAAATTGGTACTTAATATACTAATGTTAATGACTAGTTGCTCTTCATTTCTAGGATATATTTTAATATCCCTCAGAAAAGGTGGCTCTCCCTCACCATTTTGAAAAACCATTGCAACCTCATTAGCTGTTGGTAAGTTGTAACGTTGTTTATTAGTATGTTGGTCTCTTTTAAGAACCATATCAACTTTGGGCATTGCCAATTGATTTTGTTCAGCATGAATGCGTTGTTGCTCTTCAACTTCTGACAGTTTTTTATAAGCTTGACTGTATGGATTTTTTGCCATTATCTTATCCAGCTCATGAAAAACAAAAGGTAAGCATTTTGTATTCTCAGGAAGCTGCATACGTTGGTCGACAGCTTTGTTTGTATTCTAAACTTTCTTTGCTCTCCTTCTTCAGAGTGTAAATGTGAAGTACATTGGTCAATTTGCCCTTGTACTTTAAAGTAGTAAGGGCCATGTCCTTCAACATTTCCAGCTAATTTTGCACGCATAGATGCAAAAGCTATGGCACAATTATATGATCGTATTTTTTTTTAAAAAAAATTGGTAATTTGGGAAAGTTGGGTCAGTCATGATACTTTCCAAATATTTTGGGAATTCTTATTTTTGGGGAAGTTTTACTTTTCCCTTTTGACAGCAACTAATGAACTTACCATAACTTGGTGTTTCAGTTTGAAAATGAAAAGCCCCACAAAATTGTCAAAGCACATTCAACATACCTCAATTGTGAGTCTCTACATTTATATGTGTAAATAATGGATTATCCTGTGAAGCAAGTTCAATATTACAATCTATATCTACATTGGTATCATGAGCAAACTCCTCACATGTTTGTGTAACAATATTTTTTAGTTTTCTATCTCCCTTACGCAGAGTTTGTGGATCAACCATGTGTCTTTTCTTGTAAATCCGGTCACGCTCTTGGTCTTCTTACTCTTTTTTTAGCGTCCTCAGATTGTTTCTCTCTCCATCTTTTGTTTCGTTCTCTGTGCAGACGTTCTTCATATTGCTTGCTGGTTTCCGGCTGCTCATCCATTGAAATCTGTAATTATAAATATGAATGTTTATTTGCAACATTGCAATCTCTTAATGACCCATTTGGATGTGAAGTAATAATGTAATGTAGCTTACCTATTTAAGTTCCTTTTCCACTGTTCTGAATGCAGTGTGTCATTTGTTATAAATTCTCTCACGCTCTTGTTGTCTTTGTTTCTTGGTGTCCTCCGACTGTTGTCTCTTGCCATCTTTGTAGTCTTTCCCTGGCCAACCGTTGTTTAGATTCCTTCCTAGTTTCAGTCTTTTCAGCCATTGTAATCTGTAATGTAAAATGTAATTCTTTATTTGGAATGTACGAATTATAATAATGAAGCATTGAAATCTTCTTAAATCCTTGAATTGAACTTATGTGAAGTTGTAATGGATTAAGATATGCACGTAATTAGTAAAATGTGCTTAATGTTTTGTGGCCATTGTGCGCCGTGTCGAGGGGCATGACATCAGTGAGGTGGGTGGGTGTGTGGTGCGTGCGGCAAACTGACCCGGGTGAGTGAGTAGGAGAAGCACAGAGAGTGCAAGGTATGATAGAGAGGGACAGTGCAGAGTGTGTTATAGGGAGAGTGCTTGATAGAGAAAGTGTGTGTGTGTGAAAGTGCAGTGTATTGGTGTGAGAGTGTAGTGCGTATGTGTTGGAAAGAGTAGTGCATGTCTCTCATAGAGGGAGAGTGCAGTGTGTGATCTAGACTGAAGGCCGTGTATAGAGAGTGCAATGTAATATAGAGAGTGCATTGTACACGACCACCTGCGGGGTGGAAGACATGGGGGAGGGTGAATATGCATAGGTTGGGGGTACAGAAGGTGGAAGAGACATGGGGGGAGAGGTGGGAGAGGGGGTGGAGCAGGGATAATAAATTCAGTGGAGGGAATGCTGAATACACACAGGGGAGAAAGGGGGGAAGAGACATAGGTGAGGTAGAGGGGGTGAAGACACAGTGTATGGGGGATGAAGATACACAGGGGAGGGAGAAGGGGAGGAAAAGACATAGGTGAGGTATAGGAACAGGGTACCTAGTAGTTGTAAGCACCTAAAGAATCACTGCAGCGATCTGCTGTGTGGCAGTGAATTTGACAGACACCTGCAAAGTATCAAACAACATTATTATTATTTATTATTATATTATTATTATTATAGTTAATTTATAACGTGCCGACATATTCCGTAGCGCTTTGCATGAATTACGTTCAGCCAAAGGTAAATACAAATTAACATATAGCAAAGCAAGGAGGGCCCTGTCTTAGAGCTAGGAATCCAATGTCCTTGGTGAATTCCCAAAGTACTTAGGATAGAAACTCGCCTTTGGCGCTCATTGCAGCCTTAGTCGTGCGTGCGTCAATGGCTCACCTCACTTCACAAGTGGGTTACCAATATTGCAAACGTCCCCAACACTGACAACTATATATGTGATTATATATATATATATATATATATATATATATATATATATATATATATATATATATATATACAAATTTGCATAGAGATGTGGGAGAATTCTGGAGAATGTCTGTGGGAGCCTGAGGCTGGATAGGGACATTTGCCCATTGCCAAAGCCCAGGTGTTAAAACTAGCTTACATTACAATGGGACTGCAGCTGTGGAAAAGGTTAAGTTTGTTAAGGGGGTTGAGTTGCAGTCAGAGCCCAGAGAGGGAGAGATGTAGCTGGATCTAAGGAGGTCTTATGAGTGAAGGAGTTTGTAAAATTACATGGACCTAAGAAAGAGAGTCAGTGTGACTGAACATATTCAGAATAGGACTGTGCAGTATAATTAAAGACTGCAAACAACACGGGAGAGACACAGATAAAAGTGAAGGATGATATGAGCTGTAGTGTTCCAGCAGAGGTAGATGCTCAGAGAGTGAGAATCCAAATGTGATGATCCAAGAGTAGAGGCTATACAAGCCCAGAGCCACCTGCTATAGACTACCGGTTAACTACCCACAAGGACCATTGAGTTCTTTGGAATCTCGGCACCAGCACCCTAATATCTGGCTTCTGTATCAGTCAGAGTCTCTCCATCAGAGTCCCAGTAACCTTCCTGTGGTAGTGATCAGGACAGGTAACTTAGAGGGTGGAGATAGGTTCATTATCGCAGCCACCAGGAGAATAAAAGGAGACACACAATTTCTATATATCTCAACAGTAAACTCATTTATTTTGAAAAGTCAAACAAGTTATAGGGGATTGATACAGAGGGGTATATACAGCACAACAATTAGAGGGTGTGGCAGAAAAACACAAGAGATAAACTCCACATGGGGTCTAACAGTAGCTTCCTGAGGGCAATAGGATTAACCTCCAATATACATTCTGCCATCTCTAACATATCAGAGGTGATTAACTTAATCTGGAAAACAATAGGACAAAGCAATATTTACAAATACAATAGTGTTTATGCAGATAATCCTGTGGCTGGAGGCAAGCAGTCTGTGCTTTTATGGTGGCTCAATGGCCCAACACCCAGGCAGAGAAAAAGGGGTCTGTGACACCACAGATTGCAGATTATGAGAAGTGTTCTGAGAGCGATTATTGCCTAGCACTGTGACTACCAAGGATGGTACTGCCAAGGATACAGAGAAGAGGATGAAGTCTTTAAAGACACCGATAGGCCAGGATAAGATATTTGGAATGTTTATTGAGACAGCTTGATTGTGAGGTAAACAATCACAACAGCCTAGTGGAAGCTGCAAGGAAGCTGTATTTATTTTCTGCTTATTTTGTTTTGTCTGGTGTGCCACATTGTAACACTGCGTTATTGCTACATTAAATGCCTTAAAACACACTTGAAGCCTCCTGAGTATTTGGGAACCTGCTGGTATAGTTAATAAGATGGCCATAGTAACAGAGTAGTGGATTGGCCGAATGCCCCTATATGTGTTTTTGTATATTTTTGTGTATATGAATGTGTATATATGTACTTATGCACTGGTTTTAATATGTATATATGCATGAGTGTGTATATGTGTATTTATATATGTTTTTGTGTGTGTGGTTAAAAAAAATATATATATATATATATATATATATGTACGGGTGTATCTGTCTCTATTTGTATCTAACTATGTCTGTCTCAATATCCTGTATAGAAGAAAAACCTCTTCAGATCATGTTTTAAAAAGTACAATTGTTTATTAAAAGTTTATTCCATGTATTAATCCCTAAAAAGGAAGGAATATTTTCCACTTAAAGAAGCAGCTCTTTGGAACAGCCTCTATGTTTGATGTCACAGATCTCCTGGGTAGGCAATGTCAGGCACACCCACAACCTGATTGGTTGCAGTAATGACACAAGTCTGAGCCCCCTCATCCCAGCAGTGGAGCAGTCTGGGGTCCGTCTTGCAGGCATATCAACAGATCTAAGCACCAATTTTATTTTATGTAAAATCTGCATGAAAATGCATGGATTTTAAAAAGTATTTACATTTGCCTTGAATAGAACTTCAAAGTGGTGTGGTCCAAACTGTGCTGAATTAAGTGGCCCTTTAAGCATCTGTACCAATAAACAAGAATTTAAGCATTTGATACCATTAGCAAGATAACACTGCATGGCTCATATTTCAGTGCCTTACAGAGATATTAAAATAATTAGATTTAATAACAGTTGCCAATAAGTCTGTTAAACCCATTATGAAGTATCAGCACCTCATATTAATTTTGGTATAATATAAGGAGTACTTCTTAATGACAATGGGCTCATCAATCACTTTAATTTATTAGAACTATCTAAAAAAACATTTATTATCCTATACATAGTATTAGTTATAAACTGACTAAATACACCTTAATAAACAGCTTGTCACTGACAGCTCATAGTATTTCATTTACAGCCCTATAGGCTCAATGCCTAGCCTGAAAAAAACCACATAGACCACAAGAAAATGATTGGGATGGGCTTAACGAAAAAAAAATGCATTTTCTTCATAAAAAAATATTAAAATTATAAAAACACCAATATAAAAGTTTAAAACTTCACAGACTGATTATGAGGGCTCAGCACGATGGTGAAGAGCAAAGTCCATAAGTTCAGTTCCTTAAATCAAAAGGCAATTGCTAACCAAATAGCAGCAATACACAAATCCAGTGCAGCCGCATAGTATATCTTTTAATAATGCAAACTGATACACTACTAGAATTTAATAAACGTGCAGCACTGCTGAAAAGTTCTAGTAACATGCTTTACAAATCAGATATCCAATGTGTGGCACCTCATATGTAAATCTAAATAGATTTAAGAGTTTGCTAAATGTTTTTGATTAATTACTTTTATATGATCTTAGTAGAATTCCACGAGGTGTCATGTAATAGTTGACCCAGATCAAACATTTTATACATTCCAAACATGCAACTGGTATGTATTCTGTGTGAGTTGTCTTATTTGGTTTGAGATTTTACTGCCACACTTACGACACTCAGAACACGCAAATTTTATTTTTTCCTGGGTACGTTTTCTTATGTACAGTTTGATTTGAGACTTCACCAAAACCCTTCCCACATACAGAACATGTAAATTATACTTCTCCTGTATGAATTTTCTTATGTTCTTTAAGATTTGTGGCCCGACTGAAAAATTTCCCACATTCAGAACATTCAAAGTTTTTTTCTCCCGTGTGAGTTCTTATATGTCGATTGAGACTTCCACGCCCACTGAAACATTTCCCACATTCAGAACATTCAGATGTTTTTTCGCCTGTGTGAGTTCTCTCATGCACTTTAAGATGTGAGGCCCGTCTGAAACATTTACCACATTCAGAACATGGAAATGGTTTTTCCCCTGTGTGCGTTATCATATGTTGATTAAGACTTGTGGCCTGACTGAAACATTTCCCACATTTAAAACATGCAAATGGTTTTTCTCCTGTGTGAGATCTCATATGTCGAGTGAGACTTCCAGCCTCACTGAAACATTTCCCACATTCAGAACATTCAAATGGTTTTTCTCCAGTGTGAGTTCTCATATGTAGCTTTAAATATGTGTCCCCACTGAAACATTTCCCACACTCAGAACATGCAAATGTTTTTTCACCTGTGTGAATTCTTATATGTAGATTGAGATTTGCTGACAGACTGAAACCTTTCCCACATTCAGAACATACAAATGGTTTTTCTCCCGTGTGAGTTCTCATATGTAGCTTGAGACTTGTAGATCGATTGAAACATTTACCACATTCAGAACATGTAAATGGTTTTTCTCCTGTGTGAGTTCGCATATGTAGCTTGAGATTGGTGGTGTGACTAAAATCTTTCCCACATTCGGAACATACACATGGTTTTTCCCCTGTGTGAGTTCTCATATGTAGATTGAGACTTGCAGAGCGATTGAAACATTTCCCACACTCAGAACATGCAAATGGTTTTTCTCCTGTGTGGGTTCTCATGTGTTGATTGCGATTTCTGGCATGACTGAAACATTTCCCACATTCAGAACATGCAAATGCTTTTTGTTCTGTGTAAGTTATTGGCTTTGCTTCCAGATAACTATGTGATACGCTGAGATCTTTCAATGCACAATCTGGTGACACAAGGGAAATGTAGCCCTCTTCTTGGGTATTACAAATCTTGGATCCATCTGTTGGAAACAAAAGCACCAAAAGTAAATATATTAAAATCTGAACATACTTTAACATACTTTAACATTGAAATAATTATTTTCTGATACTAATTTACACTTATAGTTCATTACCAATTATTGTCAATTAAGGTCTTGTGTTTAACTAAATATTATTTTATATTAAAAAAAAATTATACTTACAAAATTCAAATTATCAATTGAATTGTTTTGTTTGTTGTACAGTAATATGTATTACATTGTATTTGTTTAATAAAGTCCTTCTTTCCTGCTGCTAGGGCTAGTTGCTAAATTACTGGACATTCACCCCTGCTTTATTTTTAAATTATTATGGAAGATACTGCATTTAGCCCAATCAAGAAGTTAATGATTATCAAAACAACAAAATAAACACAACTTAAAAGTAACATTTTTTTTGTCACAATGCAAGAAAAGGAATATTATGCCAAATGGATTTAAAATCAAAAATCCACTAAGATCTACACATAAGTCAATATATGCTGAAAATGTATGCAGACCCACAAGTGAAAAACTAAGAAACCACCTAATACATCAACTTTATACAAATAAACATCATCTAAATCACTAAAGAGTAAGCTTCATTCAACAACTAAAAGAGCACATCATATATGAAGCTGAGCATGTAGAAAGAGAAATACAACATCTTCACAGGAAACAACAACACAAATTTTAAAAAATAAAAATGAAAAACTCAGCTGCCTCTTTCAGCAAAACGGACAACTGCGACAAGAGAAAATAAAAGATACAAATTCAGCCCTAAATTCTCCTAACAACAAAACATCTGAAAACCTACCATCTCAAACAAATAATTTTTCTAAAAAATATACAGAAAACACAGGAATTATAAATCTCTCAAACCAGCAACTATTACAAGCAGAGACCTCTGTTCTCTCCAAAGGATGGTCTTTCTGTCCAGACATAAAACTAGATAAAATACAACTATACTCGGACATAGAAGAATTGAGACTTTCAGAATTTTTCCACAACAAGGCATCTACAACATCATTAGACTGCAACAACAAAACCCCCCACATATTTCAATCCACCACCTGGTCGTAACACCAAACTGGACAGTTATATAGAAAGCTTTCACCTGAGAACTGCATCTGTTATAACAAAACAATATAAAAGAGACATGCACGATCTTACTCCATCAGAAAGAACTGCCATAAAGATTTTAAAAAACAACCCTGACATCACCATCAAACGGGCAGACAAAGGAGGTGCAGTTGTTATCATAAATACTAAGGACTACATAAATGAAGCCAACAGAAAACTGTCAGACACCTACTACAAGAAACTGAACCAGGACCCTACAGAAAAATATGCTCTCCAACTTAAGAAACTCATCAAAACATTCCTTAAAAATATATATCAAGAATTAAAACAACTCATCCCACCAATCCTACAACTGGGACTTTCTGCCTGCTGCCAAAGATCCACAAACAAGGCACCCAAGGGAGACCAATTGTTACAGGTATGGACACACTGACTGAACAGATATCTGGATTTGTTCAAAACATCCTTAAATAATTAGTTAGTAACACCAGCAGCTATATACAAGACACCACTGACTTTCTCAAACTCGGTCAGATTAAAGACCTACCTGCTAACACACTACTTGTCACCATGGATGTAGAGTCTCTTTACAGTAATATTTAACACAAAGATGGCACTAAGGAATGCTTTAAGTTTCTTTCAACACACATGGCCCTGATGTTATTGTTAAACCAATAGAATATATCCTTACCCACAACTATTTCACTTTTAACAAAGATACCTACCTACAGATGATAGGGACTGCCATGGGTACCAAAATGGCTCCACAATACGCAAATCTTTTTATGGCCAATCTAGAAGAAACATTCTTATCTGTATCCATTTACAAACCTTACATTTGCTACCGTTACATAGATCTGTTCATCATCTGGACAGAAGGAGAAAGCAAACTCAGAGACTTCCACAGTTCATTCAACACCTTCCATTCATCTATAAAACATAAAATGGATTTCTCTACAGAACAGGTAAACTTTCTAGACACAACTATATGCATCACCAATGGCACTCTCCATTCATCTGTATATAGGAAACCCACAGACAGATATAATTACCTACACAACTCCAGTTTCCATCCCTCCCACACCAAACAAACCATCATCCTTAGTCAAGCTATTAGATACCATTGCATTTGTTCAAACACCGGAGACCGTGATAAAATTTAAAAACACGGTCTGAAATTTTCAAACAAAAGGGTTACAAACCCTGTATTATTATTAAAAAAATAACCACTGCCATCAAAATACCCTGTGAACACCTGTTAAAGTACACAACAAAATAAACTACTTCACTTATACCTCTAGTGACCACATACTATCCTGCTTTAAGAAAATATGGAAAATAATCACATATTTACAACCAACAGAAGATACTGAATTAAAATATATATATTCACAAAACCTCCTGTCCTTGCATTTAAACAACCACCAAACCTAAAACAAAAACTTGTCAGCAGAAAATTGGCCAATGAACAACTGAATATAAAAAATGGAACTAAAGCTTGTAACAAAAATGCCTGTAAATTATGTCAACACATTTGTAATGATGACACAGCCACACATAAGACCTATAACATCAAATGATCATATAAATGCACATCATCCAATGTTGTTTTTATAATACAATGTTCTTTATGTGACAAAGGCTGTTACATTGGAGAAACCAGCCAAAAAAATGCACTTAAGGATGAATTAATACAGGCATTCAATAAGAAAGCATAATGAAGACAGTTATCGTAGCTCAGAAGGACACCAGTTTAGCCAGAATGATCACTCCATCCAAAGTCAAAATACTCCAAGGAAACTGTAAAAACATCCCAAAGACAAAAGCATTTGAAACAGAATAATCTGTAGGTAACTTGAATCTACCATGGCAGCTAGATATTCCAGTGTAGTAATCATAGACTAGGTGCAAGCTTTATGGGCACCCTTCACCAGGCTCACCCAGAGGGACTTCTTTCATTTCATTCAAAACTTTGGTGGACACTGCCTTTCAGTGCCTATTAATTAGTTATTTGAAAATGATATATATATATATATATATATATATATATATATATATGTGTGTGTGTGTGTGTATGCGTTTGTGTGTAGTATATAAATAGTACATTTGGGTTCACATCTGAATGTGTAAAACAAATTATTACACTGCATTCTGGGAAGTAGGGCAGAGAACTGCAAATGTGCCCACAAATACTTCGTTCTTCTATCCATAACCAACAGCATGGGGCGGGTTTCCAACTTGTGTAGTGAATATTTTGAATATATAAGAAGATCAGATAAAAAAAGAGGTGTCAGGAATACACTGAAGATCTATACAGGAAGGATCTTAACAACAGTGATGACCTCAATAATTTGTCCAATGAGTTGGAGCCAGACATCTTGGAGAGTGAAGTTAGATGGGCCCTAGGATGTCTTGCTGATAATAAGGCTGCAGGAGGTGATTGACTCCCAATTGAACAATTCAAAATTATACAGAATTATGCTTTAAAAGTGTCACATGCCTTATGCCAACACATTTTAAAAACTCAACTATGGCCAATAGACTGGAAAAGGTCAGTCTACATCCCAATCCTCTAAATAGGTAGTGCCAAATAGTGCTCCAGTTATCCAACAATTTCACTCATTTTACATGCCAGCAAGGTAATGCTTAAGATTCTACAAGCTCAACTCCAACAATATATGGACCAGGAACTATCAGATGTGCAAGCCGGGTTTCTCAGAGGAAGAAGCACACGAGATCAAATTGCCAATGTCTGCTGGATAATAGAAAAAGCAAGAGAGTTAAAAAAAAAAAAAAAACATTTACTTCTGTTTCATAGACTATTCTAAAGCCTTTGACTGTGTGGATCACAATAAAAGGTGGCATGCCCTTAAAGAGATGGGAGTACCAGATCATCTCATTCTCCTCCTATGGAATCTGTATGTTGACCAAGAAGCCACGATCAGAACCGAACATGGGACAACAGAATGGTTCAAGATCGGAAAAGGAGTGCGACAAGGTTGTATATTGTCACCTTATTTGTTCAACTTATATACCGAATACATCATGCGTAAGGCTGGACTGGATGATTCCAAAGCCAGAATCAATACTGCTGGAAGGAATATCAACATCCTCAGATACACCGATGATACTACTCTGATGGCTGAAAGTGATCAGGAACTAAAGGACTTATTGATGAGGGTAAAAGAGGAGAGTGCAAAAGTTCGCCTGTTGCTTAACGTTAAAAAGACGAAGATTATGGCAAAAGGCAATCTCACTTCCTGACATATATAGACGGGGAAGAAGTGGAGGAAGTGAAAGATTTGATTTTCCTTGGATCAAAGATCTCTGCTGATGGTGACTGCAGTCATGAAATTAAAAAAGCCCAGACCTGAACCGATTGAAAATCTATGGGGTGATCTGAAGGGGGCTGTGCACAGGAGATGCCCTTGCAATCTGACAGATTTAGAGTGTTTTTGCAATCAAAAGGTGCTTCAACAAAGTATTAGTTTAAGGGTGTGCATACTTATGCAACCATATTATTTTATTTTTATATTTTTTCTTCCCTCTACCTAAAAGATTTCAGTTTGTTTTTCAATTGAGTTGTACAGTTTATAGGTCACATTAAAAGGTGGAAAAAGTTCTGAAATGATTTATCTTTATCTCATTTTTTTTTACAGCACAGAAAACTGACATTTTAACAGGGGTGTGTAGACTTTTTATATCCACTGTAACTGTCTTCATGATGTGCTCTTATTGAAAGCCTGTGTAAATTCATCCTTAAATGCAATTTCTGGCTGGTATCTCCAATGTAACAGTCTGTGTCACAAAAAGCACATTGAATTATTTTAACCACATTGGACGATGTGCATGTATATGACTCTTTGATGTTATAGTTCTTGTTGTTATGAGTGGCTGTATCATCCTTACAAATGTGCTGACATAATTTACAGGCACATTTGCTCCAGCTCCTTCAAGTTGGATGGTTTGCCATGTAAACAGCAATCTTTAAGTCTGACTATAGATTTTCTATTGGATTGGGGTCTGGGCTGTGACTAGGCCATTCCAACACATTTACATGTTTCCCATTAAACCACTCAAGTGTTGATTTAGTAGTGTGTGTGGTCATTGTCCTGCTGGAAGGTGAACCTCCGTCCTAGCCTCAAATCACGCACAGAGAGGTACAGGTTTTGCTCAAGAATATCAATGTATTTATCACCATCCATCCTTCCCACAACTCTGACCAGTTTCCCAGTCCTGGCTGCTGAAAAACAAATCGCCACAGCATGATGCTACCACCACTATGTTTCACTGTGGGGATGGTGTTCTTTGGGTGATGTGATGTGTTGGGTTTGCGCCAGACATAATGTTTTCTTTGATGGCCGAAAAGGTAAATTTTAGTCTCATCAGACCAGAGTACCTTTTCGCAAAACATGCCATTTTGTTTTTTGCTGACAGTAAAGGCTCTATGGAGCGTACAGCTTATTGTCGTCCTATGTACAGATACTCCAGTCTCTGCTGTGGAACTCTGCAGCTCCTCCAGGGGTACCTTAGGTCTTTGTGCTGCCTCTCTGATTAATGCCCTCCTTGCCTGGTCCGTGAGTTTTAGTGGGTGGCCGTCTCTTGGCAGGTTTGCTGTTGTGCCATGTTCTTTCCATTTGGTTATGATAGATTTGATGGTGCTCCTGGGGATCATCAAAGATTTGGATATTTTTTATAACCTAAATCTGACTTGTACTTCTCAACAACATTGTCCCTTACTTGTTTAGAGAGTTCCTTGGTCTTCATGGCAGTGTTTGGTTAGTGGTGCCTCTTGCTTGGGTGTTGCAGCCTCTGGGTTTTTTCAAAAAAGGTGTGTATATGTAATAACAGATCATGTGACACTTAGATTGCACACAGGTGGACATCATTTCACTAATTATGTGACTTCTGAAGGTAATTGGTAGCACCAGAGTGCTTCATTTTTTCTATTTCTAAAAAAATAGTTTTATGTATATATTTTTCTCATTTCACTTCACCAACTTAGACTATTGTGTTCTGATCCATCATATAAGATTCAGATTAACAAAAACTTTGAACTTAAGGCTGTAATGTAACAAAATAGGTAAAAAAAATCAAGGGGGGGGGTGTAATTTATACATACATTATATATATATATATATATATATATATATATATATATATATATATATATATATATATATATATAGTTATGAAGAGTGAGGTAGCCGTGAATGTCCAATAGTCCAGTTGAATAATCAGAGTATTGCAGTGAATAGTGATACCTTTTTTATTGGACAAACGTATTCATAATAAAGCGATGAGCTTTCGAGAGAAAATGCCTCTCTTTATCAAGTCAAAAGAGAGGCATTATCTTTTTGACTTGATAAAGAGAGGCATTATCTCTCGAAAGCTCGTCGCTTTATTATGAATGTTTGTCCAATAAAAAAGGTATCACTATTCACTGCAATACTCTGATTATTCAACTATATATATATATATATATATATATATATATATATATATATATATATGTATATAATGCATTTTATTCCTATACAAGCATATATAATATCTACAAGTAAGATTGTAAAGGTATTGCATATATACGGAGATGCACAATGTGTATTTATTTATGTATTTATTCATATATATATATATATATATATATATATATATATATATATATATATATAATTTTTTTTGATCATGTCAATTGATAATTTTATATTTGATATTTTTTTTATATATTGTATTCAACGTATTCATTATCTTGTCTAGATTTTCATTTTGTATTATATGTATGTGTACTAGATATGGAGTCAGATGGGCAAGAGAAACACTCACATTTCAGCATAGATTGCAGTAAGCTGCAGTGCAGCTCCAGTTGCTGGGGGCAACGAGGGAGACCATAGAGTGTGCTCCTGCACACAGAAAACCAGGGAGGTCATAGAGTTTGCTCCTGCACGCATCAAACCAGGGAGGCCATAGAGTGCGCTCCTGCACGCATCAAACCAGGGAGGCCATAGAGTGTGCTCCTGCGCGCAGCAAACCAGGGAGGCCATAGAGTGTGCTCCTGCACGCAGCAAACCAGAGAGGCCATAGAGTGTGCTCCTGCACGCAGCAAACCAGGGAGGCCATAGAGTGTGCTCCTGCTCACAGAAAACCAGGGAGGCCATAGAGTGTGCTCCTGCACACAGCAAACCAGGGAGGCCATAGAGTGCTCCTGCAGACAGCAAACAAGGGAGGCCATAGAGTGTGCTCCTGCACACAGCAAACCAGGAAGTTAGCGTGGAAAGGCGTTGGCGTGATGACATAGGACTGGGGCGGGGCTTATTTGGAGGCGTGACAAACATGGAGGAAGCTCTGCAGGAGAAAGCCCTATAAATTTATATTGGAGGTGAGTGGATCCTATGGCTCTATTTGGGCATATGTGGATATACAATATTTTTATAATTTACCATTGAAGAAGGCTTCTGAAGATCAGGTGAAACGTGTTTGGTTGCTTTTTTTTTATATTGTATTTTAACATATATTTTATGTCTAAATAAGAATGGTGGGTGTATGCATAATCCAGCCATTAAGAGACATTTTATATTTTATTGAAATGCTCTGTACTCTTTTGGTACTTGACTGACCTAATTGTGGAAGTCTGAAATACTGGATAAGTGGTGGATGATAAGACAGTTGCACTATCCCAATCACTTTGCTGGGATTTATCAGTCCAAGCTTGTAATTAGTGGTTTGTGTCCGACCATTGGAGGTCTGTAGAGCAACTCTGTCTGTTTAACACCACATGGTTGTGAGTAATATCAGAATTACTACTTTTTGGAGTACTTTGGATAAAGATTTATTCCCTATTGTCCAATATATATATATATATATATATATATATATATATATATATATATATATATATATATATATATATATATATATAAGAAAAACTAAAAACAGCGATGCAGACAATACATACTTTATATATATATATATATATATATATATATATATATATATATATATATATATATATAGCTTTAATATTTTTACATTGTATTAAATCTAGATTATTTTGAACACAAACAAAACATTCTAAAAATATGATTGTAATTGATGTAATAAATAGATGAAATTATATATATATATATACATATAAAACTAAAAACAGCAATGCATTTAAGCAAATAGAGTGTATGTCCCACTATGTTATTATGTTATACATCTGATATTTATCATAGTAAGAGAGTGTCACTCACCTTCTCTGATATTAACAGGGATTTCCTCCTCCTTAATCTGCTGGGGACTCCTCACATTTGTCTCGTCTTCTTCTTCAAGCTTCGATTTCACTCTTTCACTGCCTGTATAGATATATATAAGGTAGACAGACTAAAGACAAAGCTAGATATAAAGATAAATCAAAGTATATTTTTCTTAAACGCATATACACCATAATTAAGGATATTTAAATATAACATTTTATATTGCGGATTCACGTCGTGTTGTGCAATTAATTCTAATTAGTTACATCATTTACAGTGCAGTATTGCATTTTTATTTGCATTTACAGTGCTCGGGACATGTCTGTAACCTCCTTGTGAATCCTATTTGGTACCTTTAGGATTTTCTTCTACATTTGCCATTTACGGGTGTGAAAACATTTGCAGAATTGAGGAATCGTAGCAATTGAATAGCAATTTGCGATTTTAGTGATCGTAAGTCTTGCAGCCGTGAAAAATCAAAGGCTTGGACGGGTTTAACTTGCGATGCTACTCATCGCAAGTATTCGGAGCCCGTAACCCTTTCGGAGCCCGCAAAGAGACCACAATTGAATAGCAAATTAGATTGCAGACTCCATTACAGACGCCCGGATCTCCCGATGGCTCAATTGAATCGGGCACAATGTATTTACCAATATAAGGAGTGATGTAAGGGAGGTGAATGTATGAGTAGAGCTAATAGAGGGCATGTGCTTGTAAGAGGTGCGGAGCTCACAGTTTTATAATAAGGAACAATTCCTTATACTGGAGACTTATTGTGATGTTTTATGCATTGCTGTATTACACAGTACTCAAATATATAGTATTAACAGAATAGTATTAAAGAATTAATTCAGAGCACTATTTATTACCACACCTGTACATGGATCTGAATGGGTTGACAGCTGATGAATAGGTTTCTCATCTCTCTCACACTCTCCTTCCTCATTAAGAAATTCAGGATATAGATCTTCATCTTGGAGTCCTGATAGTCACATAACAGAGAAACACCTGGATTTGTACAGATTTACACAACTATCTGACATTAAATTATATATATGTATATATATATATATATATATATATATATATATATATATATATATATATATATATATATATATAAACACATATTGTGAGCCCGATTCAATTCGGAGGCCGCAACTCGCTGAATGGAAGCCGTATGTCTGTGGGCCTGCTGCGGGCCCGCAGCACGGTCGAGTTACGGTGCTATTCAATTCGACTAGACTACAGGCTTGAGGCTGCGGCCTATAACCTGCGAACGGCTGCAAGTTGTGAATGGGCTCGATTAGAAGCGGTCCGCAGTTGCGATCCAATCACGGTAAAACGGAATGCGACGCAGGACTCCCAGCCAAAAGAAAGAGGTCTAGCCGCAGATGATTGACAGGGAGAGATTATAAAGTTGCGTTCCACACAGCCATGCGTTGACGGTGTTGTATTCTCCTTCGAAGTAGCACGCTGGTCCCGGAGTTGGTGGTTGGTTCGAGTGTGAGAGAGAGTAGGCAAGTTTGGAGAGCAGGAGTTTGCGATTGTATTCATTTATATTATAATATTTACGATCCTTTATTTAATCCTTGCTTACACATATTTACAGACTATACATAATAGCAATACGCATAAATTAAATTACACACATAGACACTCCTAGAGCTAGGTCACTCCATAAACGCATCCCCCACACCGCATACCCCACAGTTAATAAATACACATAAAACATACATTTTTCTTTATATTGTAACAGGGCCGGCCTTTGGCTACTGGTTGCTCCTGTGATCTCCACATAAGTCACTGAGTCCCAATATACTTTTATCTTTGCTTTTAATAAAACAAAATTCAAAACAAACAATAGCTTATTTTCAGCATGAAAGAAAAATCGCGGACCAAAGCACAATTCAGCAAGTGACTGCAGACACCATGCAACGTGCTCTGGTCCCCAGCCCCGCCTCCTCCACCCCGGAGGCATACCCCGTCCACCCGCAGACCAGCCCCTCTTCCCACCATGCCTCCACAACCGCCCCTGCATGTGTCGCTGCCTCCAGGAGGGAATGCCTCCCCCTGCAAGCCCCCCCCCCCCGCAGCACGGAGACGACGTCCAGCCACAAGGGATTGGGGCCCTGTGTCTAGGTGGAGGAGGACCTAGGGGCTGCGCATATCGTTGTGTCTTCCCAACAGCACTCCTTAGTTACCATTGTATTGGTCCAAATGTTAACGTAATCTAGCCTGGCTACAGAGTCTTGGATCTCTGCCTATGTGATGGTGATATTTTGTATGCAGATGGCTACCTCCAATCACATGGTCCATGATCCTTTTCTCTGTGGACACGTAAGGTTCTATTTAACATTTCACCAATTGATGGTCACTGAGAAATTCTGTTGAGAAGAGATGCTGCTGTCCCTACCAGGGACGCCATACAGTGTGCTCCTGCACGCAGCAAACCAGGGAGGCCATAGAGTGTGCTCCTGCATGCAGCAAACCAGGGAGGCCATAGAGTGTGCTCCTGCAGACAGCAAACCAGGGAGGCCATAGAATGTGCTCCTGCAGACAGCAAACCAGGGAGGCCATAGAGTGTGCTCCTGCACGCATCAAACCAGGGAGGCCATAGAGTGTGCTCCTGCAGACAGACAGCAAACCAGGGAGGCTATAGAGTGTGCTCCTGCAGACAGCAAACCAGGGAGGCCATAGAGTGTGCTCCTGCACGCATCAAACCAGGGAGGCCATAGAGTGTGCTCCTCCACGCAGCAAACCAGTGAGGCCATAGAGTGTGCTCCTGCACACATCAAACCAGGGAGGCCATAGTGTGCTCCTGCAGACAGCAAACAAGGGAGGCCATAGAGTGTGCTCCTGCACAAAGGAAACCAGGGAGGCCATAGAGTGTGCTCCTGCACACAGCAAACCAGGAAGTTAGCGTGGGAAGGCGTTGGCGAGATGACATAGGATGGGGCGGGGCTTATTTAGAGGCGTGTCAAACATGGAGGAAGCTCTGCAGGAGAAAGCCCTATGAATGTATATTGAAGGTGAGTGGATCTTATGGCTCTATTTGGGCATATGTGGATATACAATATAGATTTTTATAATACTTACCATTGAATAAGCCTTTTGAAGATCAGGTGAAACGTGTTTGGTTGCTTTTTTTTATTGTATTTTAACATATATTTTATGTCTAAATAAGAATGGTGGGTGTATGCATAAACAAGCCATTAAGAGACATTTTATATTTTATTGTAATGCTCTGTACTTTTGGTACTTGACTGACCTAATTGTCTGAAATACTGGATAAGTGGTGGATGATAAGACAGTTGCACTATCCCAATCACTTTGCTGGGATTTATCAGTCCAAGCTTGTAATTAGTGGTTTGTGTCCGACCATTGAAGGTCTGTAGAGCAACTCTGTCTGTTTAACACCACATGGTTGTGAGTAATATCAGAATTACTACTTTTTGGAGTACTTTGGATAAAGAAACCCCTCTGGGCAGATTTATTCCCTATCTTCCAATTATACACATACATATACATATATATATATATATATATATATATATATATATATATATATATACACATACACATATATATATATATATAGCTTTAGTATTTTTACATTGTAATAAATCTGGATTCTTCTGAACACAAACAAAACATTCTAAAGTTATGATTGTAATTGATGTAATAAATAGATTAGCAGCAAAAACATTCCATTAGAAAAATATTGTCATCAGCGACTTTCATTTAAGCAAATAGAGTGTATGTCCCACTATGTTATTATGTTATACATCTGATATTTATCATAGTAAGAGAGTATCACTCACCTGCACTGATATTAACAGGAATTTCCTCCTCCTTAATCTGCTGGGGATTCCTCACATTTGTCTCGTCTTCTTCTTCAAGCTTCGATTTCACTCTTTCGCTGCCTGTACAGATATATATAAGATAATTATATTGGTATTTTTTTTTATAACAGCACAGACTAAAGACAAAGCTAGATATAAAGATAAATCAAGATATATTTTTCGCATATACACCATAATTAAGGATATTTAAATATAAAATGTTATATTGCAGATTTACGGCTTGTCGTGGAATTAATTCTAATTAGTTACATCATTTACAGTGCAGTATTGACTTTTTATTTGCATTTACAGTGCTCTGGACATGCCTGTAACCCCCTTGTGAATCCTATCTGGTACCTGTAGGATTTTGTTCTAGAATTGCCATTTACGGGTGTGAAAACATTTGCAGAATTGAGGAATCGTAGCAATTGAATAGCAATTTGCGATTTTAGTGATCGTAACTCTTGCGGCCGTGAAAAATCAAAGGCTTGGACGGGCTTTAACTTGCGTTGCTAACCATCACAAGTATTCGGAGCCCGTAACCCGTTTGGAGCCCGCAAAAAGACCACAATTGAATAGCAAATTAGATTGCAGACTCCATTACGGACGCTTTTGAGCCACCGGATCTCCCGATGGCTCAATTGAATCGGGCACAATGGATTTACCAATATAAGGAGTGAGGTAAGTGAGGTGAATATGTGTGTAGAGCTCATAGAGGGCATGTGCTTGTAAGAGGTGCGGAGCTCACAGTTTTATAATAAGGAACAATTCCTTATACTGGAAACTTATTGTGATGTTGTATGCATTGCTGTATTACACATTACTCAAAAATATATTATTAACAGAATAGTACTTAATAATTCAGAGCGCTATTTAATATCACTCACCTGTACATGGATCTGAATGGATTCCCAGCTGATGAATAGGTTTCTTATCTCTCTCACACTCTCCTTCCTCATTAAGAAATTCAGGATATAGATCTTCATCCTGGAGTCCTGATAGTCACAAAACAGAGAAACACCTGGATTTGTCTATCTGACATTACCTCTAGTGACCACATACCATCCAATTTTAGAGAAAATTCGGAATATAATCAAAGATTTACAACCATTACTAATTGAAGATACTGAATTAAAATATGTATTCCCAAAACCTCCCATCCTTGCATTTAAACAACCACCAAACCTGAAACAAAAACTTGTCAGCAGAAAAATTGGCCAATGAACAACTGAATACAAAAAATGGAACTAAACCTTGTAATAAACATGCCTGTAAATTATGTCAACACATTTGTAATGATGACACAGCCACACATAACAACAAGACCTATAACATCAAAGGATCATATACATGCAAATCGTCCAATGTGGTTTATATGATACAATGTACTTTATGTGACACAGGCTGTTACATTGGAGAAACCGGCCAAAAAATGCATTTAAGGATGAATTTACACAGGCGTTCAATAAGAAAACATAATGAAGACAGTTATTGTAGCCCATTAGGACACCATTTTAGCCAGAATGATCACTCCATCCAAAACTTAAAAGTCAAAATACTCAGAGGAAAATGTAAAAGCATCCAAGAGAGAAAAGCCTTTGAAATAAAGATGATCACATTCTTCAACACTAAAAACACAGGACTTAATATAAACTTGGGTTTTCTAACACATTAACAGAATTTCATGTGATTTTTTTTTTCTTCTTATACTATGACAGACTTAGCTCTCTTAGTGAGGTGTTTGTCCAACAGGAAAGATATCACTGTGGACTACAGTGCTCTGCTTTTTCATGTATATATTGATGTATATGTGTATATAATATGTGTATGTATGTTTCCTTTGCTATGTTGTGTTAATTCCCCATATATGTATTTACCTGATAATGTCAGGTGCTGTTTCCACTCTCTCTGCATCTGCTGTTATTATTCAAACTGAGGGTTTCAGCTCATGTTAGTATTGCTTGAGACTTGATAAAGAGAAAGGTTAAGCCTCTTGAAAGCTCGTCATTATAAATAAGACGTTTGTCCAATACAAAAGGTATCAAATTATATTGCAATACTCATTACTAATCTATGTATATATATATGGATTAATAGTTACTAAATTACTAGATTACTGGACATTCACGGCTGCTTCACTCTTCAATTATATATATATATATATATATATATATATATATATATATAACACAGATTGTGAGCCCGATTCAATTCGAAAGCCGTAACTCGATGGGTGAAGGCTGTATGCCTGTGGGTCTGCGGGCGCGCAGCACGCTCGAGTTACAGTGCTATTCAATTCAACTAGACCGCAGGTTACAGGCCACAGCCTCAAGCCTGTAAATGGCTGCAAGTTGAGAATGAGCTGGATTCGAATCGGTCCGCAGTTGCGATCCAATCACGTTAAAACGGAGTGAGACGCAGGACTCCCAGTCAATAGAAATCGGTCTAGCCGCAGATGATTGACAGGGAGAGATTATAAAGTTGCGTTCCACACATCCATGCGCTGACTGTGTTGTATTTTCCTTCAAAGTAGAACGCTGGTCCCAGAGTTGGTGGTTGGTTCGAGTGTGAGAGAGAGTAGGCAAGTTTGGAGAGCAGTAGTTTGCGATTTTATTTATTTATATTATAATATTTACAATCTTTTATTTAATCCTTGCTTACACATATTTACAGACTATACATAATAGCAATACACATACATTAAATTACACACTCCTAGAGCTAGGTCACTCCATAAAATCATCCCCCATCCCATCCCATCCCCCACACCGCATCCCCCACCAGTTAACAAATATACATAAAACATACATTTTTATTTTTATTCATATTGTAACACGGCCGGCCTTTGGCTACTGGTTGCTCCTGTGATCTCCACATAAACCACTGAGTCCCAATATACTTTTATCTTTGCTTTTAATAAAAAAAAATCAAAACAAACAATAGCTTATTTTCAGCATGAAAGAACAATCACGGACCAAAGCACAATTCAGCAAGTGACTGCAGACACATGCAACGTGCTCTGGTCCCCAGCCCTGCCTCCTCCACCCCGGAGGCATACCCCGTCCACCCGCAGTCCAGTCCCTCCTCCCACCATGCCTCCACCACCGCCCCTGCATGTGTCGCTGCCTCCAGGAGGGAATGCCTCCCCCTGCAAGCCCCCCCACCACCACCACCACCACCAGCACGGAGACGACGGCCGGCCACAAGGGATTGGGGCCCTGTGCCTAGGTGGAGGAGGACCTAGGGGTTGCGTATATATTTGTCCCTTCCCAACAGGACTCCTTAGTTACCATTGTATTGGTCCAAATGTTAACGTAATCTAGCCTGGCTACAGAGTCTTGGATCTCTGCCTATGTGATGGTGATATTTTGTATGCAGATGGCTACCTCCCATCACATGGTCCATGGTCCTCTTCTCTGTGGACACGTAGGGTTCTGTTTAACATTTCACCAATTGATGGTCAGTGAGAAATTCTGTTGAGAAGAGATGCTGCAGTCCCTGTATTTTTAAAGGTATTAGATTTCTTGTTTTTCTTTTTATTGTTTTAGTTACAATTCAGGTCCATGAAGGCATCCTCTGCATCTGCAAGCATTGTGAAGGGAATGTATTAAGATAGTAATGCTTGCAGAAGAGAATCAGGTAGTGAGTTAATCTATTGTTACAGTATTTAGTACTGTAATGTACATGGATGTTTTTTCATTTTTATCCTCATCCTCCTTTTTTTTTTTTTTTAACACTTTTTTCAGATTTTTGTTTTGTCACCACACTGTATGTGTGAAATTGGTTTGGATTACATAGTCTAGTGGTTAAATCATTTAATTGAGAAGATATAGACAAGTTGTAAGTGCTATGCACATTAATGGTTTCTTCAATTAAATGGAGTGATTACTGATGATCCTTTTATTCATCAGTTTCCGGTTGCAGTGGGGTAGTGACTATATGTGACCCTAGTAGGTGCTATGCGTCATGCTTATTCTACACATTACCCCCTTTAGGTATCCCCTTTTTCCAAATAATAGCCTCTTGCCCTTCCGCGATCTGCCCACACCACACCGGTGATATTAATGTACAGTCTTGTCCATTTCTGATCGTGCTCTGTGTATGAAATAAAACTTTGTTATACCATTGTCACCGTTTCAGTGTGTTTTCAATGGTTGGGGTTATGGGACATCCACATACCTATATCTGTAAACTAATGAGCCCTAGTTACTATGCAATAGTTTAATACATTTCACACATTATATATATATATATATATATATATATATATATATATATATATATATACAGTCAGGTCCATAAATATTGGGACATTGACACAATTCTAATCTTTTTGGCCCTATACACCACCACAATGGATTTGATTTTTTACATCCAAATCAGGTGAACAGTGTAGGAATTACAACAGTTTGTATATGTGCCTCCCACTTTTTAAGGGACCAAAAGTAATGGGACAATTGGCTGCTCAGCTGTTCCATGGCCAGGTGTGTGTTATTCCCTCATTATCCCATTTACAAAGAGCAGATAAAAGGTCCAGAGTTAATTTCAAGTGTGCTATTTGCATTTGTTGCTGTTAACTCTCAATATGAGATCCAAAGAGCTGTCACTATCAGTAAACCAAGCCATCATTAGGCTAAAAAAACAAAACAAACCCATCAGAGAGATAGCAAAAACATTAGGTGTGGCCAAATCAACTGTTTGGAATGCACCGGTGAGCTCAGCAACACCAAAAGACCCGGAAGACCACGGAAAACAACTGTGGTGGATTGAATTCTTTCCCTGGTGAAGAAAACACCCTTCACAACATTTGGCCAGATCAAGAACCCTCTCCAGGAGGTAGGTGTATGTGTGTCAAAGTCAACAATCAAGAGAAGACTTCACCAGAGTAAATACAGAGGGTTCACCACAAGATGTAAACCATTGGTGAGCCTCAAAAACAGGAAGGTCAGATTAGAGTTTGCCAAACAACATCTAAAAAAACCTTCACAGTTCTGGAACAACATCCTATGGACAGATGAGACTAAGGTCAACTTGTACCATAGTGATGGGAAGAGAAGAGTATGGAGAAGGAAAGGAACTGCTCATGATCCAAAGCATACCACCTCATCAGTGAAGCATGGTGGTGGTAGTGTCATGGCGTGGGCATGTATGGCTGCCAATGGAACTGGTTCTCTTGTATTTATTGATGATGTGACTGCTGACAAAAGCAGCAGGATGAATTCTGAAGTGTTTCGGGCAATATTATCTGCTCATATATTTAGCCAAATGCTTCAGAACTCATTGGACGGCGCTGCACAGTACAGATGGACATTCACCCGAAGCATACTGCAAAAGCAACCAAAGATTTTTTTTAAGGGAAAGAAGTGGAATGTTATGCAATGGCCAAGTCAATCACCTGTCCTGAATCCGATTGAGCATGCATTTCACTTGCTGAAGACAAAACTGAAGGGAAAATGCCCCAAGAACAAGCAGGGACTGAAGACAGTTGCAATAGAGGTCTGGCAGAGCATCACCAGGGATGAAACCCAGCGTCTGGTGATGTCTATGCGTTCCAGACTTCAGGCTGTAATTGACTGCAAAGGATTTGCAACCAAGTATTAAAAAGTGAAAGTTTGATTTATGATTGTTAATCTGTCCCATTACTTTTGGGACCATAAAAAGTGGGAGGCACATATACAAACTGTTGTAATTCCTACATCGTTCACCTGATTTGGATGTAAATAACCAAATGAAAGCTGAAAGATCTGCAGGTAAAGCACATCTTGTTCGTTTCATTTAAAATCCATTGTGGTGGTGTATAGAGCCAAAAATATTAGTATTGTGTCGATTTCCCAATATTTATGGACCTGACTGTATATAGTTGTCGTATTGCGAGTTTGTTGGTAGCGCTATGTTAAAAGATACGGGGTTGCGCTCACTGCAGGCCTCGCAAGTGTGCCCTTTACGGGTCCTCTGTCCCGTCAAAGCTGTAATTTGGACGAGGACGCTCCACTGATGGAGGATGGAAAGTGATTGAAGGTGCTCATGGCGATACCCGCAATCAGCGATAAAAGCCGTAGGACTTTGGCGCTGTTCACGAGGCACGCAGGACTTGAAAGAAATTACGAATTTAAATGGCGATATTTTTTCAAGCACGTAACTCGGAAGACCCCACAAAAAACGCCAAATAATAAAAAAAATAACTTAAACTCACACACAGCTCAGAGGGAGAGCCAGGGAGCCTGTGAGTGAAGTTGAAAGCTAATTTGAAGCTTAATTGCCATTTTTCAGAGATCGAAATACGGCTAAGCGTGGAAAAAAATGGCGTCTGTAAAAACGTAAATGGTTTCAAAGGGGATTAAAAAGAGGCCGAATCCCATAACACTTAGCCGAACAACAGCAGGCACGCAGTACTTTGAAAATACAAGCAACATCGCACTCATCAATGGGCTCACGAGGCACGAAAATGACGCACATCGCACCGTAAAGTAGAGAGGAGGAGAGGCTCGCAATGAGCAACAAAGGCGCTCATTGTGGGTCTCGCGGAGAGCGCCGAACGAGCACATAAAGCGTCTCAATGATAATGGTAATACATCTTGGCACATGGCCAACAAGAAAGGAGTTGGACTTTCCAGGATGGGCGTAGCGGAGATTATCCCTGATGCTCCACATGCCTCTGCACAGCTTCCATGTGTGTTTGTGGCCCTTCCTGATGGGTTAGGGTAGATTAGTGTGGTGTATGTTCTCCTTCTGAATTGCTAACTGGTGGTGGTGAGGGTCTGGTGTACCTCAATTAAGCTGTGAGCTGTACCATATAAGGGCCACTGTGGGTGGACAGGTCATAGCAGCGAGGTGAGACAAATCACAGTCCTCTGGAGTAGGAACTGGCAATCCACTACAGTATGTTTACCATGCAAACCTTGTGGATGTGCACAGACAGAGACATAGGTATGTGTGCTGCAGTCCATAGGGTCACAGAGAGTCAGACACAACTAAGGAACTGAGGAGCCATGAATAAAATGTTGCCCTTTGACATGATATAAGTGATGTGGCAGTGTAATGTGTCCACTATTGATGTTCCCAATGTAGATGTGATATGAGTGAGATGTATATCAGATGATGTTTGTATGCTTAGTGGCCACATTAGACCCTATGTGAGTAAGAAAGGGTTAATATGGCAGCCATTTCCATGTATATGTATTGAAATTTAATGAGGTAGTGTGTCTTAAAGCTTTCAGCATCTTGCAGCATGACTTTTCATTTTTGCATATGCATGGCCATTTCAACATATGATAATAAAAATATTTTTTAATTTTACATATTTGATCATTGTGGATTGTTGTGAAATGAATTCTGATGTCTTTCATTGCTTTGGCGATATTTTGAAGTCCCTTGGTGTGTTTTTATTGTGTTTTACAGTGTTACAGAATAGTCTATAAGCCGTTGGCGAGTCCTCTTTGGAACCCGTAACATGTGGTCCGACATTTAGCATTTGTGGGCTTGGCTGCGTGGTCAGTGTGGAGGAATCGGAGCAATTAAACAGTAATTTTGGATTTTAGCGATCGTAACTCTTGCGGCCGGGAATCATCAAAGGCTTGGATGGGCTTTAACGTGCAATATTAACCATAGCAAGGAATCGGAGGCCGTAACCCGGTCGGAGCCAGCAAAATTACGCCAATTAAATAGCAAAATAGATTGCGGGCTCCCTTATGGACGCTCGGATCGCCTGATGGCTCAATTGAATCGGGCCCTATGTTCGCAAATATACATATATATGTATGTGAGAGTTTTACTTTAATTGGTTGGTAGTGTGGGGCGGGGGGGAAGTGCAGCGTGCATGAGAAAACAGCACTGCTTTCTGGTGCCTGCCCTCCATGCTGCTTACTGATCTAATTTTATGAGGGTGATCAATAGCTGCTGATCCCCTATATTCCGTTCTTCTTGTTCAGACTTTGAGACAATTGGAGGCTTCACATCTAAAGGTCCTGCACAGAGATAGATAAACTGCAATATAGACTTGTACAATTTTAATTATCACATATATAGTTGTCAGTGTTGGGAACACTTACGATGTTGGTCACACTTTGCAAGCCTTGCGAGGCGAGCCATCGACCGCGAGCCTCGCAAAAGCGAGGCAAGCAGTTAGGGCACCCAAGGCCTTAGCCTGCAATGAGCGACGAAATCGCTCATTGCACTGCGAGGCGAGCAGTTGAGGCACGGACTTACAACCTGTACGAGATTGTACCGAAACACGTACATACACTGTGCGCCTAGCAAAAATCCGACTGTAACGGACAAACCACGGAACAGGAAAGACCTGAAAAAAAAAACAACAACAAATAGGCCTCAAATTAACTTACACACAGCACAGTGGGAGATCCAGGGAGCCTGTGAGTGAGGTTGCAAGTTAATTTTAGCCATATTTGCCATTTATTCACGATCGAAAATCGCCTAAGCAACAAAAAAAAAAGTCTGCCAACGGAAACAAGGCCGAAGGATGCAAAAACTAGCCAGAAGGACGTAAAACTAGCCGTAGAACGTAAAAAACAGCCCTAAGCAGTAACACTTAAAGGGATATCTAAGTGAGCTGGATTAATACCTTTCTGCACTCTGTAGGCAAAAAGCAGCCTATGTGTAATGCCGCACATCTCATAAAACTTTTTTATTTTTATTAATAACTAAAAATCCCTCTAATGATTATGTTGACACCCCCAAGGGGATGTCTATACATCTTCCTGGTGCCCCCCCCCCCCCTCAATTAGCATGCAGCACCCGGGGAACAGTATTAACCCACTATTTACCTTCTGTTGCTTGCTCAGCCAATCTCCTTACAGCTTTCTCCTTGCAGCTTCCTGTCACGTCAGTGATACACTACATTTCCCAGGCTCCTTTACATATCCCATGCAGCTCTGCACCACAGCCAATAGGAGAGCAGTGTTGTCACTGCTGGTATAGGACTCATCCCTGCTTCCTGGCTATGCTGTGAGCAACTAACATAGTGCTATGTCCAAAATCTTTCTCTAACCGGATTGGCCAAAACAAATTGGGGGGGTGTTAACCTTAATTTTAAACCGTCAGAAATTACAATAGATTTTACAAGCTACAAGGTAAGTGTTTAAATGTTTATTTTGGTATTTTTTTCACGCAAACTTTTTTTTTTTTTCAAACACTTCTGATTCTCCTCTATCAGATGCATTCATCATCCAGGAAACTTAGATATCCCTTTAATCCAATTCACTACCATTTACCACAAGCCAGTAACACTTAACCCAAGGCAGTAACACAACCCAAGACCATAACACTCAAGGGTGACACACATCAACTACACAGGGTGAGAGGCTTGTAATGAGCGTCAAAGGCGCTTATTGCGGGCCACGCAATGAGCGCCAAAGGCACTCAGCACGGGGCTCGCAATCAGTGGCAAAGGTGCTCAGAGGGCCCATAGCCTCGCATTGCCAGGCTAACAATTTTACTCCCGTAATTTTTAATGGGAAATTCCCTAGTTCAATATAATCTACTGTTTGGAAATGAGAAAATATTGTCATTTACAGTTTAACCAATTACACAGTGTCCCTTATGGCTCCCACTAAGTCATTGTGTTACACATATAATATTTATCACAGTCCCTGTATAATAATATATCACTCACCTTCACTGATACTCACAGGGGTTTCCTCCTCTTTAATCTCCTGGGGACTCCTCATATTTGTTTCTTCTTCTTGGTCAGACTCTGAGAGACCTGATGGTGTCACTTTGTCACAGTCTGTACAAATAGACATGAGACGGTCACACACTGGGATTTGTTACATGTCTTTATGGTCAGTACAGAACAAGGGGCAGATATTGTGGGGGCTTCAGACCTGACACATCTCACATTATCATACAAAGAGCAGAGACTGCAAAATAACCAGATACATATTATACATTTATACCAGACTAGTATAGGTCACCCATATACATTATATGATAACAACCCAGACCAGGTCATCACATGACTTACTGACCCGGTATAAGGTCCATCTCACTGCTCCAGGTTTGTGGAGACAGATCAAGGACATTATTTTAGTTCTTCTCTTATGTGCATAATAATTCTGAGCCTGCCATACATACATATACATACACTCACATCACTAGCTATTTACTTGTATTGGCCAGACCTGGAGCGGATTATGTCTCAGACCATGAGCTTCTTATTGCAAAGATCACATTTAACTGAAGAAAAGATGAAAAATCATCAGACCAAGTAGGTACAAAATAAATAACATTCTTTGTGAATATGCAGTAGAGGTAAATAATAGATTTAAGGGACTAGACATGGAAGACAGAATGCCTGAAGAACTTTGGACCGAAGTTTGCAACATTATCCAGGAAACAGCAACAAAGATTATCCCCAAAAGAAAGAAAAGTAAGAAGGCTGTCTGATGAGGCTTTGAAAGTAGCCCAGAAAAGAAGGAAATGTAGTGGAGACAGGAAAATATTTGTCCAACTGAATGCAGAAATCCCGAGGATAACAAGAAGAGACAAGGAGACTTTCTACAATACGCGATGACATTGAAAATAACAGAATGGGAAACTCAAGAGACTCTTCAAGACAATTGGAGATCTCATAGAACCCGTTCATGCCAAAGTGGGTATGATAAAAGGTACTCAATAGAAGAGATGGCAAGAATACACTGAAGATCTATACAGGAAGAAGCAATGACCTCAATAATTTGTCCAATGAGCTGGAGCCAGACATCTTGGAGAGTGTATTGAGATTGGCCCTAGGATATCTTGCTGATAACAAGGCTGCAGGAGTGAATGGAATCCTAGATGACTTATTACAAATCCTACAAGATGCTGTGAAAGTGTTGCTTGCCTTATGCCAACACATTTAGAAAACTCAACAATGTCCAATAGACTGGAAAAGGTCAGTCTACATCCAAATCCCCCAAAAAGGCAGTGCCAAAGAGTGCTCCAGTTATCAAACAATTGAACTAATTTCAAATGTGAGCAAGGTAATGCTTAAGATCCTACAAGATCGGCTCCAACAATATATGGATTGGGAACTACCAGATGTGCAAGCCGCAGAGGAAGAGGCACAAGAGATCAATTTGCCAATGTCCGATGGATAACAGAGAAAGAGAGTTCCAGAAAAAACATTTCATTTTGTTTCACAGACTATTCTAAAGCCTTTGACTGTTTGGATCTCAAGAAAATGTGGCAAGTTCTTAAATAAATGGGAGTTCCAGATCATCTCATCTCCCTCCTTCAAAAGAATCTGTATGTGGACCAAGAAGCCACGGTCAGAACCGAACATGGGACAACAGAATGCTTCAAGATCGGAAAAGGAGTGCGACAAGGTTGTATATTGTCACCTTATTTATTCAACGTATATGCAGAATACATCATGCGTAAGGCTGGACTGGATGATTCCAAAGCCGGAATCAAGATGGCTGGAAGAAATATCAACAACCTCAAATATGCAGGTGATACTACTCTGATGGCTAAAAGTGAGGAGGAACTAAAGTAAAAAAAAAAATATTGATGAGGGTGAAAAAAAAAAAAAAAGAGTGCAAAAGCTGGCCTGCTACTCAATGTTAAAAAGGTGAAGATCATGGGAAACAGCAATCTCAGTTCAAGAGCTCAGACATCAACAAAAGTCTGCATAGTTACAACTATAGTATTCCCAGCAGTAACATATGGATGTGAGCGCTGGACGATAAAGAAGACTGAGTGCTGTAGAATTGATGCCTTTGAATTGTGGTGTTGGAAAAGACTGCTTAGAGTCCCTTGGACTGCAAGAAGATCCAATAGATCAGTAATACAGGAAATCAAGATAACGGTTCACAGAAAGGTATGATCATGAAGCTCAAATATTTTGTCCATATCATAAGAAGATAGCAGGCCCAGGGAAGAATCTGATGCTGGGAAATATTGAAGGCGGAGGTGGGGATGGATAGATGAAATCATTGAAGCAATGGACATGAGCTTGATGGAGCTCAGAGAGGCAGTGACTGACAGATGTGCCTGGCATACTGTGTTCCATAAAGTCACGGAGAGTCGGAAACGACTGAACGACTAAACAACAACACCAACAACAATAAAAACGTATGTTCTATGAACGTAAATTGTAAATAATAAAATCCAAACTATCATATCACAGAACCATAAAGGAAGTCCAGGCTGCTCTAGAAGAGGTGGCAACATCAGAGCGATGATTAGAAGATCACTGCAGTGTAATATGTTATTTTGAGAATCTGACTTCATAATGTGGCAAATGTTTTTATGCATTTTAAACAAATAATCACAGCCTTAATATTTTAAAACTATTGTGTACATTTTTGCTTTAATGATGACAGATATTTCAACTTTGTTTTTAGAGCACACTCTTCAAACTGCTCATAGATGATATAACTCAATGGCAGAGTAAGGCCGTACAGGATACCCCTCCCACTAAAGGTATTAAGAGACCAGTAGTCCAAGTTGGAAACTCCCATGACACAATAACCATTCCACTCAAGCTACAGACAGACTAGCAGTCTAAGATGTAAATGTCTATGACACGATCTTAGCCATGTAAATGTAATAATATATCCTTTAAAATGCTTTAAGGATCCTGTCTTTGCACAGCTGCTGTTATTGGTGTTTCTACATCATTATTATGTTATACATTTCCTTTAAGAAATACAAACCTGCAGGAAATACTCAATTTAAAAATGTTGTTGAGCAGAACTCATAATCTTATAATGACTACAAATACATCTTGAATCTTATTCCAGCCAAATACCTGAATGTGCTGCATCAGTCACTAACAGGACAGGGAGGGGTAATTTATGTTTTGCCCAGTACCCAATGCAATAGAATCAAATAATACAATTGTTAAAAAGTAGAGGACCTAATACTGAACCCCTCCCCCCCTCACTAATGAGTTTAATTTACAACAACCCTTTGCTTCCGGTCTTTTAGACAGCTCTCAATCCATGAGCAGATATTTACAGCACTTTCTGCATGCTTAGTTTGCACAATAGTCTTCCATTTGGCAATGTATCAAAAGCCTTTGTAAAATCCATATAGATATCTTCTGAGTTGCCTTCATCCAAGTTTACCTCTTCATAGAAACTGGTTAGTCTAATGTGACCTATCCCTCATGTTGACTCCTACTAATTATCTTGATCACATGGATATATTCCTGTAAACTATGTCCACGCTCAGCTATGTTTTCAACCTGTAGCAATACTTTCAATTCCTCACATGCCATTATAGTTGGAGCTTATAGCCTATTCCTACTAATATTTTTAAGGATTTGTTCCTACACTATTTAACTAAAACCACAAGATTGCAACATTATCACTAGTTCCACCATAAATATCTTCCCTGGCAATAGGCTTTAAATCAAGTTTAAGATACAAACAAACAACTCCTCCTCTTCTACCATTGCTCGTATCTCATCTAAATAGGTTATGCCCACCTAGTGTAACAGTCCAGTAATTTTAGCTCGCCCATTTTTCCCGACAAGCTTTTTTTCATTGGCAAGCATACACATTAGGCTACTATGTTCCATCAGGTTTGTAGTAATTGCCACTGTATTTGAGTAACATACAAAAACTTCACTATTGACTATACTACCCCTCCCCCATGAGTAGTTAATTTATCCCCACCTACTAGTTTAATTTCTCCCCTAACTTTTATATAATCTACTCCCCTAGCACACAAGCTCCCTCTTCACTAAGATGCAATCCATCCCTGCTATAGAGCTTGTACCCAAGAGAAAGTCAAGTCAATGCTCTAAAATCCTCCTTAGTGCACAATGTTTTTAGCCACACATTAACCTTCCTAAGCTCCTTCTGTCTCCTCGGGTTTAGCATGTGGCACTGGTAGTATCTCAGAAAATAGGAAGTTCTTGCCTGAAGTTTGTTTCCTAGTTCTATAAAATCAATCTTCAGGAAAACTTCCATTTACTTTGTCATTGGTACCAAGACCGCTGGGTCATTTCCTACCCATCCCAATAATTTACAGTGCCTTGCAAAAGTATTCACCCCCTTGATTTTTTACCTATTTTGTTACATTACAGCCTTAACTTCAATGTTTTGTTAATCTGATTTTTATGGGATGGATCAGACCACAATAGTCTAAGTTGGTGAAGTGAAATTAGAAAAGTATATATATAAAACTATTTTTTAGAAATAGAAAACAGAAAATTGTCATGTGCATATGTATTCATCCCCTTTGTTATGAAGCCCATAAAAAGCTCTGGTGCAACCAATTTCCTTCAGAAGTCACATATTTAGTGAAATGATGTCCACCTGTGTGCAATCTAAGTGTCACATGATCTGTTATTACATATACACACCTTTTTTGAAAGGCCCCAGAGCCTGCAACACCTAAGCAAGAGGCACCACTAACCAAACACTGCCATGAAGACCAAGGAACTCTCCAAACAAGTAAGGGACAATGTTGTTGAGAAGTGCAAGTCAGGGTTAGGTAATGAAAAAATATCCAAATCTTTGATGATCCCCAGGAGCACCATCAAATCTATCATAACCAAATGGAAAGAACATGGCACAACAGCAAACCTGCCAAGAGACGGCCGCCCACCAAAACTCATGGACCGGGCAAGGAGGACATTAATCAGAGAGGCAGCACAGAGACCTAAGGTAACCTTGGAGGAGCTGCAGAGTTCCACAGCAGAGACTGGAGTATCTGTACATAGGACGGCAATACGCTGTATGCTTCATAATGGGCAAAAATCCCAGGTGTAAGATGTGGCAAGCTCATAGAGACTTATCCAAAGCGACTTGGAGCTGTGATTGCCACAAAAGGTGGCTCTACAAAGTATTGACTTTAGGGGAGTGAATAGTTATGCACAAGGATTTTTTCTGTTATTTTGTCCTATTTGTTGATTGCTTCACGGTAAAAAAAAAAACATCTTTAAAGTTGTGGGCATGTTCTGTAAATTAAATGATGCAAATCCTCAAACAATCCATGTTAATTCCAGGTTGTGAGGCAACAAAACACGAAAAATTCCAAGGGGGGTGAATACTTTTGCAAGGCACTATATCTACCTGTTCCACAACACCCCAAGCACATGGGAGACAGAAAATTAGTGATAATAAATGTCCCCTACTAGTAATAATCCAATATTTAGTGTCTGCTGGTCATAAATGAAAGTTGTGTTTTGTTTTTGGATATTTTATATGAGCTTCCTATAAAGGAAAACAAAAAGTTACCTGATCTCCTGTTTCCTGGGATTCCCATAGTCCTGAGTGTCTGGTGATTCTCCATCATCACGTCTTTGTACAGCTCCTTGTGTCCTTCTATATACTCCCACTCCTCCATAGAGAAATAGACGGCAACATCATCACACTTTATATGAACCTGGAATACACAGGATGGAAATAGACAGAATTATAAATAAGTAAGTAAATAAAGTCATAAAATAAAACATTGTCTCATGTTATAAATCCCTGGTCAATGCTCTACAGTGAGGTAGATAAGAGCGATGTCATTACATGTTCCTGGAATTCTCACCTCTCCAGTCAGCAGATGGATGATCTCCTGGGCATGACTCAAGATCTTCTCAATCATCTTCTTATCCTTCATCTCAATGATCTTTATGGTGTTTGTCAGATGCTGCAAGAGAGAGACCTAAGAGAATGAAAGGTCTCAGAAGAGGGAATCGTAATGTATGAAAAAAACAAGAATATATATATCACTATTCAGGAGTCTGCCTCTGTATGTATGTATGTATGTATGTATGTATGTATGTATGTGTGTATGTGTATCTAGGTGGCACGTCCTTCACGCGCAGCAGAATATCGCGCCGTCATCAGAGCGCCGAGAACTGTGCTCTGATGATGCTCTGCGCTCCCGCCAGCAGCTCAGGGAAATCCCAGGAATCTCCTAGATGTAGTTGGCCCTCAGTCCTCATATCTGTGTGGGTATTGAACAAAGTGAGCATTGCAGGCACAGACCAGAAAGGTAGGGAAACAACTTTGGGAGCAATCTTTCCAAATATCAATATAGTTATGTTGTTAACTACGCTTTTTATGGGGGTGCTTGCGCATGTAAAGCCTCTGGTTTGTGCCTGCAATGCTCACTTTGTTCAATACCCCCAAGGGTATGAGGACTGTGGGCCAACTACATCTAGGAGATTCCTGGGATTTCCCTGAAGAATTGAGCTACTGGCTGGAGCACAGAGCATCATCAGAGCACAGTTCTCGGCGCAATATTCTACGGCGTGCGAAGGTCGGGTGTTGTGTATCTATCTATCTAGATTCAGTCTCCTGAATAGTTGGTTCGACCTAGCAATGATCATATGGATTCCGCCACGAGGTTCCCTAATTAGGGCATCTGTACTATTGTGTTGGTTAGATGTTACAGCCCAAGGCTTTTTAGAGCCATCCAGTTGACACTTACTAACTTTAAGGGACTATTGAGTTGTTATTTTTATATTGCAGTCCATAGCTTTTAGTTATACTAAGGACTACAACACTCTCTATATTTTAATCTGTGGAAAAGAAAAAAACTTCCATCGCCACAGAATGGTTAATCAACCATGGTATTAGAGGTCCTTTGATATATAGGCCACCTCGTTTTCCTCCTATTTAGTAATAAATTGTGTACCAAGTTTTGGGGCTTCAACTAATGAGCCTTCCAGGCAGGAGGAGCCACCGAGGTCATAGGTCTATTCTCCACACTACCACTTTTTTTCTAGATGCTTATATGACCAAGGGGAATATATTGCTATAAAAAGTTGGAAAGAGATTGCAAATTAGTCCCGTATGATATTCTACTATCGGAATGTTTTTTAACAGCACCGCTATTCAAATTCATAATAAACTTTGGAAAATTTTAATTTTAAAAGTTCCTATATTCCTGTAGATTGTTTATTTGGTGCATTTTACATCTTATCAGTACTTACTTATAGTCTGTGCAGCATTTATGTTTTAAAATGTGTCCTCAATTAAATAAAATAGAATCACAAATATTAATCAGATGAAATATTAACATTAAATTCCAAGAAACGGTAATAATTTCAAATGTTTATGAATATATGAGCTGTAAATGAAGTGTGATTACTCTCATTATGGTGTACATAAAATGTTTATGTACTTTATACATTGAACGATATTAATAATGTTACACTGCAAGGTTATTAATGGACCACTCTGGTTCTCTTATAAAGGGCTCTTTAAAGAATAGTTAGATATGGTTAGATAAGAAAAATATATATTAAACTTTACTGTGCATCTAAACAATTAAGCAGTCTGTGTAAGATCCAAATCTCTCCACCCTCTAAATGTAGCGGGAGTGGACCCACCCAGGGGGAAGTGCAAAATGGAGAATCACTCTTTCAAACCCATTTTAGTAGGGAGCAGAGTAGCCTGCCAGCCATGTACAAACACGCTATCTAGTCACCACCCACTACCAGGCTGCAGCTGATGTATGTCACTTTAGACAGGTCCCCTCTCCTAGGTGGCTTCACTCCAACCACTATACTTCACTCAGGAATCTGGAGCTTTTATGATTGTAAAATAGTGATTAATTGTGTAAATACACAGTAAAAGTGTAACAAAGGTTTTTATTAACTATTCGTTAAAGAGCCCTTCATAAGGGCACTACACTGTATATTAATTTGTACATACAAATATTCTTTGATGTTGCTTTTTCAAGAAATACAGTTAGTGCTGGAGGTAACAGTGGAGTCATTATAACATCTGCAGCTGCTCTCACCTCTCCAGTCCTCATTATAACATCTCCAATCTGTCTCACCTCCCCAGTCCTCATTATAACATCTCCAATCTGTCTAACCTCTCCAGTCCTCACTATAACATCTCCAGTCTCTCTCACCTCTCTACTCCTCATTATAACATATCCAGTCTCTCTCACCTCCCCAGTCCTCATTATAACATCTCCAGTCTCTCTCTCACGTCTCCAGTACTCATTATAACATCTCCAGTCTCCCTCACCTCTCCAGTCCTCATTATAACATCTCCAGTCTCTCTCATCTCTCCAGTCCTCACTATAACATCTCCAGCAGCTCTCCGGTTTTACATCTCCAGTCTCTCTCATCTCTCCAGTCCTCATTATAACATCTCCAGCAGCTCTCACCTCTCCGGTCCTCATTATTACATCTCCAGTCTCTCTCATCTCTCCATTCCTCATTATAACATCTCCAGCAGCTCTCACCTCTCCGGTCCTCATTATAACATCTCCAGTCTCTCTCACCTCTCCAGTCTTCATTATAACATCTCCAGCAGGTCTCACCTCTCCAGTCCTCATTATAACATCTCCAGCAGCTCTCACCTCTCCAGTCCTCATTATAACATCTCCAGCAACTCTCACCTCTCCAGTCAACATTATAACATCTCCAATCTCTCTCACCTCTCCAGTCCTCATTATAACATCTCCAGCAACTCTCACCTCTCCAGTCCTCATTATAACATCTCCAATCTGTCTCACCTCTCCAGTCCTCATTATAACATCTCCAGTCTCTCTCACCTCCCCAGTCCTCATTATAACATCTCCAGTCTCTCTCACCTCTCCAGTCCTCAATATAACATCTCCAGTCTCTCTCACGTCTCCAGTCCTCATTATAACATCTCCAGTCTCCCTCACCTCTCCAGTCCTCATTATAACATCTCCAGTCTCCCTCACCTCTCCAGTCCTCATTATAACATCTCCAGTCTCTCTCACCTCCCCAGTCCTCATTATAACATCTCCAGTCTCCCTCACCTCTCCAGTCCTCATTATAACATCTCCAGTCTCCCTCACCTCTCCAGTCCTCATTATAACATCTCCAGCAGCTCTCACCTCTCCAGTCCTCACTAAAACATCTCCTGCAGCTCTCAACCTCTCCAGTCCTCATTATAACATCTCTAGTCTCCCTCACCTCTCCAGTCATCATTATAACATCTCTAGTCTCCCTCACCTCTCCAGTCATCATTATAACATCTCCAGCAGCTCTAACCTCTCTAGTCCTCATTATTACATATCCAGTCTCCCTCACCTCTCCAGTCGTCATTATAACATCTCCAGCAGCTCTCACCTCTCCAGTCTTCATTATAACATCTCTAGCAGCTCTCACCTCTCCAGTCCTCATTATAACATCTCCAATCTGTCTCACCTCTCCAGTCCTCATTATAATATGTCCAGCAGCTCTCATATATCCGGTACTCGTTATAACATATCCAGTCTCCCTCACCTCCACAGTCCTCATTATAAAATCTCCAGCAGCTCTCACCTCTCTAGTCCTCATAACATCTCTAGTCTCTCTCACCTCTCCGGTCCTCATTATAACATCTCCAGCAGCTCTCACCTCTCCAGTCCTCACTATAACATCTCCAGCAGCTCTCACCTCTCCAGTCCTCATTATAACATCTCCAGCAACTCTCACCTCTCCAGTCCTCATTATAACATCTCCAATCTGTCTCACCTCTCCAGTCCTCATTATAACATCTCCAATCTCTCTCACCTCTCCAGTCCTCATTATAACATCTCCAGTCTCCCTCACCTCTCCAGTCCTCATTATAACATCTCCAGTCTCTCTCACCTCCCCAGTCCTCATTATAACATCTCCAGTCTCCCTCACCTCTCCAGTCCTCATTATAACACGTCCAGCAGCTCTCACCTTAACAGTCCTCATTATAACATCTCCAGCAGCTCTCACCTCTCCAGTCCTCACTAAAACATCTCCTGCAGCTCTCACCTCTCCACTCCTCACTATAACATTTCCAGCAGCTCTCACCTCTCCACTCCTCACTATAACATCTCCAGCAGCTCTCACCTCTCCACTCCTCATTATAACATCTCCAGCAGCTCTCACCTCTCCACTCCTCATTATAACATCTCCAATCTCTCTCACCTCTCCGGTCCTCATTATAACATCTCCAGTCTCCCTCACCTCTCCAGTCCTCATTATAACATCTCCAGTCTCCCTCACCTCTCCAGTCCTCATTATAACATCTCCAGTCTCTCTCACCTCCCCAGTCCTCATTATAACATCTCCAGTCTCCCTCACCTCTCCAGTCCTCATTATAACATCTCTAGTCTCCCTCACCTCTCCAGTCATCATTATAACATCTCCAACAGCTCTAACCTCTCTAGTCCTCATAACATCTCTAGTCTCCCTCACCCCTCCAGTCATCATTATAACATCTCCAGTCTCTCTCACCTCTACAGTCGTCATTATAACATCTCCAGCAGCTCTAACCTCTCTAGTCCTCATTATAACATCTCCAGTCTCCCTCACCTCTACAGTCGTCATTATAACATCTCCAGCAGCTCTCACCTCTCCAGTCTTCATTATAACATCTCTAGCAGCTCTCACCTCTCCAGTCCTCATTATAACATCTCCAATCTGTCTCACCTCCCCAGTCCTCATTATAACATCTCCAGTCTCTCTCATCTCTCCAGTCCTCATTATAACATCTCCAGCAGCTCTCACCTCTCCACTCCTTATTATAACATCTCCAATCTGTCTCACCTCTCCAGTCCTCATTATAATATGTCCAGCAGCTCTCATATCTCCGGTCCTCGTTATAACATATCCAGTCTCCCTCACCTCCACAGTCCTCATTATAAAATCTCCAGCAGCTCTCAACTCTCTAGTCCTCATAACATCTCTAGTCTCTCTCACCTCTCCGGTCCTCATTATAACATCTCCAGCAGCTCTCACCTCTCCAGTCCTCATTATAACATCTCCAGCAGCTCTCACCTCTCCAGTCCTCATTATAACATCTCCAGCAGCTCTCACCTCTCCAGTCCTCATTATAACATCTCCAGCAGCTCTCACCTCTCCAGTCCTCATTATAACATCTCCAGCAGCTCTCACCTCTCTAGTCCTCATTATTACATCTCCAGTCTTCATTATAACATCTCCAGCAGCTCTCACCTCTCTAGTCCTCATAACATCTCTAGTCTCTCGCACCTCTCCGGTCCTCATTATAACATCTCCAGCAGCTCTCACCTCTCCAGTCCTCATTATAACATCTCCAGTCTCTCTCACTTCTCCAGTCCTCATTATAACATCTCCCGTCTCTCTCACCTCTCCAGTCCTCATTATAACATCTCCAGTCTCTCTCACCACAACAGTCCTCATTATAACATCTCCAGTCTCTCTCACTTCTCAGGTCCTCATTATATCATCTCCAGTCTCTCTCACCTCTTCAGTCCTCATTAAAACATCTCTAGTCTCTCTCCCCTCTCCACTCCTCACTATAACATCTCCAGCAGCTCTCACCTCTCCACTCCTCACTATAACATCTCCAGCAGCTCTCACCTCTCCACTCCTCATTATAACATCTCCAGCAGCTCTCACCTCTCCACTCCTCATTATAACATCTCCAATCTCTCTCACCTCTCCAGTTCTCATTATAACATCTCCAGTCTCTCTCACCCCTCCAGTCCTCACTATAACATCTCCAGCAGCTCTCACCTATCCAGTCCTCACTATAACATCTCCAGCTGCTCTCACCTATCCAGTCCTCATTATAACATCTCCAGTCTCTCACCCCTCCAGTCATCATTATAACATCTCCAGTCTCTCTCACCTCTACAGTCGTCATTATAACATCTCCAGCAGCTCTAACCTCTCTAGTCCTCATTATAACATCTCCAGTCTCCCTCACCTCTACAGTCGTCATTATAACATCTCCAGCAGCTCTCACCTCTCCAGTCTTCATTATAACATCTCTAGCAGCTCTCACCTCTCCAGTCCTCATTATAACATCTCCAATCTGTCTCACCTCCCCAGTCCTCATTATAACATCTCCAGTCTCTCTCATCTCTCCAGTCCTCATTATAACATCTCCAGCAGCTCTCACCTCTCCACTCCTTATTATAACATCTCCAATCTGTCTCACCTCTCCAGTCCTCATTATAATATGTCCAGCAGCTCTCATATCTCCGGTCCTCGTTATAACATATCCAGTCTCCCTCACCTCCACAGTCCTCATTATAAAATCTCCAGCAGCTCTCAACTCTCTAGTCTCTCTCACCTCTCCGGTCCTCATTATAACATCTCCAGCAGCTCTCACCTCTCCAGTCCTCATTATAACATCTCCAGCAGCTCTCACCTCTCCAGTCCTCATTATAACATCTCCAGCAGCTCTCACCTCTCCAGTCCTCATTATAACATCTCCAGCAGCTCTCACCTCTCCAGTCCTCATTATAACATCTCCAGCAGCTCTCACCTCTCCAGTCCTCATTATAACATCTCCAGCAGCTCTCACCTCTCTAGTCCTCATTATTACATCTCCAGTCTTCATTATAACATCTCCAGCAGCTCTCACCTCTCTAGTCCTCATAACATCTCTAGTCTCTCGCACCTCTCCGGTCCTCATTATAACATCTCCAGCAGCTCTCACCTCTCCAGTCCTCATTATAACATCTCCAGTCTCTCTCACTTCTCCAGTCCTCATTATAACATCTCCCGTCTCTCTCACCTCTCCAGTCCTCATTATAACATCTCCAGTCTCTCTCACCACAACAGTCCTCATTATAACATCTCCAGTCTCTCTCACTTCTCAGGTCCTCATTATAACATCTCCAGTCTCTCTCACCTCTTCAGTCCTCATTAAAACATCTCTAGTCTCTCTCCCCTCTCCACTCCTCACTATAACATCTCCAGCAGCTCTCACCTCTCCACTCCTCACTATAACATTTCCAGCAGCTCTCACCTCTCCACTCCTCACTATAACATCTCCAGCAGCTCTCACCTCTCCACTCCTCATTATAACATCTCCAGCAGCTCTCACCTCTCCACTCCTCATTATAACATCTCCAATCTCTCTCACCTCTCCAGTTCTCATTATAACATCTCCAGTCTCTCTCACCCCTCCAGTCCTCACTACAACATCTCCAGCAGCTCTCACCTATCCAGTCCTCACTATAACATCTCCAGCTGCTCTCACCTATCCAGTCCTCATTATAACATCTCCAGTCTCTCACCTCTCCAGTCCTCATTATAACATCTCCAGTCTCTCACCTCTCCAGTCCTCATTATAACATCTCCAGCAGCTCTCACCTCTCCCGTCCTCATTATAACATCTCCAGTCTCTCATCTCTCCACTCCTTATTATAACATCTCCAGTCTCTCTCACCTCTCCAGTTCTCATTATAACATCTCCATAATCTCTCCCCTCTCCAGTCCCCATTATAACATCTCCAGTATCTCTCACCTATCCGGTCCTCATTATAACATCTCCAGTCTCTCACCCCTCCAGTCATCATTATAACATCTCCAGTCTCTCTCACCTCTACAGTCGTCATTATAACATCTCCAGCAGCTCTAACCTCTCTAGTCCTCATTATAACATCTCCAGTCTCCCTCACCTCTACAGTCGTCATTATAACATCTCCAGCAGCTCTCACCTCTCCAGTCTTCATTATAACATCTCTAGCAGCTCTCACCTCTCCAGTCCTCATTATAACATCTCCAATCTGTCTCACCTCCCCAGTCCTCATTATAACATCTCCAGTCTCTCTCATCTCTCCAGTCCTCATTATAACATCTCCAGCAGCTCTCACCTCTCCACTCCTTATTATAACATCTCCAATCTGTCTCACCTCTCCAGTCCTCATTATAATATGTCCAGCAGCTCTCATATCTCCGGTCCTCGTTATAACATATCCAGTCTCCCTCACCTCCACAGTCCTCATTATAAAATCTCCAGCAGCTCTCAACTCTCTAGTCTCTCTCACCTCTCCGGTCCTCATTATAACATCTCCAGCAGCTCTCACCTCTCCAGTCCTCATTATAACATCTCCAGCAGCTCTCACCTCTCCAGTCCTCATTATAACATCTCCAGCAGCTCTCACCTCTCCAGTCCTCATTATAACATCTCCAGCAGCTCTCACCTCTCCAGTCCTCATTATAACATCTCCAGCAGCTCTCACCTCTCCAGTCCTCATTATAACATCTCCAGCAGCTCTCACCTCTCTAGTCCTCATTATTACATCTCCAGTCTTCATTATAACATCTCCAGCAGCTCTCACCTCTCTAGTCCTCATAACATCTCTAGTCTCTCGCACCTCTCCGGTCCTCATTATAACATCTCCAGCAGCTCTCACCTCTCCAGTCCTCATTATAACATCTCCAGTCTCTCTCACTTCTCCAGTCCTCATTATAACATCTCCCGTCTCTCTCACCTCTCCAGTCCTCATTATAACATCTCCAGTCTCTCTCACCACAACAGTCCTCATTATAACATCTCCAGTCTCTCTCACTTCTCAGGTCCTCATTATAACATCTCCAGTCTCTCTCACCTCTTCAGTCCTCATTAAAACATCTCTAGTCTCTCTCCCCTCTCCACTCCTCACTATAACATCTCCAGCAGCTCTCACCTCTCCACTCCTCACTATAACATTTCCAGCAGCTCTCACCTCTCCACTCCTCACTATAACATCTCCAGCAGCTCTCACCTCTCCACTCCTCATTATAACATCTCCAGCAGCTCTCACCTCTCCACTCCTCATTATAACATCTCCAATCTCTCTCACCTCTCCAGTTCTCATTATAACATCTCCAGTCTCTCTCACCCCTCCAGTCCTCACTATAACATCTCCAGCAGCTCTCACCTATCCAGTCCTCACTATAACATCTCCAGCTGCTCTCACCTATCCAGTCCTCATTATAACATCTCCAGTCTCTCACCTCTCCAGTCCTCATTATAACATCTCCAGTCTCTCACCTCTCCAGTCCTCATTATAACATCTCCAGCAGCTCTCACCTCTCCCGTCCTCATTATAACATCTCCAGTCTCTCATCTCTCCACTCCTTATTATAACATCTCCAGTCTCTCTCACCTCTCCAGTCCTCATTATAACATCTCCAGCAGGTCTCACCTCTCCAGTCAGCTGGCTGATTATCTCCAGGGCGTGAGTCAAGATCCTCTCAGACATCTTCTTGTGGATCATCAGTGAGTCAGATGCTGTAAGATTGAGATACAACATAAGAAATAGCGATGACAGAAGTAATACAACTAAGGAAATAATGGATTTTTAGGACTGCATACTATTCTAAGTTTATAGAAAGCAAGATGTTATTGACATTTATTATAAATAACTCATTTACTGGATTCTTTTGGGTATAAATAACTCTCTAAATCTAGACTAGAGCAGACGGATCAGGCCCTAGCAGGACATTTACTAGAAGAGGGAAATCATAATGATAATCATTCTGGGCCCAACTACCCAAGTAAGGTCCCAGGCAGAGAGTGAGGAGCCGGCTGTAAGTATTTACCTATATACTTAAGTGTGAAGAGGAGAATAAAGAATCTGAATAAGAACTAGAACACATTGTATATATCATCACCCAAGTTTGCTCCTCGTTGCCCAATTTGTTATTATAAGGGGATGAGGTGCAGTCAGGTGTCTGAGTGAGAATGAGCTAAACATAGACGAGGCTTTCCCAAGGGAGAAAAGCCAAGCTCGGGATTACTGCAGGGGACCCAGTGCTGCCAAAATTGCCTGGGCCCCCTCAGCACACCATTCCTCCTCCTCTATCCTCCTGCATCTTCCCCTGTTATCATCCTCCTCCTTCCCTCTAACCTCCTCCTCACTTCCCCCTCTCCAGTCCCTATTCCCCCTCTCTCCTTACTTGTTATTGTAATCAGATGAGCTCTCTGCTCATCTCCCCACGCAGCATGTCTTTGGCAGTGAAGTGACCGGAATATGCTAATTATGTGACGCACTTGTGACAAGGTAGAAGGGAGAAAAGGAGGAGGGAAAGGGGGAAATGGAGGTGATTGGAGAGGGGGGAAGTGAGGAGGAGGATAGGGAGGAGGGTGATAAGGGTAAAGGGAGGAGGATAAGGGGGAAAGGGTGGTGTGATTATGTCAGTACTTTTAAAGAACCGCTTTAACATTCTAAATACTGACATAATCATACCGCCAGGCAGGTTAAAAGAAATAAAGCATTGTGTTACCTGATCTCCTGATGATGGTCTGGTGATTCTCCTCCATCATCTCCATATGTCCCTCTATATCACACTAAAAGACACAGAAGGTGTATTAGGTCAGAGCAAAACTCCCCAGTATGTCAGACCAGGGCGATGTCCCAAAGCATTTACTGTAGTTGTTGTCATAGGTGTAAGAATAAGGTTAATATGTTTAATACTGGGCTATTGGGGCAGTCATTGTGTCACTGACCTAAAGTGCAGGTCTAACACAAGAGCCCCCTGTTATACCTGGCCCTCTATCACACACAGGACTCCCCAGGACTTCATGGGTTAAACACACAACTTGTACAATGGCCTAACAGGAGAGGTCAGGGAGCAAAAAGATCTGGGTTACACTGTGATGGGACAGAGCACCTTCCTCAGGGGGTTTAGTACTTATATGGCACTAATTACTGACCAGACTGCACATGTCTGATGTATTTATCATCATTATATATCTGTATACAGACATTTATACTGCTATATATATATATACACTATGGGATACACTGTCCCTGCACTATACATATATATCACACAGAGATAAAGGCTCCTCATCACTATATACATAGAATTAGGGGGGGAGGGGCATATTGAACAAATATATACACAACACTCCCTCCAAACTCACAGACGCAGACAGACAGGTCCTCAAACTCAGCTCCAGACAGTGACACTGGTTCATAATCCCGTGGAATTCCGGTTGCTACGACGAAGCTGTGATGTCAGGACGCACGCGCTACCGTAAACCTACACCCACGTCACCTGGACCGCCATGTTTGTTTTGGGCAAGTACAGTAAGACGTTTCATACGGAAGATCTACTGCAAGATACACAGATTAAATGCATAAATAACATTATATATGACCTGAACAATTAAATATTCGGGCTTGTGAAAACATCAGTAGTTGCTAACAGTACCTTGTTGTGGTTACAGTTATAGATAGCGTCAGATACGTTGATGTACGTAGTGTAACCATGGAAAGAGGACTATAGCAAGGGGCACGCCTCTTTACTGTGTTGATTGGCTACTGTTTGTACTGTAGGGGTTTCTGGGACTTGAAGTTTGGTGCAGAGATTATTCATTTCCTGTTCTTTATCAAAGATGGCAGCCTATGGCCGATCTTTGTGTCCTAGTTCTAACTCGCAGATAAATGAAGTGATTCATGATGTAATTACTGATCAGGTGATAAGTCAGGGGGTTATTTAGGTCTGTGACAAGTTATCAGGTGTGAGGAGAATAAGAAGCAGCAACAAATACTGGGATATAATGATATTAATGTATGAGGAGGCGCCTTGTTGTACAGGTGGGATACAGAGGCGTGGGAGAGAGAGAGCGTGTGGGTATATGTATATATAATGTATACTGTGTGTGTATATTTTTATATATATATATATATATATATATATATATATATATATATAAAAATATACACACACAGTATACATTATATATACATATACCCACACGCTCTCTCTCTCCCAGAACCCGATGCTTTGCTTAAAAGCTGTTTAATACAGCGGGCATATGCTTTAAGGGAGCAATGTATAAAGTTGTTATTTTTGGATTAAAAGAGTGAGGTACATTGTATTCTCATTTGCATGTCCCCGCCTTTTAGACATGCAAATGGGCTTATTAATGTATTATTCGTTTTCTGTACTTTGTACGGTGGAGAGCTTTTCTCATTCTTGTGCTCGCCATATACTAAATGATTATTGTGGAATACCCAATCCTACAAAATCTATTGCACAAACCAGAATCTACCTCATACTGATGATAGCCAAAAGCTTGAAACAGGCCTGTATATGAGTGATTCTTGGTTTGTGTAAAATCCAACCCGATGCTTTGCTTAAAAGCTGTTTAATACAGCGGGCATATGCTTTAAGGGAGCAATGTATAAAGTTGCTATTTTTGGATTAAAAGAGTGAGGTACATTGTATTCTCATTTGCATGTCCCCGCCTTTTAGACATGCAAATGGGCTTATTAATGTATTATTCGTTTTCTGTACTTTGTACGGTGGAGAGCTTTTCTCATTCTTGTGCTCACCATAGACTAAATGATTATTGTGGAATACCCAATCCTACAAAATCTATTGCACAAACCAGAATCTACCTCATACTGATGATAGCCAAAAGCTTGAAACAGGCCTGTATATGAGTGATTCTTGGTTTGTGTAAAATCCAACCCGATGCTTTGCTTAAAAGCTGTTTAATACAGCGGGCATATGCTTTAAGGGAGCAATGTATAAAGTTGCTATTTTTGGATTAAAAGAGTGAGGTACATTGTATTCTCATTTGCATGTCCCCGCCTTTTAGACATGCAAATGGGCTTATTAATGTATTATTCGTTTTCTGTACTTTGTACGGTGGAGAGCTTTTCTCATTCTTGTGCTCACCATAGACTAAATGATTATTGTGGAATACCCAATCCTACAAAATCTATTGCACAAACCAGAATCTACCTCATACTGATGATAGCCAAAAGCTTGAAACAGGCCTGTATATGAGTGATTCTTGGTTTGTGTAAAATCCAACCCGATGCTTTGCTTAAAAGCTGTTTAATACAGCGGGCATATGCTTTAAGGGAGCAATGTATAAAGTTGCTATTTTTGGATTAAAAGAGTGAGGTACATTGTATTCTCATTTGCATGTCCCCGCCTTTTAGACATGCAAATGTGCTTATTAATGTATTATTCGTTTTCTGTACTTTGTACGGTGGAGAGCTTTTCTCATTCTTGTGCTCACCATAGACTAAATGATTATTGTGGAATACCCAATCCTACAAAATCTATTGCACAAACCAGAATCTACCTCATACTGATGATAGCCAAAAGCTTGAAACAGGCCTGTATATGAGTGATTCTTGGTTTGTGTAAAATCCAACCCGATGCTTTGCTTAAAAGCTGTTTAATACAGCGGGCATATGCTTTAAGGGAGCAATGTATAAAGTTGCTATTTTTGGATTAAAAGAGTGAGGTACATTGTATTCTCATTTGCATGTCCCCGCCTTTTAGACATGCAAATGGGCTTATTAATGTATTATTCGTTTTCTATGTATATATATATATATATATATATACATACGCCTGTGTGAGTGTGTACATCATCACTTTTATTATTATATGAGGAGGTAAATCTCAGTGTGTTATTGTATCAATACAGGAAAAAAAGATGATACAGACCCAGTTTTTATTTATGGATGATTATCTCCAGTCTGTAGGATAATTATCTCCTGACGTACTGCAGTTCAAAGACTAATCATTATATAATAACTAGCGACTTGTTTGTCAAAAATGACAGCAATAAAATGTGAAGCCTCTGAAATTGCTGTTTAGCATACAATGCAAGACTCTGCCCACCCCCTCCCCTGTACTTTACGGTCCTCGCGATGAGCGCCATGCGCAAGCCCGTAACTTTGCTACTCATCACAGACCTTGCGATGAGTGCCTTCAGCGATCATAGCGGGCCACCCCTGTGTCTCTTTCCCACCTCTCCCTCCCCTGTGTCTCCTTTCTCCCTCCCTCTACCTCCCCTGTGTCTCCTTTCTCCCTCTCCATCCCCTGTGTCTCCTTTCTCCCTCCCCTGTGTCTCCTTTCTCCCTCCCTCTCTCTCCCCTGTGTCTCCTTCCCCCATCACCTCCCCCCTTGTCTTTCCCCTCCCCCTCCCCTCTTTCTTTCCCCTCCCCTGTGTCTCCCTCACTCCCCTGTGTTTCTTCTGCCTCCCCTCTGTTTCTTCTCCCCTCTCCCTCCCCTGTGTTTCTCCTCCCCTCTCTCTCCACTGTGTCTCCTTTCTCCCTTCCCGTGTCTCCTTTCTCCCTCTCCCTTCCCTGTGTCTCCTTTCTCCCTCCCTCTCCCTTCCCTGTGTCTCCTTTCTCCCTCCCCTTGTCTCCTTTCTCCCTCCCCTGTATCTCTTTTCTCCCCCCCCCCTCTCCCTCCCCTGTGTCTCCATCCCCCATATCCTGCCCTGTGTCTCCTTTCCACCTCCCCTATGTCTTATCTATCACTTTATATAATATAAGGTATCACCATCACTCCTAATAGCACCTGTAAGATTTCTAGTTCTCTGTATAGATCTGATTTGATAGATGTGAAAAGGGACCCCAAGGTTGCATGGGATATGTATATGGCTTCCTATAGATGAAGACTGACAATTTATTTTAGGTCCATATGGGAATGGTATACAATCAAAAATAAGAATCAATGTTTGTTACATCAATGGAAAAATCACTGCATGTTAAAAAGAAATACCATATTTACTATAAATGGGGTGATCCACACACTGTATCCCCTCTAATTTGGATATTAGAGAATGAAATTCCCACTGAAAATAATCAAATGGATATTCCTATCAAAAGCAAATATATTACCAAAGAGGTGACTATTCTAAGGGATTAATAGGACTGCTTAGACTTGCTATTCCCCTCATGCTACAGGCTGTAACAATCTATCCTAGTATTCCCCAGGAATATCTTATTGCCCTTTAGGACACTTACAGTCTCTGGGGGTCACAACGTCCGTATCTTTAAGCCTAATGGTTGCGTCACTACTCAGCACAGCTTTATCACAGGTTGAGACTATGTCCCCAGAGTCTGTGAGGTTCATGAAGGTCAATCAGATGTTACAGCCTGTAGCATGAGGGGAATAGCACATCTAAGCAGTCCTATTAGTCCTTAGGAATATTCATTTGATTTTTTTTCAGTTGGATTTTTTTTTCTAATATTCTATATCTAGCCATTAACTCGCAGCACTTCGGCGATATGCATAGCGAGGCGAGCCATTAAGGGACTAACACGCACAGCACTTGGGCGTAGTGTTTGGATACTACAACTCTGAGCAACTCCTGCAAAGCGAGGCGAGCAGTGGAGGCAATGAAACACACAGGACTTAGCCTACAAACACTTAGGAAACTCGGGATCGCCTTACAGACCTATTAAATTGCCATTCGCCCAATTGAATAGAGCTCTATATAAGCACATAGCATCTTTTTTTAAATAAGTTTTTAGTTAGTGAAGATATTGCTTTTGCATAGAAGTTCACTAACTAAACACTTAAAAAATATCTTTGTGCTTATATAGAGCCCTATTTAATTGCCTGATTCGCTATTTGATAAGGCTGTTAGGCTGCAAGCAGTTGATGAACGCGCAACTTAGAAAAAAAAACATTACGAGACGCAGGACTTTAGAAAAAATAAAATACGAGATGCAGGACGTATAAAAAAAATGGAGGCCAAATAAAATGAAAAAGAGGCTACACGACCCTGGGCCACGCAACACACCGCCATCCGCGTACCACTTTCACATGTACAGAGAACAAAATACACTACTACAAAGGACGCCAAATACTCACGAACCGCGTAGCACATACAGTGGATATAAAAAGTCTGCACACCCCTGTTAAAATGTCAGGTTTCTGTGCTGTAAAAATATTAGACAAAGATAAATCATTTCAGAACTTTTTCCACCTTTAATGTGACCTATAAACTGTACAACTCAATTGAAAAACAAACTGAAATCTTTCAGGTGGAGGGAAGAAAAAAAAAAAGAAAAATAATGTGGTTGCATAAGTCTGCACACCCTCTTATAACTTGGGATGTAGCTGTGTTCAGCATTAAGCAATCACATTCCAAATCGTGTTAAATAGGAGTCATCATACACCTGCCATCATTTAAAGGGCCTCTGATTAACCCCAAATAAAGTTCAGCTGCTCTAGTTGGTCTTGCCTGAAATTTTCTTAGGGACAGAGTCCAAGAGCTGTGCAGGTGAGTGACAGGTGTATGAGGCATAAGGGGGCGGAGACTCAGAGATGTGCAGGTGAGTGACAGGTGTATGAGTCACAAGAGGCAAAGCCTCAGAGCTTTCCAGGTAAGGGACAGTTGGATGAGCCACAAGAGGCGGAGAATCAGAGCTGTGCAGGTGAGGGACAGGTGTATGCGTCAGAAGGGGGGCGGGGGGAGTCCCAGAGCTGATGGACAACCCATCATCTCATCGAAGATGCCTCCATGTCTTCTTTTAGAGCACCACAAGAAGTTGTGATTAGTGCTGTAAGACTTGTCTGGTTTGGATTTCTTACATCTCAGTGTCTTCATAGATTCATGTATCATAAAGGAAGAATACTGCAGAAACTGTCAGATAAATCTAGAAAGTTTATATATATATATATATATATATATATATATATATATATATATATATATATAATCTAGTCTTAAGTGTCTAGATATTTACATATTCAGATTGAGACCTATTTCTGATTTATTTTGCCAATTCATGAAAGAATAGGAATACTAATTGGATGTACTTGATTAATTTCTTTAATGTACATACCAGGTCTCCATAATACAAATCTGGGTACAGTATCTGTTAAGATGAAATGATATTGGGCAGATGACAGTACATTCAGATATATGTTCAGCTGACTAATAAATATGATCATTGTCTACATGGATCAGCAAATAAAATGACTTAGTGTTCAGCCTGATTTCTGAAATATTTAGTACTTGGCTATTTTTAAGTTACTATTGTGAAGTTTGGTTTTCCTCTTATGGATTAAACCATGTTACAGCCATATTGGACTGAGGAAAAGGACATTTTCTATGGTATTGTGTGTATTGTGCTTTTGCTGTAATCTATTTGTGTCCACAAGATGGCACTGCAGGAGGTTGGGGTAATTACAGGTCTTTGTTCAATTTACCGCTCTGATCCCATGTGGGATCGGCCCAGTGTTCCACCCCCTATGGTGGGCAAGCCAAGCCACCAGTTGTCCACTGATATTATTAGGGCGGGGAATTTGAATGTTTTCAGCCCACTGTGATGTAACTGGGGAAGGGAAAACCTTTGTCTGTGGTCAGTTCCTGTTTTAGACATGCAGTAAGAGAGTCCAGATTAAAAGTCATGCTTTTGAAATACATAGACTATGGTGTATTTCTTTAAGAAGGACTGATATGACTGCCGGTCACCGAGAGGCCCATTCCTTCAACGAAGATTGCCAGCATATTAAGGGCAATTCCTGTATCTAAAAGGCAGGAAGAGTTGGAGCCTATCTGGAATCTTCACAACTAGTATTTAATATCAAGCAAGACATAAGTGATACTGTTTTCAAGGGGTGGGATAGTTTATATGTACACCCCGGGAGCTTTTAAAAAAAAAATAAAGTATAAAAATCAACATAATTCCACATTGTCCCACTCACATTTGCCATTCAGTTGGTTGTGTGTTTTCCATTGTAACCAAATACCACTTTTTATTGACCTCCTACTAATTGTCACTACCAGCCTATGATGCTCACTTTACTTGTGATTGGGATGGCATATTGCCACTGTTCTTTCTCATTGATCAATTACAGGTTACAGTACATCTCTAATCACCATTATCTCAATTAAACCTCTTCTCATTCCGGAGCTACATTTCAATTGTTGATATATATTTTTACATTTAAATTCTCCTGATTTCCGAGTTTACATTTCATATAAAATGACTGATACTCTAAAAAACATTTTAATCCATTGGTGTCACAGTCGGATTCCTGAGCATGTCCCAAACCAGGTCTCTCCAGGCATATAATCAATAACGGAAAATCTGTGGGGCAATTTGTAGACCCACAAAAAATCAATTTGCGTTCCAATTATGAATTTAATATACATGTCCTACAACTAGTATTATTTTATTATCTTTTATTTGTAACGCGCCAACAAATTCTGTAGCGCTGTACAGGGGATGAGGACAATGAAAAATACAGTAGTAATAACTGCAGACAATAGAGGGCTCTGTTTTGAGTTTAAAATCTTTGTAGAAAGTGCTTTTTTCCAAAGTACCCTACAAGATTGAAAACTTCCTACTTCCAATCTAAAGTGAAAAGAGGAGGCAGAAAACTGTGTGTGGGGGGGGGGGAGATAAGGAATGGCAAGGGAATTTAAAGTATACTTTAGGAGAAAGGTTTTTCATTCAGTTGGAGAGGGAAGAGATCTGGCAGAAAGTAAGTGTGAGGTGGAAATCTCTGGAGTGTAGTGTGTTATCTGCCCCAGTGGTCAGATAATATACCCTGCAAATGGGAAAGTCAGGTGATATATAGTTGCAACAATTGGAGGTGGGCAGGTGTCGGGGAGGGTGGCAGGGAAGTGGTATCCTAATTCATTTTAATTATGAGGAGGGTAGTTATGGCAGAGTTCTCTTAAAGGAAGGGTGTTGCTGTGTTCAGATTATAATAGACAGTCTGGAGATGTTTGGGTGACGTAGTATGTCTTGTCTCACAGAGCCGATATACTAATTTTATCATCTTTTTGAACATTTTCATTGTGAAGCGTGTTATTACTCTTTTTAACATAATTGTAGTTTTTTACTCCAGATGTTTTTGTTTCCTACAGATGTGTCCAAGACCAGTAATATTTGTGATGAGCGCAATATTTCACTTCTATCACTAGATTGTGTAAGGGAAGATTGCAGTATTTCACTTGGCTACATGGACGTTAACCAGAGTTGTGTGAAACAACAAATGTTACACATCAGGTAGCTTACACAGAAGAGATGCTGTTTAATTCAAATTTTAATAGTTAAGGTACCCTGTTTCTTAGATCCCATTTGGAGATGTTCTCAATCATTCTTTATTTCTCCTGTTTTTTTTTTTTGCCATTTGATTAGAAATACATTTGTCACTCTTTCTTTGGAGGCATGCATATTTTTTGCTTTTTAATTCCCTACCACTATGCTCAAGGTTTTAATCACTTGTTTGTAATGTCTTTATATAGCAAATTTTCGTTCACCCTTTTTGTTTAAAAAAAAAAAAAGTTTTGGCTTAACACACATACACTGCTGAGATACCACTTTGAACTTCCCATCAAAATTGATGGGATAATATTCCATGTCTCCCCCCCCCCCCCCCGTGTCTTTTCCCTCCCCTGTGTCTCTTCCCCCTCTCTGTCTTTCCGCCCCTTCTTCCGTGTCCCTCTCCTTTGTCTCTCCCCCACTGTCCCCTCCCCTGTGTCTCTACCCACATGTCTCTTCCCCCCTCCCCTGTGTCTTTCCCCCTATCCTGTGTCTCTTCCCCCTCTCTGTCTTTCCGCCCCTTCTTCCGTGTCCCTCCCCAACTCTCCCTTCCCTGTGTCTCTTCCCCCTGCCCTGTGTCTCTTCTTCCTCCTCCCTCCCCTGTGTCTTTTTCCCACATGTCTCTTCCCCCCTATCCTGTGTCTATTTCCCCCCTATCCTGTGGCTCTCTCCTACCTCCCCCATTAACACTTGCAGTGCCGCCACTCCTCTGTGTCTCTTTCCTCCCCCTCTCCTGTGTGTCTCCCCCCTCTCCCTCCCCTGTGTTTCTTCCCCCCGTCCATCCCCTGTGTCTCTTTCCACCACCCCCCTGTCTCTCTTCCTTCTTCTGTGTCTCTTCCCCTTCCCCATGTCTCTTTCCCCTCTCCTCGCTACCCCATTAACAATTCTAAAGCCATGTCATGCTGTGCGCATGCTCGGGTGATGCTGTGCGCCTGCCCAGCTGACAACGCACATGCTCAGTGCGTCGTGTACAGAATTCCATACAATAGTTTCCGTAGTGCGCATGCACACCCACTGGAGCGTTACACACAACAGAAACTAATATATGTGCTAGTAGTTGTGGTGTATCACCAAATTAATATATATCACATATATAGTTGTGAGCGTACGAGTTGTTGCTAACGCTGCGGGCTCGCGTAGCGAGCCCGCGGGCCTCGCGAAGCGAGGGCACTGTGCCAGGCTGTCAGTTGCTGGCATAGAGCGCCGCAGGCGCTCCATGCCAGCACCTGAGGACCTCGCAAAGCGAGGTCTTCAGTTGCAGCAACTGCGACCCTTGCAAAATTTCAAAAAAAGTTTACGTCGCAACACATTACGACACTCGCAAACAACATACGACACACGTTCACACACATTACGACACTCGCAAACAACATACGACACACGTTCACACACATTACGACACTCGCAAACAACATACGACACACGTTCACACACATTACGACACTCGCAAACAACATACGACACACGTTCACACACATTACGGCCTCGCAACGCTCGGACGCAACTCGCGAACATTACAAAATTAAAAACACAATACATACACACAGCACATATTATCTTTTATTTGTAACGCGCCAACAAATTCTGTAGCGCTGTACAGGGGATAAGGACAATGAAAAATACAGTAGTAATAACTGCAGACAATAGAGGGCTCTGTTTTGAGCCTAAAATCTTTGTAGAAAGTGCTTTTTTCCAAAGCACCCTACAAGATTGGAAACTTCCTACTTCCAATTTAAAGTGAAAAGAGGAGGCAGAAAACTGTGTGTGTGTGTGGGGGGGGGGGGGGGATATGGAATGGCAAGGGCCAGAAAGGAATTTAAAGTATACTTTAGGAGAAAGGTTTTTCATTCAGTTGGAGAGGGAACAGATCTGGCAGAGAGTAAGTGTGAGGTGGAAATCTCTGGAGTGTAGTGTGTTATCTGCCCCAGTGGTCAGATAATATACCCTGCAAATGGGAAAGTCAGGTGATATATAGTTGCAACAATTTGAGGTGGGCATGTGTCGGGGTGAGTGGCAGGGAAGTGGTATCTTAATTCATTTTAATTATGAGGAGGGTAGTTATGGCAGAGTTCTCTTAAAGGAAGGGTGTTGCTGTGTTCAGATTGTAATAGACAGTCTGGAGATGTTTGGGTGACGTAGTATGTCTTGTCTCACAGAGCCGATATACTAATTTTATCATCTTTTTGAACATTTTCATTGTGAAGCGTGTTATTACTCTTTTTAACATAATTGTAGTTTTTTACTCCAGATGTTTTTGTTTCCTACAGATGTGTCCAAGACCAGTAATATTTGTGATGAGCGCAATATTTCACTTCTATCACTAGATTGTGTAAGGGAAGATTGCAGTATTTCACTTGGCTACATGGACGTTAACCAAAGTTGTGTGAAACAACAAATGTTACACATCAGGTAGCTTACACAGAAGAGATGCTGTTTAATTCAAATTTTAATAGTTAAGGTACCCTGTTTCTTAGATCCCATTTGGAGAATAACACTGAAAAGTCACTAAAAACAATTAATATAATTTTCGTCGTTATCATCATCATCATCTGATTATTTATAAAGCACCAGGATATTCCATAGAGCTGGGTTACAGTAAAACATACTGTAGTTATGGCAATATCTCATTTGTCAGACTGATACAAAAAGGAATTGATGACCCTGCCCTTGAGCTAAGAATCACATGACAATTTTATATAAAGTGCTTTTCAGGACTGAGAGTTCATATGCTTACAGACTAAAGGTGTAATGGATCAAAAAATGAATGTATTAAAAGGGAGCAATATGGACTTTGCAAGTAGTACAAGAGAGAGAGTAGAGGGTTAACTAGAGATTAAGCCTGTTTTTGTAGCATTTGTGAGTGATAGTGTAGCAACCTGCACTATAAAATAACATAAATCATAGGTGGGTGGGTGTGGACAGGGTAGGTTCAGAGTTCAGAGAAGTGGGTCGGTGTGTGATGTTCTAGGTCTGGACGTAAAATAAAGTTAAGTGAATGGAACTGGAAAGTTAGTTTGTGATTGTTCTGCTTAGCTGGATGGTATGGGGTCCAGTGTCACATGCTCAGCACCTGAAGAAGTTGCTGCCTCAATCCTGTTGGTGAATGGAACTGGAATAAGAGTATAAATATATACCTTTTCGTATCGGACTATCGCAATTTTTTTCTGTCAAATGGCCCCAAAAACAGTGGGAGTCCTGATAATGTGTTCTGAACACTTGCTAGTCATCCTGTCTTATTATATGTTATAATGTTCTATCTCCAAGCCATAGTTATAAGCCCTTGGCCCCCAAGATCCTCTCCACTGAGGAGGCATCCTGAGCCTTCTAATCAACCCCGCTACCCTCCACTGGGTTCCCAGATTAGCAGATAAACACCCCTCCCCTCAAGAAACTAATCTTGATCACCCCAGATCTATGGATAGATCCCGACCCCTCACTCAGATGCTCTGTTTCCAGCAGTTACACTACCTGAGCAAATCATGCTGCGCCCAGATCCTGATAACTGGAGATGTAGACCCCTCTGCACCGCAGTGGGGACCAGGTCCTTGCAGACAGACCTGACCCACCTAGAAGTGACCTATTGGTGATTGGTGCACTGACTGTATACAAATGTGACCTGAATAATAAAGTTTATGCCTTGTGTTGTGTTTCGTTTGGAGGGAAGGCGTTTATTATTGAAAAAATAATTTTTGGAACCCGGAACTTTTCCTGAGACTCTTCACCTTGGCTCTGAAACAGCAACCTGGCCTGGAAAATCTGCAATTTGTCCTAGCCTCCGGTGATGCTATCCCGTGTGTAGGGATAAAGAACCCATACAACCTGTGGGTAGGATTGGTCTTCTTGACCCTTTCAAGCTCAACCAAGAGTGAGTTGTGACAATAAATATATTTTTAAATGATTATGTATGTATCAACTGTATTATTGCACCATTCACTCATTTGTATTCACTCATTTATATCCTCTTTCCATGCATTGCACAGTAGGCATTATATCCATTTTGCACTTTAGTTTTTAGGTTTGCAAATTTTCTTAATTGTTTTTCTTTGAAAATAGTAGACATAGGGGGCCTGGAAAATTCCTTTACCATGACTTCATAATTTCTTGTTATCAGTCCTAAGAGTCAACCCTGTTTATTTATATATGTAACTTTATTCCCGTTTTCTAAGGAAGCTATAATATCCTATGCAAGTATTAATGAGATCATACCAATGCATATATCTTTCTTTAAGACATGCAGTGCTCTCCAAGCTTGAATTAAACAATTGATTGACTTCTCTGGTTTTGACTCTTTCATTCTGTGTGGTTTATAAAAGAGACACTGAAAATTATTATTGGAAACTCTACCTACGGCTATTGGAGCTGTCTGTGCTATAATATGCTGTGCCCGTAATAATGATAGCACACCAATGCAATATTAACACAAGGAAAAAAATGGCGAGCCCTGTCTCTGAGCCAAGTGCTTTCCCTAAAGCACTTAGCAAGATTGAAAACTTACAATCTTAAGGATCTCCTCTTTCTCTGTCACAGGAATCTCACAATCCTTTTTCTCACAGGTCTCTCTCATACAGATCTCTCCGTCACTCTTATCTCACTCTTACTATCCCCTCTCTTTCAAAACGTCCTACTCTCTTATGTATTACAGGTTTCTCTCTCTCTCACATAGATAGATAGATAGATAGATAGATAGATATATAGATAGAAAGTGATACTGATCTGATGTGTGACATCAGGTACTAGCCAAAGACCTGTTAGCCATAATTTGATGGTCTAGTGGCAGCCATGATATCAATCTATGGTCAGTGTCAAGAGATATAATACTGATCACTGTGTCATCATCACTTACTGGCTACTTAGAGCCACAGGCTTGCTATAGTTCAGTCTCTTGTGTCCTACACCACTTACTTGTCATTAATTGAAACAGATTTTTTTTTAAAAGTTAGTGATAAATGAGTGATATACAGTGGCCAGTGGCGGCTGGTAAATGTTTTATTTGATGGGGCAGAAAACTTGACCTACTCCCAGACACCATAACTGGGACGCTTACCTAGACTTTCTCTCTCTGTGTGTCTATCTCTCTTTATAATATAATGAGTGTGCATGTGTGAAGAGATGAGGCATGTGATAAACTGAGTTTGGGAAGGTCTATGACACCCACCCCACCCCACACACACACACACAAACTGACAGGCAAATTAGACATCGTCCTGTGTTAAAGGCATATTAAAGTGAGTTGGGTTATTAATGCATCAGATAGAGGAGAATTTATAGTGAAAAGTTCCAAAGTAAACAGTTAAACCGTTAGCCTGAAGTTTGCTGAATTTCTTACTTTTGCATAACTTATACAATGTTTCTTTTTGGCCTGGGGATTATGCCAGCATGCTGAGTTAGCACCTGTAGTCTGCCCTACTGTGGATAGTCACATGGTTTTAGACACTTTCCTTTCCTTTAGCCAATCAGCATGTGCATGTGCTGCATATTGGATATCCCAATAAAAATGAAATATTTAATATGCAAATCTCAGTTGCTGGAGGTGTCTACATCACCCCCAGCACATTTTTTTCTTTTCTGCAACTATATGCATGAGTGAGATGAGACATGCTTCCTTGTTAAGCTGAGCCTGAGATATTCTGACCCCCCTCCCCTCCCACCCACACACACACACACGCAGCTACATATGTGAAGGAGGTGAGACATGCTTTGTTGTTAAGCTGAGCCTGGGATATTCTGTAACACTGGCCAAAAAATTACATGTGGGGGGCAGACAAGATATACAAGACATGATCCTGATACAGCTAGAACAGAATGTAGGAATTACAGGCCTATTTCTCTTTTGAACACAGATGTTAAGACCTGCTCCAAAATTCAAGCTACAGGATTAAATCGAGTTACAACAGAGTTGACTCCTGTAGATCAAATTAGATTTTCTTCCAGGAAGGCTTGGGCCAGATAATACTAGAAAGCTGATTAACCTAATAGCAATTTTTTTTTATCCTAAGATGCAGAAAAAGCCTCAAAAGGGTCGGATGGGATTTTAGGGAACAAACTTTGGTTTAGGTGATTTTGAGTCATGGGCCATTAAGGCTTTGTATACCAACCCATCCACCTCTTTCATGGGCCTGGGATTTAAATCTTCCAAAGTTAACATCACCAATGGCACTAGACAGGGCTGTCCACTTTCGCCAATCATATTTGCTCTCTTGATTGAACCACTCGTCAGGCCATTAGAAAACCTTTGAATATAAAAGGAATTAAAATAGGCAGTATAGAACATAAAGTAACTATTTTCGTAGATGATATAGTGGAAACTCTAGTAGAAACCATGGGCTCTTTAAAAGGTCTTCATGAGCTAATAGATAGATATAATAGAGTTTTGAATTATAGACTAAATATTGCCAAATCAGAATAAATGATTCTTAACCTTTTACTTAGCAAACAAGCAATTGTGAGAGCTATATATATATACAAATGGCAGCTGAATAGCATTACTCATTTAGGTATCACATTAAATAGTGATCTTAAGCAGATGATTCAAATGACTTAGGAAAAGTTGATGAAAGTGGTAGCTTCATGGAAGAAATTTATCTTGGTTAGGAAAAATTATGGCTGTTAAAATGTCTCTCTTGCCTATGTTTAACTTGTTTGTTGCATTCCCTTTCAAATTCCTAACAATATCATAAAACAATTTCAAGTCTTAGTAGATAATTTTATCCAAAACTCAAAAAAAGTGAGAATCACAAAGAGCTATGATGGCCAGAAGATTTAATAAGTGTGGTATTGCCTATCCAATTCTAAAAACATAGATGGATGGAGACAGATAAACTGCTTTGAAGGGTGCACTGGGGCATATGATCTTACAACAACAAAATAGAAAAAAATATGTAGTTGTCGTTGCATTAGTTATTAAAGAATGTGTAACGGAACCCATCACTGTTTTATCCTGTTTTATGGTTATGGTTAAAATATGATCACATTGTTGTACTGTAGATATGTTGTTTTATGTTCTACAGAATATATTGGCTCAGAATATTACAGCTACTAGGCTAATAGATAATCCTATTACAGAGACTCCTCATAAGATAAGGAAGTCTATTGTATAAAGTGTTTTCATTATGAGACATAAGAACAAAGAGAAGTATAATCTGATCAATGTCTGATTGTATCAAAGTAGCCAGGTAGCCTCAGGGAGGTGTGACCATACCTATTGTCTCTCTATGTGTATTGTGTGGCCAAATATGAGGGATGTGCATTGCCTGTGGAAAGAGATGTGTATATATATTTCTGCATAACAAAATAAAGACAGTATTCTTTGACTCCCAATTGAGTGTCGTCCAATATGGGAGGTTGGGGCTTGTGAGACTGCAGTGCTTCTTGGATATTTTACTGTATACCAGCGGAGATACTGGACTTCGTGTTCCAACGCCGTAACAGAATGTTTAACATTTTGGGGAAAATACCACTTAAGAATGGAATTATTCTCTATTCCAAGCAAAAGTTCCCTGAAACTTTTCATGTTCCAGCCTTAAAGGCATGGTCTTGCACTGGGGGATATGATCTTACAACATCTTACAACAACAAATAGAAAAAAAAAATATAGTTGTCGTTGCATTAGTTATTAAAGAATGTTTGAAATTTGGGGGAAAATACCACTTAAGAATGGAAGTATAGAGGTACGAGGCAGGGATGCCCCCTGTCCCCGCTACTATTCGCTCTAGCCATCCAACCTCTTGCTCAGGCCATTAGGACATGCCCCACCATACAGGGTATTGAGGTGGGATGTCAACAAATGAAATGTAGCTAGTTCGCAGATGACATCTTGTGCACGCTTACAAAACCGGTAACCTCAATAGCAGCCCTTATGGACTTAATGTCCCGGTTTGGGAACTTGTCAGGCCTTAAAGTTAATGCAGATAAATCTGAAATAATATGCATGAGAGTGCCCTCAGACCAGGTACAAGCCCTAAAAGATGGACACTCATTCTCATGGCCAAAGGGAAGTATCAAATATCTAGGAGTTAACCTCACACCAGAGTTGTCAGCTTTATACAAAGAAATTTATACCCCCCTTTACAAAAAATTACAAGCAGATCTACTTAGGTGGAATAGATACAACCTGTCATGGACAGGAAGAATAAACGCTTTTAAAATGAACATGTTACCCAAAATCTTATACTATTTTAGAACACTCCCGATTAGAATACATAGAGGAGATCTAAATGGCTTCCAAAAAGCGGTATTTCGATTCATCTGGCAACATAAACACCCGAGAATTAACAAGTCCCTAATGTATAGAGACAGAGAAGCAGGGGGTCTGGCGTGCCCAAATTTGATACACTACTTTAAAGCAGCCCAGATTTCCTTCCTACCACAAGCCCATTCCAGTGAACACCAACCAATGTGGGTATTCCTAGAGAACTATCAAATGAAACCATACAAATGGGATAATATCATTTGGTCCCCGACACTCCCCCCAATAGCAAAATCAGGCTACAATAATCCAATGATTAAATTATCCCTGCAGGAGTGGAGAGGGGCGAACTCCAAGCGGCAGTTAACACACTCCCTTTCATCTCTCACGCCAGTCCTTTCGGGGTCCCAGATTATGAAGGAGTTAGGGGGGGGTCTCAAAAGCGTGATGGCTCGCGGAAACTAGACCTGCTAGGGGCATGGTTCCAAGACGGCAACCTCCTAACCTCTATACAATTTATAAATAAGTACAATCTACCAGACAGGGAGATATTTAACTATAACAAGATATGCCACAGGGTCCAAGAACTGGTCAAATCCTGGGGTCCTCCACAGGACACCTGGTTTGCGAAAGTATGTGCGCAGAATCCCCTAGCCAGAGGCATAATTGGTACCCTTTACTCGCTTGCCAACAAGCCACCTAAAGACCAAAAGCCTAAACATGTCCTACAATGGGAACAGGAAATGGGAATAGAATGGGACACCCAGAGATGGGGAAAAATACACAAGGCACTGACTAAAGGCTCCCTCTTCTTTAGCTATTTAGAGCCAGCAACTAAAGTACTACACAGGGTATACATGACACCTGACAGGCTAAATAAGATAAATCCGCTTTCCCCTCCTGAGTGCTTTAGGAACTGCTCAGATAGAGGAACCTTTGGCCACATCTGGTGTACAAGAGTACAGGCCCTGTGGCGAAGGGTAACTGCAATGATCTCTGATGTATTAGATAGGGAAATACACCCCTCTAGGGAGACATGCTTACTGGGAATGCCAGTACTAAACGTTAGTAAGAACTATAACAAGTGGATACAAATGGTCATGCTGGCAACCAAAAGCCACATTGCAAAGAATTGGAAATCACCCCATTTAGACGCCCAAGAGGTTATAAAAAAATTCAACCACATCATGATTTATGAAAAAATGACGCATTCAATAAACAACTCCCTCTCCACTTTTAGTCAAATTTGGGACAGATGGATGGAGTCGGACGAAGCTATTTTAATTTAACAAAAACTTGATTTAGAATGGAAATTAGTACACTAGGAAGGGAAGGCGTAATCGGATGAAGCGGAGACTCCAGGCCGGGGTGACGGGTGTCTTGGGCGTTGACAACTACTGGCGAATTGAGTAGACTGAAGAAGATAGACAGGAAGAAGGAGGGAAAAAAAAAAAAAGCAAGGAAGATACAGGTAATAAGTTCATTGACTTGTTTATTCATTGTTTGTTCGATGTTATAATTCCCATATACTAGGTGAATAATGTAAATCTCGAGCTATGCAAAATTTAACATCTATATATATTTATATGGAAAGACAACAAGTTAGCTCACATGTAAGAATTTGACAAGTTTAGTATTGAGAAGTCAATTGCTAGGGAAGGATTAGCTAGCAGGCGTTTCCTGCAAAGCTGAGAAAACGGAAAAAGGTTATGGTGGACACACAAAGCAGACACCCAAAATTGTCAGGACAGGATAACCATTATTGACAACAAAGTTGTACAAGATATCTAAAATATTGTTATAAAATCCTGTTTATGCAAAACTGTGTTGGACCTACGAGTCAAACAACATTGTGTTACTGAATACTGCTTATGTGTCAATAAAAAGATTTTGAAAAAAAAAAAAGAATGGATGTATTCTCTTTTCCAATCACACGTTCACTGAAACTCTCCATGTTCCAGCCTTAAAGCAATGGTCTAGATGGGGATTGTATTATTTGAGAGATCTGTATCTCAATGGCTCAATGATGTCTTTTGAAAATTTAAATAAACAATATGGGCTACCTGACAAATTTTGGTTGCTGTATAATAACCTTTTGAAAAACTGATTCTACTTAAAGAAAGTCTACATTTAGTCTCAAAGAGTTTGAAGTTTTGAGAGTAAAACTGGAGTAAAATAAAACTTTGGGAACATGATTTTAAACAATCTTGGTCGGAGGAGACGTGGTACAATGCTTTACCATACTAAGATATATTTATTAAAAACTTTCCATTTTGGCCCCACAAAAATTACCTTAAATTGCAAAAGATGATAAATGAAAATTCTGCTGGTGCGAATGTGGCCAAATAGGCTCCCACTACCACATATGGTGTAAATGAAAAATAATGCAGGAAATCTGGTTGGGTTGTTTTACTCAGATTACTACAATTCTTAAAACTTGAATCCCTCCATCTCCAGAAATAGCCTTAATACACATTTGCCTGGCTAGTTTCACCCTGGACTTTAAAGCTTTTATTCTACAAATCATAATGCTAGTTAAATGACTTATAGCTTCAAGATGGAAACAAACTAGTGTCCCTTGCTGATCTGAAGTAAAAGCAATTATAACAAAAATGTTTGCTTAGAAAAAAGCTTTTTGGATATGGTTGTGGTAAAAAAATACTATTTGCTGAGATTGAACTTATGTTTCCCTCCCCTGGAGATCTACCTGGAATCCTTTGCATGTTTGTTTGTGTTTTGTTATTATTTTAAGAGATATGTTAAGAGGATACCATTTTTTTTTTACTTATGGTATGGCGTATTTTGTCTTCTCTTTCTCCTTCTTCTCTCTCCAGTCCCTTCCTAATTTTCAGTTGAGGGGAAGAGCAGGGAGGAGAGAAGTGAAGAACGGTTGAAAATATTCCTTCGCAAGCAATCGTATTAATTATACTATTCTATTTCTTGTCCTCTAACAATATTTATTTTTATATAAGATATTTTGCTGGGTAATGTATATGACTGTCTATAATAAAAATATATATAATTGACTCACACTGCGAGGCTTATTGGCTTTCAACCTCTAGCACACAATAACTCTCATATAGAGACCCTACATGAGTAATACGCATGGTTGAAACAAGAAAAGAAAGTATCTGTATAAAAACACTTTTTATTACTGTAATATACCAAGGTTTAAATGTACTGTTATTAAAAAGTAAATATACCATCAGAGCTATTGGAGAATAAGTGTAAAGAACTAGAGTTCAGTGCTCAATAAGACAAAGAAATAAAAGGTATTTAATTAACCTTTTTTTGTCATTTTTTGTCATCTACTTATAATATCAACTAGGACAATGAAGTTCTGTTAAAAATAAGAAAATGGGTGGTAAACAACAGTTGTTTAATTTTAATAAAATATTAAAATGTTATGTTTTTATAATCTTGAGCTTAATATAATGTACGGTAAATATTACCAGAGTAAATTACTATAATCCTTAAAGGTATTCTTTTGAATGTCTGAATAATTTCAGTCATTTTATTGATATTTCTCCGGTCAATATTTATTCCAAGTTTGGACGAGCCCAGTCCAGCCCTATGTTTAATGCAGTCTGCATATAAGCTGAATACATATGATGACAATATACAACCTTGTCGCACTCCTTTCCAGAGCTTGAACCATTCATTGATGCTTGGTCGGTTCTGACCATGGCTTCTTGTCCACATACAAATTCCTCTTTAATAACTTGCCACATTTTGTTGTGATCCACACAGTCATAGGCTTTCATTATGATACTTTTATTATGATACTGATATATAACAGTGCACAGTACTTCGGTCTTATAATTATATAATCTGTATTTTGACAAATTAAATATAATACTTGACCTTGACTTTAACAGCAAAGAAATTCTCAATAGTTTTTCCAAGCAGCCCGAGCAGGTGTTCCATTTTCCTTCTACTAATTTATATGGGGCACAGTACACAAAGCTTTTCTTGAGCCAAACCTGATTAAATGTGCTCTATAATGGCCTATTATGTTTACTGAACATACCTAATAGAAACAGTATTAAGTGAGGTTTGGGTTTATTTTAAAAATAGTGCAATGAGTTATGGGCAAAGTAGCTCAAGTAAAGAGATTAGGAGAAGAAATAATGAAAGCATGACTGAGCTCAAGATGGCAATGGGTCTGTAAGTACAGAGAGATTCAGATGGTAGAGAGAGTGTGAAACATAGGGGTGTTGATGTAGCACAATATGGAGGAGGAAGTGTGTGAAGAGAATTGTATATTGGAACACTTTCTTCAAAGACCCATACTCTGTAATTGATATGCTTATTTATTCTTTTTTAACTAATTTTCCTCTAGGCTTAATACTATACAAATATGTGAATTGACCGTTTCTGACACAATGTGTATTTTCTGCTTATTTTTTGTTAATCCGTGTATACAAACTTGTCAAATGGATTAACAATTTATTTTAATACAATATATATTTGGTTAGTTCAATATAAGAGTATATAAACAATGTATATAATCTTATAAACATTGGTTAGAACAGTCTATTATTTGGTTAGTGCAATACATAAATGATATGCAGAGTGTGTAAACAATCAGATGTCTATTTGATACAGTATATATGATATTAATATTTAGTAATATAACCCGTTACTCTATGAAAGCATTTAATATCAACCTATGGTATAATATATTTTAAAGCAATATGTATCAAAGTTGGTTATATTGTATAAATAACCTTTGTATTTAGGTATTGTCAAGCTATTTTTTGTTTATTGGTCTTATATCAAAATTGATTACATTTAATTTAATTTATCAAATCGGTCAATTTTAATTAATAATGATGTAAAACAGTTTTGTTGATTGTGTGATACAAGACTATATATGTTGAGTAGTGCTAAGTATGGTTTGCTGTATAGGTGTTTTAAATAATTGGTTTTGTAACAGAGTTAAATGGTTACATTATTTGAAAAAAGTCAATCAGACTGTTTAAGTGAACACCTACAGTCCTGAATGAAGGTGCTAATGAGTCTTGGTTCGGTGACCCCTGCCAGAAAGTTAACAGAATGATTGTGGTATATTGGACTATTTTAACTCCATTACAAATAAGAAAGTGAAACAATTTTATACATACCATTTATAGAATTTCAGGATAACACTTGTCTCATTTTATGATCCCTTCTCAAGATAGTCTGAAGTAATCCATCTTTGTGCTATTGGATTGTTAGAAAGAGTTGTGGAGATAGAATAGAATTTGGATATAGACTGATAAAGTAATATATCTTAGGGAAGATATGAAGGGGGCATAGGTTTATGCCCAAGGATGACTGTACAGGACTGTCAGATAAGATGGAAAAGACCAGAAAAAAAGTACAGAAGAAAAGACAAGACAAGAACAAGGAAAACACCCTGATCCTCCTCTCTGCGTATTAGATAAACTATTTCCTCTCATCGTCACAAGGCATAATTAGAATGTATTGATAAATATGTTATGTATATTTGTTTCTATCCGCTTGAGAGCGCTCTGTTTACAGGTATTAAAATAAATTTGTTATGAAATCTACGTGACTTGTGTCCCATATTGTTTGCCAACAATTTTTGGTTAGATACTAGGCCATTGTGCTCTTAATCTTAACACCTGCTTGATAATGTTATTTGGGACAATGGAGTATTGAAGTGAGATGTGTGTGTCTCATAACACATTACCTTGAGACATTTGTAACTTTCATCTTGAAAGTCTTTCTTACCCAAGTGAAAATAGCTAAGACTTGGTCTGGTCAAGTCTTGGTTTACCAACTAAGATTTATTTCATTTTAACTCTTCATATGTTAAAAAGGCATACTAAGTGTATGTTTACAATGGTCACAGCAATACCAATTGACAACCCTATAATGTAGATAAATATTTAGATAAATCTTTCTTTTACCCAACCAAATGCACAACAGTATGTCTGCAGGCTTCAGATTTGCTACAATTACAGAGCGATTCAATTGATTAAGCCAAAGCCTCAAGACCGTAAACCCTTCCTGTGCCCGCAAGCTGTCAGTAGACCGGACTAGATGCGGTACGCAGTTACAATCCAATCCCGTAATTAGAGAGCGCGACAAAGGACTCTCAGCCAATAAAAAAAGCGGGCTAGCCAAAGATGATTGACAGAGAGAGATTATAAAGTTGCGTTCTACCCTCCCATGCGTTGACTGTGTTGTAGATTCTCACGAAGTAGCACTCAGGTTCTAGGGTTGGTAGGAGAGAGAGAGAGTAGGTGAATTTGGAAAGCAGGATCTTACGGTTTTATACTTTTTCATTATTCTAAATACTATTTTACACATAAATTTTGATTTACACATATTTACAGATTACACATAATACAAATACACATATATTAAATACCACACATAGATATACATAGAGCTAGGTTACTTCATACAGGGATAGATGGATCAGTCATGCATCATTAAATCCATGAAGCTGACAAATCACTGTCAGTTGTGGGCACAACAACAGTAATCAACCAATAGAGAGTCCATGTATGGGTGTGCCCACTGCAGCGTAGGCAGTTACAGACCGCAGCAGGAACAGGCGCAGGGGGAGGAGGAAAGAAGAGTAGTTGACAGCCCTGGTTCAGAGGAGGAGGAGGATGTCATTTGGGCAGTGGGGTCACCAGCAGGACCATCGGCCGCACAGGTGGCATTCAACCCCACTGCTTCCTCCTCCAGAGATTTAGATTATCACCAGGGCCCTTTTACTGGAGGGATTAGTGGGACTTGCCCAACCTTCTGCTCCCACCAGCATGCACCACGCCTCCTCCACCCCGGAGGCATCGCCCACACACCCACAGCCCGGCCGATCCTCTCCTCCCCATGCATCCTCCACCACCACCGCCACTGCTGTTTCCACTGCCTCCTGGGGGGGATGCCTCCCCCTGCCCCCACCACAACCATGGAGACGGAAGCCGCTCACGGGGGATTGTGACCCTAATGCAAAGCAGAGGAGGATGTAGGGGCTGCACATATTTTTATTGCCTTCTCAACAGCACTACTCAGTGACAATCTATTGGTCCAAATGTTAACGTAATCTAGCCTTGCTACAGAGTATAGGATCATGGCCTATGTGATGGTGATATTTTGTACGCAGATGGCTACCTATCATTACATGGTCCATGATCCTCTTCACTGTGGATACGTAGGGTTCTGTTTAACATTTCACAAATTGATGGTCACTGAGGAATGCTGCTGAGAAGAGATGCTGCATTCCCTATCTTTTTTTAAGGGCCTTATTTGTTTTAAGTACAAATCAGGTCTGTGAAGGCATCTTCTGCATCTGCAAGCATTGTCAAAGAATTGAAGTAATTGTAAGATATTCCCAGTGCCTGTTAGGTAGACATCCTTTCAATAACAGCCCCCCTTCCCCCCTTAACATGTCACTCCCACAATATTACAGCTATCATCTATACAGATATGTAAGACATGATTGTTGCTAGCGTAAATGTAGACTAGTACCGCTATGGCGGAGGACTTGAAAAGTCTCACAATGGCATGTTAATGACAGCTAGAATTAACATATGCACTAGTGAAGCATGTGATCCTGACCTCAATATCAGCATGAGAACAGATCCTTGTGTCTGATGTAAGTAACATTGAATATAGCTTCTGACTTTTGTGTCCTCTCTATATTAAGTATTTAGCCCTATGGCTGATATCATGAGAATTATTAAACATTTGTTAACACCTGTATAGGTGATGGATGTGATATCAATGTTGACTAACAATATCATATGGAGAAGGTGATTGTACACCTTGACCACTGATGCTGGTCACAGCTATGCATTTATTGTGACACATCATTATTAATGGTCATGACCAGTGAGTTATCCTGAGAACTAGCTAATGGTTAGTAATGCTTGCAGATGGGAATCAGGTGAGTTGGTATATTTTTACAGTTACAGTACTTAGCACTGTACTGTACATGCATTTTTTTGTGTTATTTTGATATCCTCCTCCACCTTTTTGTTTTGACCACCTTTTTCAGATTTTTGTTTTAGGAACACACTGTATGAGTGAAACTGGATTGGATTACACAGTCCAGAGGTTTATGCATCTGTTTCATTGAGCAGATCTAGACACGTTGTAAGTGTTATGCACATTAATGTTTTCTTCAATTACATGGAGTGATTTCTGATGATCCTTTTTTTCATCAGATTCTGGTTGTAGTGGTGTAGTGACCACATGTGACCCTGGTAGGTGCTATGTGCCATGCTTATTTTAGACTATCACATTACCCCCTGTAGGTATCCCCTTTTTCCCCCAAGCCTCTTGCTCTCTCGGGACCCACCCACACCAACACCCATGATATAAATGCACAGTCTTAACCATTTCTGATTGTGCTCTGTGTATGAAATAAAGCTTTGTTATACCGTTCTCAATGTGTCAGTGTGTTTTCAATGGTTGGGGTTTTGGGACATCCACATAAATAGGGTCACAGAGAGTTGAAGGACTGAACAAATAGAAATAACATGTACCCCTTGTACTTTATGTCATGTGGTGGTGTCATTTGGCCACTATTTCTATTCCCAGTGTAGATGTGATGAGTGAGATGTATATAAGATAATCTTTGCATTTGTAGGGTCCACATTAGAGCCTCTGTGAGGGAGAAAGGGATAATATGTCATCCAGATTCATGTTTTGGGGTTTGAAATATAATCAAATAGTGTCTGTTTAATTGGTTTCAGCATCTTGCAGACTTTTCATATTGGCATATGCATGACCATTCCCACATATGAAAAAAATAAAAAATATTTAAGGGCTATTTGTTAATTGGGGAAATATATATATATTTTTTTAATAATCCTTTTATTTTACTAAAAGCATACAAAGAAAGAAAAGATCCACGTAAGAATACAGAAACAAATACAGACATATATTCTTACATATAGGCAAAATTATGTATACAAAGTTTGTTCATTGAGAAAATTTTCGAACTCCTTTTTAAATTCTCCCTTTTTCTTTCCCTTTTTTCCCTTCTCTTCTCTCTTCATTTCCTTTTCAAACCCCAACGTAAAAAACAAAGCTAATACAAAGGGAAGACAAAATAAAAGGGGGGGGGGGGAGGATGGTGATGCGCTTCTGGAGCGGGATAAAACATTAAGACTCATTTTACTTACAATAAGGCTGAACCACTTCACACTAAACCTCCTTATCTCTTTTCATAAAGGAAATTCAAACCGTCAGTTTTAATCAAATTATTTTCAGAGCTACAATAATTGTCCCAAATTTTCCATTTGGTTATATTATGTTTTATTAGCTCTGCCATGTTGAAATCTTTCTCTAATGCTTTGTTCCTTTTAAGTATAATTAAGATCTCATTCCAGGATGGAGTATTCTGTTGTTTCCAATGACAAGCCAACTTCTATTTTGCAATTGAAAGGACTGCAAAATGAAGGCTTGTGTTGGATAGTTCAATCCAAGCGGCATTATATGTAAAATGAAAATGAAAATTGTACCTAATATTTGTGATATATTGTAAAAACTGTTTGTCCAAAAGGTATGAATCTGTGGGCATTCCCACCATTTATGCAAGAAAGAGCCTAGGAAACCAAAGTCCCTCCAGCAGAAATTTTGATCTAGTTTTCCTGAGAATTTACTAATTTTCTCGAGGACGAGATACCATCTATTTAGGATTTTAAACTGGACTCCGCTTAAAGTTGCATTTTTAACATATTTGTCAGTTATAAAAAAAGTTTTCTTCCATATTTCTATAGGAAAATCCAGTTTTAACTCTTTTTCCCAAATTTTCATATTTATTGTTTTACCTTTTTGAGATGATTCTCTAATAATTTAAAATCATTTAGATATTAAACGCTTTCTTTTGTTTTGAACTAGCAGTTCTTCAAAATCAGTTAATTCTTCTCATATTGTGTAATACAAATTATATTTTTTTAGTGCCATTTGTAGTTTTAAATATTCCAACCAATCTTTTTTATTAACATTATACAATTTAACAAAATGATCAAATGGTGCAAATTCTGTCCCTAATTAAAGTTTTTGAAGTGTGTCAAACTTTTATTAATCCATTTCATTGGCATAATTAAACTTGGATATGGAACTAGCTCAATTTTTTTATTAATTTTATACCAAAATGCTTTTTTAACGATTCTTTTTTTGCTGATTCTTCAAGAAAAATCAAGTCTCTTAGTTTACAGTCTTTTAGACTAGCCTCTTCAATTTGTGTCCAGGAATATGTTGCCATTGGATCTATCCATTTAACTATTTGGGAAAGAATTATCCCATTGTGGTAAAGCTTAAGATCTGGGTATGATATACCTCCATTGATAATCTTTCTCGTTAAAATATCTTTTTTAATTCTTGATTTTTTTCCATTCATAACATAGTTGTCTAATAAGGTTTGAAACATCTTAATCCAATATAAAGGAAGACAAACTGGTATATTTCTTATATAACAGTTACATTTTGGTAGATAAGCTATTTTTATAGCGGCTATTCTACCAGAAAAGGAAAGATTTGTATTCTTCCAATCTTCTATATTAAAGCATTTTTCATATAGTTTTTTTTTATAATTGAATGCAATAATCTTCTGTATGTCTTTATCATACAATATTCGCAAGTGTGTAAATTTACCATTAGACCAATTAAAAGGATATTTTAATTTCAATACTTCCTTAGTCTCCAGTTTTAAATTCATATCTAGTATTTCCGTTTTTTGAAGGTTAAGCTTATAGTATGAAATAAAACTAAATTAATTTAATATTTCTTGTAGATATTTCAACAAATTTTTCGGTCTAGTCAACATTAATTCTACATCGTCTGCGAATAAAACTATTTTCTATTCCATTTAATAAATTTCAATCCCCTTTATATTCTTTGAGGACCTTATTAATTCAGCCCTTGGCTCTATTATGAATGAATTATAATGCCTTCCATTGCTTTCCCCATATTTTAAAGTCCATTGGTGTGTTTTAATTGTGCAGTGTTACAAACTAATCTGTAAACCCTTTGCGGGTCCCATTTGGGACCTGTAATATTTTGGCCAACATTTGCTGTTTGCAGGTTTGAAAACAATTGTGGTCTTGGGTAATTGTAGCAATTGAATAGCGATTTGCAATTTTAGCGATTGTAATAAGCTTAAAGCAAGGACCTCCAAGGTAGTATTTTCTGAGATACTACCAGTGCCACGTGCTAGCCCAGGGAGGCAGAAGGAGCTTAGGGAGGTTAATGCGTGGCTAAAAAAGTGGTGCAGTGCAGAGGGTTTTGGGTTTTTAGAGCACTGGGCTGACTTCTCACTTGGGTACAATCTCTATAGCAGGGATGGATTGCACCTTAATGATGAGGGCGCTTTTGTGCTAGGGAATAGGATGGTAGAACGGCTGGGGGAGTTTTTAAACTTGTAGGTGGGGGGGAGGGACTATATAGAAGTATTGGGGTAAATAGGGTAGAGAGGGAAAGGAATGAATTATTTACCCATGGGGGAGGAGAAGGGGGAGGGTTACAATAGAAAGTAGGGAGATATTAATAGGGGCCTCAAATACAGTGGCAGGCACTTCACATCAGCAGAGCCATAGCAACATAAAGTGTATGATTGCAAACGCAAGAAGTTTGCCTGGGAAAATGGATGAGCTAGAAATATTAGCAGTACAAGAAAAATGGGGCTTAATAGGCATTACGGAAACATGGTGGGATGAATCTCATGACTGGACTGTTAATCTGGATGGTTATAACCTATTTGGGAAAGATAGGGGAAATGGTAAAAGAGGAGGAGGGATCTGTCTTTATGTTAAGCCTGAATTTAAGCCTATAGTTAGAGAAGATATTTATGCTGGCACTAACGGCATCATTGAATCCTTGTGGGTTGAGCTAAATAGTGGAGGAGCTAATTCTAAACGCATATTGGTGGGAGTATGCTATAAACCCCCAAATATAGCTGAAAGTGAGGAAATACAATTATTGTTAAAGATTGGAAATGCAGCTAAGCATGGGCAAGTTCTAATAATGGGAGACTTTAATTACCCTGATATAAACTGGATAAACGAGACCAGCAGCTCAGCTAAGGGGAGCAGGTTCTTGAGTACACTCAGGGATCATTATCTAGCCCAGGTAATACAAGAACCTACTAGAAATGGGGCCATCTTGGAATTAGTCATCACAAGTAATATTGATATAATATCAAATGTAAAAATAGGGGAACCCTTGGGGAACAGTGATCACAACACAGTCTCATTTGAGATTGAATACAAAAAACAGAGTTGTAAGGGGCCAACAAAAACTCTAAATTTTAAAAGGGCTAACTTTAATGGGCTACGGGCCGCAATACAACATATAGACTGGGACAAAGAACTTACAGGGAAGAATACTGAAAATAAATGGACCACATTTAAATCCTTACTAAATAAACATACTCATCAGCATGTACCATGTGGAAATAAAATGAATAGGAGTAAATCACATCCCATGTGGCTTAACAATGACTTAAAGATCATGATGAGGAAAAAGAAATATGCATTTAAATTATACAAGAAGGAGGGAACAGAGGCAGCTTTATGTGACTATAAGGAAATCAACAAGGCTTGCAAAAGGGCTATTAGACTGGCTAAAATAGAAAATGAGAAGTCAGTTGCAATGGAAAGTAAGACTAACCCTAAAATATTTTATAAATATATTAATGGGAAGAAGGCCAGGAAGGAATCGATAGGACCATTACAATGTGACACAGGCCATCTGATAATTAGCGACCAGGAAAAGGCAGATGAGCTAAATAGGTTCTTTTTGTCGGTTTACACAAGGGAGGTACCAGTGGTTGGGACACTGCAACATAATGGGGCTACACTACCTTTACTAAATAATTGGTTAACGCAGGAAGAAATACAAAAGAGGTTGGAGAAAATAAATGTTAATAAAGCCCCAGGTCCTGATGGAATACATCCAAGGGTACTGAGGGAGCTGGGTTCTGTAATAGCCAGACCATTATATCTAATCTTTAAAGACTCACTCACTACAGGGTCTCTACAAGATGACTGGAGAAAAGCAGAGGTGATACCTATATTTAAGAAGGGATCTAGAGCAAATCCGGGGAATTATAGACCAGTGAGCCTCACTTCTGTAGTTGGGAAGCTTTTAGAAGGGTTAATAAGGGACAGAATACAAGAATATGTCTATTTGAACAGGATCATAGGTAGCAGTCAACATGGATTTATGAAGGAAAGGTTGTGTCAGACCAATCTAATTAGTTTTTATGAGGAGGTTAGTAGGAACTTGGATCAGGGCAACTCAGTGGATGTAGTCTTTTTAGATTTTTCAAAGGCATTTGATACAGTGCCACATGGAAGACTAGTGAGCAAACTAAGGGATACAGGAATTGCAGTAAATATCTGCTCATGGATCGAGAGCTGGCTAAAAGACAGGAAGCAAAGGGTTGTTGTAAATGGAACATACTCCGATTGGTCTAATGTGATAAGTGGGGTTCCTCAGGGCTCAGTATTGGGTCCTCTCCTTTTTAACATATTTATTAATGACATTGAAGTAGGACTCGAATGTAGTGTCTCCATTTTTGCTGATGACACTAAGTTGTGCAAGGTAATAAAATCAGATAATGATGTACTTTCCCTACAAAAGGATTTGCATAAATTAGAGAAATGGGCGGCTAAATGGCAGATGAGATTTAATACAAATAAATGTAAGGTTATGCATTTGGGAAGGAACAATAGCCAAGCAATCTATAATCTTAATGGAGCAAATCTAGGGGTATCAGATATTGAAAGGGATTTGGGAGTACTAGTGGACAACCACCTAGGTAACAGCGCTCAAAGCCAAGCAGCGGCTGCAAAGGCAAATAAAATATTAGCATGTATTAGGAAGGGTATAGAAGCCAGGGAAGAAGATATAATTCTGCCACTATACAAATCTCTAGTACGCCCTCATTTGGAATATGGAGTACAATTTTGGGCACCACCTCACAAAAAAGACATTTTAGAGCTGGAAAAAGTACAGAGAAGGGCTACAAAACTAATAAGGGGAATGGAGGGGCTAAGTTATGAAGAAAGACTAGCAAAATTAAACTTATTTTCGCTAGAAAAAAGGCGTCTAAGAGGAGATATGATTACGTTATATAAATACATCCAGGGTCAATATAAGGCTTTGTCAAGTGAACTTTTTGTAGCAAGAGATTTTCAACTGACAAGAGGACATCCATTGAGGTTAGAGGAAAAAAGATTTCACCTTAAACAAAGAAAAGGGTTCTTCACAGTTAGGGTGGTTAAACTGTGGAATTCTCTACCAAAGGAGGTGGTGACAGCGAATTCGATAGACAACTTCAAAAAGGGGTTAGATATATTTCTGAATAAAGAGGGCATTCAAGGCTATCCTAGATAACTAGCAAGGAATATTGATCCAGGGAGAAATTTGATCGCCAGTTTCTGGGGTCAGGAAGGAATTTTGCTTTTTTTTCCCCTTATGAGACAATTGGCAAAGTTTCAATGGTTTTTTTTTTTATGTTTGCCTTCCTCTGGATCAATTAACAATAATAATAAATAGTCCAAATTAAAAAGATCAATAGAGATCTAAAAAGGTTGAACTTGATGGACTAACTCTTTATTCATTCTCCAATACTATACTATTAATAATTATTTAATCAATAATTTAATTAATAACTAATCCGCATATTGCAGATCAGAGGAGATCTTAACAGGTTGAACTTGATGGACTGAAAGTCTTTTTTCAACCTTAATTACTATGTAACTATGTAACTATGTAACTCTTGAGGGCTTGAAAGATCAAAGGCTTAGATGGGATTTAAGTTACGGTTGTAACAACCGCAGGGATTTTCAGCTTCTAACCCATAGATCATTTGCAGGTCGAAAAATACCAAGTGAATAGCAAATTAGTTTACGGGCTACATTACAGGCTCCTGTAAACAACAATTTAATCGAGGCCCTGGTTTACAGAGATCCAAACCTGGTGCACAGAGCACAGAACCTAGGCCTCTGAGCAAAGTAATATGGTCTGAGTCATCTTTCACTTAATTTTCTGTATCCGGACATGTTTACTTTTGGAGAAAAACATAAAATGCTTCAACCCACAAGGTATGTTGCCAATTGTAAAACATTGTGTTGGATCCATAATGGTATGGGCAGTCATCTCATGGGAGTCATTAGGTTTAATGACTGCTTTGCATCATCATATAATGGTGGAGAAATATGGAACCATTTTACAAGACCAAATGCCACCTATAAACAATAATCCTTCCAGCTGTTCTCATGTTTCAGGTTGATAATGCCCCATACAAGGAAGAGGTCAAACATCTTCCATGGTCTCCAAAAACACCACATCAAAATCAGTGATGTGGGAAGAAAGCAGCAATCAGAGTAGATTTCTACCTCCTACATCCCTTAAAGAACTGGGTTTATCTTCTTGAAGGATGTACAATATCCCACTACATATAGCTGAGGACTTATATGACACTATTGAATCTGTTCTGAAGGCAAAATGTAGCCCCCCTTTTTATTATGTCCTTGGTATTAATATTTTGCCAGGTTTCCATCTGTATGTCTCACATATTACTGTTGCATGTTCACACAGAATGCTCCCATAGCAAACCTTTCTTGCACTTTCCCATATCTCTGGTCTCATATAGATATTTAGGTGTTGGGACGACTGTGAAAATATTTACTGGTGGATCATTAAGACCCCAATACTTCTGGCTATAGTTGTAAGTTTCTTTTGTATTCCCCATTTGTGTGACTGTGAACATCTAATTAGGAGACTCCGACAGTGATCTGAATGGCATTATAAGAGAGAGATTTAGCTCAGAGCTCTATATGTGAAAATATTGTTGAAGTCTGAAAGTACTGTATATGTCATTATGTTTATTATTGTTAATCTGTCTTGGGACTTGAACATTACGTTTCTCCCTTTGTTTGGGCAATGTTCCCTCTGATCTCATGCAGGCACCACTTAATAAACATAAAGTCTCCCAGCCACTGGTTCTTCTAGGGAACATTGTACAATGTTTTTTGTATGTGCATTATATTATGAGGTTATATATTTGCATGTTATACAAAACAATGTTTTCTTATAGATTTGTTCACACATTTGTGTCTGATTTCCTGTTTATCTATACATTAGATTGTTTAAATTATGCAACATCTAATATATATTTGCCATGGTATTCTTACCTCCAGCTTAATTTCCTAATTTTCTTGTATGAGGTGAGGATTCTTATTAAGAAAATCTGATGTCCAGATATTGGTACTGTCACAGACCCCTTTTTCCTGGCCTGGGTATTGGCCCATTGAGCCCATTAATGGACAAACAGCTTGGCTCCAGCCACTGGATTATGTACGTAAACACCTCCATTGCATTTATAATACACTCTGGCCCACTGTTAGCAATTTAAGTGCATCCCATCTGCCATGTACTTTGTCTAAGGTCTGGACAACTCAGGCACAGAGACAGCAGGATGTGTATTGAAGAATAATCCTATTGATCTCGGGAAGCTACTTTTAGACCCCATGTGGAGTTTATCTCATGTGTTTGTCACACACCCTCTGATTGTTGTGCTGTGTACACCCCCTCTGTATCTATCCCCTATAAATACTGCTGTAATTTTCAAAAGTAAATCAGTTCACTCAGAGACATATAGAAATGGTATGTTCTCTTTATTTTGTTCCTGGTGGTGGCCATACTATCTTGTCCTAGTCACTACCACAGGAAAGTTACTGTGACTCCTGAAAGTGCTGATTCCTGATGGAGAGACCCTGACTGATGCAGAAGCCAGATATCAGGGTGCTGGTGCAGACATTTCAAAGAACCCAATGGTCATTGTGGGTAGATAACCTGTAGTCTATAGCAGGTGGCTCTGGGCTTGTATAGCCCCTACTCTCGGATCGTCACAGGTACAAACTACAAACAGCAGTACATGTAAGTAATTATACAGTTGTATTTAATGAACCTACAGTGTCAAATCTTGGCTTCACCTCTCTCTCATTATATCCTTGGTGACTGCCATCTGCCAATTCCATTTCTACAAAATGTGTAAAATATACACCTCTAATCATTATTTATGCAACAAAACTGCTAATTCAGTCTGTTATCTTCACCAGTTTGGATTTCTGCAATTAACTGAATTTACCCATTCCAACAAATCCAAAATGCGTCCACCAATATAATATTCAATGTTCTACCACCCCACCCAAACTTCAACTCTTCTGTCCAATTAAATAACTTCACTGACTTTTTAGACTAATTTCTCTTTTGCACAAATCTTTATATGGCCTGGTTCCTCCATATCTTTTCCTTTCTGATCTCTAATTTTGTGCTGTAACATTTTTACTAATCTGAATTCCTCTTAACCATTACATTACCATTTCCACCATGCGCACAGTCCCACTTCCATTCTTTCTCTCTCCACCGGAAATAAACTTTCAATGACAGTCTCAAAACCTACCATCATTCCTCATCTTCCTGAAAACCCACTTTATCTCTCTTTCCAACCCTGATATGACTAAGATTGTCACCCTATTTCACCTGTCTTCCCAATTTCACCTATTAGGTCTATGCGACTGATCCAACCTCTGGCCTGTGGCACAATTTCAGCAGCTAATACAAACCTCTCCCTATGTTGTTCAGCAATTGATTGAATTAAGTATGTGGGTATGATTTTGTATAGTTATTTTACTGTATGGGACATGGAGAGATACATGCCCATTTAGCCACATGTATATTACTTCCCTCTATATGCCAGTAATTATCTTTATGTAGCAATGATCAGTATTCCTACAATCTCATGTTTTATATATGGGAATGATAGATACCTTATTCTTATTCTGATTTATCACGTTTGTACAGTATATGACAGAAGTCTTTTTTGGGGCTTATTGATGTATCGTACATTATTGAATGTGTGGGTTTATTCACATCATTATTATATACTAGCTACTTGCCCGTAAAAAATGACAGGAATACAATTTTAAGGCTGGGAATGCTGTACCTTTGGCGCTCATTGCGAGCCTCCCTCTCCATCTACTGTACGGGCCTCAAGATGGGCCCCTTCGGTGCTCATCACGAACCTCGCAATGAGCGACTTCGCCGTTGACTGCATGCCTTGTCAACCCACAACTTCGTGCTTCGCAATGGAATTGCCTGTCAAAAATGACGGCAATACAATTTTAAGCCTGGCAATGCTGTTTGCCACACAATGCAAGGTTCCTCCCCCTCTGACCATCTTTGGCGCTCATCGCGAGCCAATTACTGAGCGCTTTGCTGCTCATTGCAGGCCTCCTTAACCTGCAAGTTTAGTGCTTGGGAATGCCATGTCTCTTTCCACCATCTCCCCCTGTCCCTTCCCTTTGTCTTTCTCCTCTGTGTGTCTGCTGAATGTTTGCTAGGCGCACGCTTACTGCCATTGGTTTTATTTTCAAAGTCCCGTGTGCCTGGCATTGTTCGTTTAAGTGTTACTGTCTTCGCCGTTGTGTATTTTCTAAGTCCCACTTGCCTGGCATTGTTCAGCCTTGTTTTGATCGTTAGAGAATTTTCACGTTTTTTCGGCCGTCATTTTTTTCCTTGCTTAGCCGATTTTCAATCGACGAAAAGCACCAAATATGGCTCAAATTCGCTTGCAACCTCACTCCCAGGCTTCCTGGCTCTCACCCTGTGCTGTGTGTGAGTGTGTTGTTATTTTGTTTTTAATTATTTGGCTTTTTGGGGGGGGGTCTTGCGAGTTACACGCTTGAAACAATTACGGCCGTTAAAATAGTAAACTGCGTGCCTCGCGATCAGCGGCAAAGTGCTAAGTTTTTTGACGGTTTTCGCGCCCATCATGAGTGCCACCTAACTAACTGTTTTAAAGTTATTCGGTGCTCATTTCAGTCTAACTAACTCCCACAGGTGCTCATCAGCCTTTGGCGCACATTACAGCCTAAATTCCACGGGCCTCGCGTTGAGTGCCTGCACTACTCATCTCAAGACCTGCAATAAGCACCAAAGGCGCTCATTGCAGCCTAAGTCCCACAGGCCTAGGGCTGAGTGCCTGTGGCGCTCATCCCGAGGCCTGCAATGAGTGCCTTTGTTCGTGACCAGCATCGCAAACGTGACTAACATTCGTAAGATCCATAATTGTATACTGTATGTGAGAACTTGGATTGATCACTATTAGATTGTGTTTGAATGTATTTCTTTGTAATTACTATATATTGGTGGCAGTATTTATTAGATGGCACTGCTTATTTTATACTGAATATGATCATCTCTTTTCTGTTTGATTTTAGAGTTGGAAGCTATGATGATTAATTACTATTGCATTGGGGATTATTACACTTTTGTTGGTTATTTGATTTCTCTTTTTTCTTAGCTTTGTTTATTTGTTGGTTAGGCTTTTCCAGTTAGAACTGAGGTCTTAGCCAGCATATCACTAGGGTTTTTGTTATTTTGGGGTTTATGGTATTATATTTGTATTTTTTATTTTTTTAATATTCGTATTGGCATTAATGGTGGCACGTATTGGAATTTTACATTTGATCACGTTCACATTAAACCACACTCTGTCCAGACTGAGACTCTTTAATATTGGTATTGAATCTCCCCCAACTAGTGATTGGAGTGTGTTGCTTCATGTTTTTATGTTTTAATCATCGGAGTATTGTCTTTTTGTTTATGTTATTTTAGCAATTTTTTATAAAAGTTAAGTTTTATTGTTTATGGTAGCTTATTACTTTGAAGATTTATTGGGGGTGGGACCAGGGGCTTGGGTGTTCTTGTGTCTACTTCTTGTAGTACTATATAGTGGGGCTAGCATACTCTGGTTCCTACTCTGACATGTTTGTATTGAGATTTACAGCTGTGTGCAGTTTTTTTGGTATGAAGGTTGTACTTTGAACTAATTTTTGGTTCAAATCAGGTAAGTTTTGGCGGTGGCTTTAATATACTATTTGGAAAATTGTCATTATATAAATGTCTAAAGACCGCTAATTTTAGTGGGACTCCTTGGAGTGTTGGTTCATTGATAACAATAGGCACTCTTCACTGTTTAGTAATGTAAGAAAGAGTTTTGGGAAGGGGGGGAGGGGCGAGGCTGGATCATACAATACATTGAGAGAGGGTAGAGAGACCAGAGATCATATTCTACAGCACAGGAAGGTTAATGGAGAGGCTGAGTTATGAAGCACATGGGAAGGAGGATGGGGTTGCATCGACCATCCGATAATGGAAATAGAGTTGGGCCATACAGCACAGACAGAGAGTTTGGGTCATGTAGCTTGTAATGGATAAGGAGAGTATGGGTCATGAAAGAACTTAAAGAGAGGAAAGACCTGGAAAACATGGACATGATAGTGTGGTTAAGTCGCACAGAAATTAATGTAGAGGGAGAGGTTGGGTCATACAACACATAGAGAGAGGGAAAGGTTGGGTCATATAGAACATATAGAGAAAGCAGAGGCTGGCTCAAGAAGTAGATAGGGGGAGTAAGAGGTTGCATCATACATCACATGGACAGGATATGGACGTTTGGTCATAAAGCACATGAGGATGGGGGATACGTTAGGTCAAACTGCATACGGAAATGTGGGAGATGTTGGGTTATTCAGAAAATGGAGGTTGGTACATACAGCAAACAGAGAGAGGGAAGAGTGTTGGTTTTGCTGCACATGTACGGATGAGTAGGTTGAGTCATGAAGCACATGGAAAGGAGGCTGTGGTTTAGTTTAACATCAGATAATGCAGATGGAGAGGTTAAGTCATTCAGCAGTGAGAGGCTGGGTCATGAAGGGACTTAACAAGAGGAAGAACCGTTGCAGTACATGTAGAAGGAGATGTTGGGTCATGCAGTACATGGATGGAGGGAGTGGTTGAATCATATAGCACAACAACAAAATTAGAGGTACTCAGTCTGAGAACAGGCAATAGCTGAAGTAGGTTTGTCCTATAGGTCTGGTTACCTACTCAGAGAGCAACCTCTTTTAACTCACTTGTGCCTTTCACTGGATAAATATCCTGTAGTATATCAGTCTGGTCTGACTCAAAAGAGTGACCCAGCCCCGAAATACCAGGCAATTCTCCCTGAACAGAAGAAACAGCAAACCCCAGATGTATGTTTTGGCCTCTGTGGGTCTCAACAGTGAGGTGCAGCTGTACTCCCTAAGGCACAGTGAGCAAGGAGTCTACTCTTTTTGTTTACATTTTCCTCACCTTGCTCACTGTGTCTTAGGGATTACAACTGCACCTCACTGACGAGACCCACAGAGGCCGAAACATACGTCTGGGGTTTGCTGTTTCTCCTGTTCAGGGAGAATTGCCTGGTATTTCAGGGCTGGATCACTCTTCTGAGTGAGACCAGACTGATATACTACAGGATATTTCTCCCTGTGAAGGGCACAAGTGAGCTAAAAGACACATCAAGGAGAGAGGGAGAGGATCGATCACACAGCCAATAAGGAGAGGTTGGATCATACAGCAGATGCTAACATACATGTAGTTATGGGGTCTTGACATTCATTACATATATTTACTTTCTCTGTAGTTACCTGTGTATATACCATTCTTAACCCTGTTACTGCAGGGATTCATTGTTGCGTTACTTTACTGCTTCCTGAATGGAGAGTTGAGATTTGAGTAGAGGTGCTCCTCACATGATGATCCTGCATCTTTATCAGGCAATATATTATAATTTATCAGATGTTCATACTGCACTCAGGAAGAGGATCCATATTCTCTGCCTCTCAATAATATGACGATTAGTGACGATGGGGCAATAAAATTTGAAGCCATGGTAATGCTTTTTGAGACATAATTGGAACCGCGTTGTACTGTTAGGACCTTCAGCGCTCATTGCGAGCCTCAGGACCTTCGTGCTCATTGCGAGCCTCTCCTGTCGTGTACTTTTGGTCCTCTGAGAGAGACATATATTTCTATGTATATGGAGTTTAAGTAATAATTAATGATTTATTAAATAAATTAATATACTTTAATTATTTATAATTGATATATGAAGGGAGCAATAGGCTGAAGAGCTAACAATCTGTTTGTATTTTGCGTCTGCATAGAATATACATTGTAAGTGTTGGTGCCCTGCTTATAAAGTGTAATGAATGTTTAAAGTGTGCATTCAAAATAGGCTGCGTGCGAGAGGTAAAGCCGTTGGTTTATTGTGTAAAGCGGCATTGTATAGTCGTAATGTTATTAATGTGGTACGCGTCTCGTGAGCATTTTCTGGCTTCTGTAATAGTGTATCTTGTAGGTGGTAGTGTGATGTGTAAAGTGGTACGCAGTTTGCATTGGTTTTCGCGGTCCGTGAGCATTTTCCGCTTTTGTAATAGTATATTTCGTAGGTAGTAGTGTGAAGTATAAAGTGCTACGCATTTTGCAGTGTTTTGAGCGGTCCGGGTGTAGCCTTGTTTTTATTTTTTTCGGCGGCCATTTTTTTCCTCGCTTAGGTCGATTTTCGAGTGGCAGCCACTAATCTCGTACATTTTTGCTCATTTTTTTTTTCTAAGTCCTGCGTCTCGTATCTTTTTTTTTCTAAGTCCCGCATCTCGTATGTTAACGGCTTGCCTCGCTTCGCAAGGCTTGCATGGGCTAAGTGGTACGTTTTAGCGGCTTGCCTCGCTTCGGCTAGGTCCTACACGTTAACGGCTCGCAAGCGATGATCGCCTCCTAAGTTGTAGCCACCTCGCAAAGCGTGACGACGTTTCTCACTTTGACAACTATTATATGTCATATAAGCATAACTGTTGTTGAAAACCATCAATATTAAATACATATAACTCAAGGCATGTTAATTTGCCTTAGAAAACCATTTAGCTAAACTTTCAAAAGAGAATAATCATAGTACATGTTATTTATAATATTTGAAACCTAAGAGTAAATATTTTTGCAAAAGGAGGAAGTGTAAATAAATTGGAATTCCTTGGCAATGATAAACACAATATAAAACACATTTGGTGCCCCATAACACCTGGACATCAGCCACTTGCCCATATAGTAAGGCCAGACCAGGCTCTACGTAGGTGTCTGACAAAAAATGTATCAAGTTGGAGAAGAGGATAGAAAGTCTTAAGAATTTCGCAATATTTGTTTTATGACTCCTCAGTCAAACCATGCCATATAGTGTGTGTCTAGAGGCTGCTAAGGCATCTTGCATGTTAATATCATGTTATATCCATGTTACAGGTTCAGGCTGAGGTCCAGAGGCACTTGGGCAAGTGGCAGGGCTCACTGGAGAGCAACATGTTTAATCTGGTGACACAGGACTTCACAGCATGAAATAAACAGGAGTGACACACACAACCATACACAGTCAAGAGCAAGATTGAGTATAACCCTGACATCTATAATGAGTATGACCTAGTATGATCACGCAGAGCAGTAGTTGTACATGTATTTTATTTTATTAGCTCTGTGTACATAAAATCCACATGTAAATAAATAAATTGGTTAAAATGCACAAACTGAGTCATCTCACTGTAATAATTTACATATAGAGATTTGAATCCTTTACAGTGGGACAACAAACCCATCTAAACAGCTCATAGATTACATACATTAATATACAGGGGATATAAAAAGTCTACACATCCCTGTTAAAATGTCAGGTTTCTGTGCTGTAAAAAAATGAGACAAAGATAAATCATTTCAGAACTTTTTCCACCTTTAATGTGACCTATAAAATGTACAACTCAATTGAAAAACAAACTGAAATCTTTTAGGTGGAGGAAAAAAAAAGAAGAAAAATAATGTGTTTGCATAAGTCTGCACACCCTCTTATAACTGGGGATGTAGCTGTGTTCAGAATTAAGCAATCACATTCCAAATCGTACATACACCTGCCATCATTTAAAGTGCCTCTGATTAACCCCAAATAAAGTTCAGCTGCTCTAGTTGGTCGTTCCTGAAATTTTCTTAGTCGCATCCCACAGCAAAAGCCATGGTCCACAGAGAGCTTCCAAAGCATCAGAGGGATCTCATTGTTAAAAGGTATCAGTCAGGAGAAGGGTACAAAAGAATTTCCAAGGCATTAGATATACCATGGAACACAGTGAAGACAGTCATCATCAAGTGGAGAAAATATGGCACAACAGTGACATTAACAAGAACTGGAGCTCCCTGCAAAATTGATGAAAAGACGAGAAGAAAACTGGTCTGGGAGGCTACCAAGAGGCCTACAGCAACATTAAAGGAGCTGCAGGAATATCTGGCAAGTAATGGCTGTGTGGTACATGTGACAACGATCTCCTGTATTCTTCATATGTCTGGGCTATGGGGTAGAGTGGCAAGATGAAAGCCTTTTCTTACAAAGAAAAAAATACAAGCCAGGCTACATTTTCCAAAAACACATCTGAAGTCTCCCAAAAGCATGTGGGAAAAGTTGTTATGGTCTGATGAAACCAAGGTTGAACTTTTTGGCCATAATTCCAAAAGATATGTTTGGCGCAAAAACAACACTGCACATCACCAAAAGAACACCATACCCACAGTGACGCATGGTGGTGGCAGCATCATGCTTTGGGGTTGTTTTTCTTCAGCTGGAACTGGGGCCTTAGTTAAGATAGAGGGAATTATGAACAGTTCCAAATACCAGTCAATATTGGCACTAAACCTTCAGGCTTCTGCTAGAAAGCTAAATATGAAGAGAAACTTCATCTTTCAGCATGACAACGACCCAAAGCATACATCCAAATCAACAAAGGAATGGCTTCACCAGAAGAAGATTTAAGTTTTGGAATGGCCCAGCCAGAGCCCAAACCTGAATCTGATTGAAAATCTGTGGGGTGATCTGAAGAGGGCTGTGCACAGGAGATGCCCTCGCAATCTGACAGACTTGGAGTGTTTTTGCAAAGAAGAATGGGCACATCTTGCCAAGTCAAAATGTGCCATGCTGATACCGAAAAAGACTGAGTGCTGTAATAAAATGAAAAGGTGCTTCAACAAAGTATTGGTTTAAGGGTGTGCATACTTATGCAACCATATTATTTTATTTTTATATTTTTTCTTCCCTCTACCTAAAGATTTCAGTTTGTTTTTCAATTGAGTTGTACAGTTTATAGGTCACATTAAAGGTGGAAACAGTTCTGAAATGATTTATCTTTTTCTCATTTTTTTTACAGCACAGAAACCTGACATTTTAACAGGGGTGTGTAGACTTTTTATATCCACTGTATTACATACATTAATATATTACATACATATTACATACATTAATATGTACAGTTGTGCTCAAAAGTTGGCCTACCCTGGCAGAAATTGTGAAATGTTTTGCTTTTATTGAAGCATAGTGATCAAATGAAGCCATTTATTATCACATAGTTGTTTGGCTCCTTTTTAAATCATAATGATAACAGAAATCACCCAAATGGCCCTGGTCAAAAGTTTACATACCTTGAATGTTTGGCCTTGTTACAGACGCACAAGGTGACACACACACAGTAAAATGGAAACTTAAGGTAATTTCCCACACCTGTGGCTCTTTAAATTGCAATTAGTGTCTGTGTATAAATAGTCAATGAGTTTGTTAGCTCTCACGTGGATGCACTGAGCAGGCAGGATATTGAGCCATGGGGAGCAGAAGACAACTGTCAAAAGACCTGCATAACAAGGTAATGGAACTTCATAACGATGGAAAATTATGTAAAAAGTTATCCAAAGCATTGAAAACGCCAGTCAGTACTGATCTCTTGATACCAAGCCAAGGTCAGGTAGACCAAGAAAGATTTCAGCCACAACTGCCAGAAGAATTGTTGAGAACACAAAGAAAAAAAAAACAGGTAACCTCAGGAGAAATACAGGCTGCTCTGGAAAAAGATGGTGTGGTTGTTTCAAGGAGCACAATATGACGATATCTGAACAAAAATTATCTGCATGGTCGAGTTGCAAAAAAGCCTGGTTACAATATGCCAGACAACACCTTGACACGCCTCACAGCTTGTAGAACACAGTAATTTGGAGTGACAAGACCAAAATAGAGCTTTATGGTAACAACCATAAGAGATATTTTTGGAGAGGGGTCAACAAGGCCTATAGTGAAAAGAATACCATCCCCACTCTGAAACATGGTGGTGGCTCACTAATGTTTTGGGGGGATGTCAGAGCTAAAGGCACGGGAATCAAGATAAATGTAGCATGTTATCAGAAAATACTGGCAGACAATTTGCATTCTTCTGCACGAAGGCTGCGCATGGGACGCTATTGGACTTTCAAGCATGACAATGACCCTAAGCACAAGGTCAAGTTGACCCTCCAGTGGTTACAGCAGATAAGGTGTAGGTGGTGGAGTGGCCATCACAGTCTCCTGACCTTAATATCATCGAGCCACTCTGGGGAGATCTCAAACATGCGGCTCATGCAAGATGACCAAAGACTTTGCATGACCTAGAGGCATTTTGCCAAGACGCATGGGCAGCTATACCACCTGCAAGAATTAGGGGCCTCATAGACAACTATGACCAAAAAAGTGCACCCTGTCATTGATGCCAAAGGGGGCAAAACACAGTATGAAGAAATAAGGGTATGCAAACTTTGTTGCCATGTTTTGTTTTATTATTGTGCCATCTTTTATAACCTACAGTTGAATATGAATCCCATAAGAAATAAAAAAAATGTGCTTTGTCTGCCCACTCATGTTTTCTTTAAAAATGGTGCATATATTACCAATTCTCCACGGGTATCCAAACATTTGAGCACAACTGTATAAATTAGAGGGGAGAGGATGATATGAGAGAAATATATAGTTTAGTAAAGTTTAGGAGGAAAATATCTTATAATAATACAGCAACAGATATTGCCAACATTACATATTATTTTTATATAACTAGTAATGAGTCTAAACTATTTTCTTACCAATATTGTGTTGAAATATATAGAAATTTCTGCTTCTAAATGCCCCAAATTAGCAGCTGTAATCCATTACCTCTATACAACATATATATAATTCATATATTAATCAGACCACTTATTCAGAGGCTTTTAATAAACGTATATATCACCAAAATAGGTACTCATGCTAGGGTTCCATCGCCTCATGTATAATTATTAGGGTGTAGTGGATAACCTTAATTCATCAATCTTCATCCTTACCAATCACCACCATTGGTTATCACCACTCACTCCTAGCAACAGGTAAGCCAATAGCATTCTTCTGTAGGCACAGGATAATCCTATAAGCATCACTCTGCTTGTGTACCCTAGGGAGGGCTGACGAGATAACCAGCAAATTATATGGGCATTAAATACTTAACTCTATCGGGAAAGCTGGGGGGACTGTCAGCGGGTATATGAGCATTCCTATTATTAAATGTTAATATCTGATGCTTATATCCCTACTCAATAATTACAGAGCATCCGGACCTTATGTCCGTGTCCGTGCTATGTCAGACAGCTTGTGGCATCACAAAAACTCGACACACGCTTTGACGACGGCTCTACTCCCGTTTCACTTGCACTGTTAGTTATATTGTGTACCCAATATTCTTTGTAAAAATAATAAACATATCTGACTATAGTGTCTCATTAATAGAGAAAAATAGAAATAATTAAGTATTTTTATGGTGCATTAGACTTTATATTATAAATAATAAAGGATGTCACTCAGACAAATTTTCCTAGTATTTGTATGAAAAATATCTCAGGTTTTCAGTTCTTTGGTACTGTAGGACATTTTCTAAAAATCCTACCAGTTTGATGTTGGTAAGTGCTGATATGAGCAGTACTTATATACATTTTTACATACTGTTTGTTTTTGTATCACTAAGGAAGCCTTATTGGCGAAACGCTTTCGATACTATTTTGATGTTTTTAGATTATTGATTGTATTTATTTTCATTGTGCCTATCCCTATTGGCCATATATGGCATGTACTTGGGATTGCATGGTACAATAAATATATGATAAACACACTATTGTTTGTACTAGTGTGTTTCAATTGTCCCCTATAGTAGACATAAGGAGTTGGTATCATATTTTGTTATATATATATATATATATTTATATATATATATATATATATATATATATATATATATATATATATATAATATATATTTATCACATGTGAGTGAAACACTATATGATTGATGTTTTGACGTGACTATTATACACTCATATTGCACTAGGAGGTGGCGCTCTGTCTTTCCCCTACCCTTCTTATCATCTCTTCTACTTAGTTGGACACAGTGGGAACAGTGTCCTGAGAAGAAGCTGCACACCTCTGGCATTTACATTGTGGTTCTGGACTTATATGGACAGACATTTATTCTGATTTCCATCTGTGTATTTCTCCGGAGGAACTGTATGTAGACACATCAGTATAGTTCATACATATGGAACACTCTCTTGTTGGATTTATCTATTTTTTTCTGACTATTTTGTGTAAACACTGTAGGTATACTATAGAGCGCTTCTATTTGTAGCAATATACTATATGTAAATTGCTTGTTTTCTGTTAACTTTAATATATAATTTCACAATTCCACTCCAAGAATTCTCTAACCAGAAAAATCTTATATAAAAATCATAGTCTGATAAATGTAAATAAATCTCTTGGCTTCCTTCTTGTGGATTAAACCACTTATCAAATGCGCCTTAGAATGAGCAAGACGCCAAATGGACCAAGTGCCAAGTTGATAATAAACAGGGGAAACAAGGTTGTCCCGTGTTAGCTGTTTGCAGTCCCTTCGTCCAATTCGCCATTACAGCATTAGCAATACCCTTTCTACCTGTGTTTATGAACCTTGATTCCCCTGTTTATTATGAAATTTTCTAGTATCCCTCCATTGTGGAGTCCAAATATATACTTGTAAACAGGATTACTAGTCTCCTCACATCTGCCTCATTTTAATCATTTCCCCCATTCCATGGTATTTTATTCAAGTTTTTAATCGCCTTTGTTAGCATAATAAAGTCTATTATTTGAATTTTAAATTCCTTACGATTTTGACTATAAATAAAACTAAATTAATACAGCATTAATATATTAACCATTATGTGTCAAAATGGGACTTATCATTTCAGTACTCTATATTATTTTTTTATTAATAACCCTAAATCTTATATATGAGTAGATCATTAATTTGAAGATACCAATAGTGAACTTTCTGCCCAGTCTTGATGATGATGGCCATGGAATTCTGGGAAAAGAATATTAATTAAATAGTACTCTTCATATATCTGTTTATCTGTCCTTATCACTCATGCTATCATGACATATAATAGTTGTGGTAATTGTGAGTTTGTCGGTAACGATATGTTAGACCCAGAAAGTTCTGGGTCTGACGCGGTCCCCAATGAGCGCCAAAGGCGCTCATCGCGAGGCCCGTAAAGTAAAGGAGGGGGAAGAGGCCCGCAACTTAGATGGGGGGAAGAGGCTTGCAATGAACCCCTGAATGAGCTCATTGCGAGGCCTTTGGTGATCATCGCCAGGCCTGCATGGATCTCAATGAGTGCCAGAGGCACTCATCGCAATGCTTGCAAAATATTCTGGAGAGCCTCCCATTGTGTGGCAAACAGCATTGCCAGGCTTACAATTTTATTGCTGTCATTTTTGACAGGCAAGTTGCTAGTTCCATACTACTGCTCCCTATACCTTGTCCTCTTTTTCATATCACCATTTCTTATATCTCCTCCTTTGGTTCC
>CM050174.1:70480183-70510183 GCA_027410445.1 Discoglossus pictus
GTGAAGTAGTTAAAACTTCTGAAGAACTCCTAATGGGAGCAACTGCCCTTTAAAAGCGGGAAAGCAGACCTGGAGAAGGGGTGTGGCCGGCTAGGCTCTGTGCAGGTTGTGGGCTGCTGACAGAAGCACGCCACAGAGAGTGAAGACTGTTCCTATGTGAAAATACAGTGGGCTGTGTGAAGCTTGATTTACTGGGACTGCAAGTACTACAACAGTGAGAAGAGGGTGCTGATTGCAGTCACAGGAAGAACTAAGCTGAAAGAGCGACTATAGACGCCAGAGGTGAAAATACAAGTAAAGCCAAGTAAGTGAAGGGATTATTGATTCCCCTGCAGTTAGGCCCTGTTTGGCCTAGCAGAGAGTAGCCAGTGAGTGAAGGCCTCAGACTGAAGCAAGCCAAAGAAGGACGCTTGTTGCTATCTGACATATAGAGGAACGCAGTACGTTCACACAGTCTGCTGGAAGCAGAAATTGTACCAGAGTCTGAGAGAGAGACTACTATATTCCAGAGTTGGTTCACAGAAAGGACTTCTGTGGTATCGGAGATATTCCACTGAGCAAGGACTATCTCCAGACCCCATCCCTAAGAAGCCGGATGCTACAAGGGATAAACAGGTTGGTGACAGATACATGTTTTCACCATATGAGGATAAGAAGCACAAAGGCCCCAGGGAGAAGTGTGCGTTGAGAGAAAGTAATAGTCCCTCATCCCCAGAGGGTGACAAGGGTCCCTGGGGTGAAGCATAAGGGAGAGAAGGGTGGGCCCTATGCTTCACCCACCATTGACAGAAGCTGTAGAAGAAAAGGCATTTTCAACCAAGTAAGAGACTGTGTGTTTCCTAGCCACAAGCTGGCATTTTCAACATGATAAGAGACTGTTGTTTCCTGGCCACTAGGTGGCACTCTCACCAGTCTCAAGGACTAATCGTATGCTGGCCACAAGGGGGCAGTCTCCCCAGCTTAAAAGACTGTTGACAAGCTGGCCACAAGGTGGCAGTCTCCCAAGTAAAAGGGAAATATTTGTATCCTGGCCACAAGGTGGCACTATCACAAGCTAAAGGACTGTTGGTATCCTGGCCACAAGGTGGCCGTCTCCCAAGTTAAGGACTGTATATACCTGGCCACAAGGTGGCATTCTCCCACCCTGCGGAGACAAAGTTATTTATGTTTCGTTATTTCAAGCAGAGCTACTGCTTCAACTGTTAATTTCCATTTTTCAAATAAACCAATTTGCTGCATTTGAAGTCGGTGTCAGCCCTTCCTTTAAGAAACCACCGCTATACGCGGCCATCCTGATCACAATATATATATCTATATATATATCTATCTATCTATCTATCTATCTATCTATCTATCTATCTATCTATCTATCTATCTATCTATCTATCTATCTATTTGTTTAGGCACACAAACCCAGAAATAGATACAGAAATTAAAATACAAATCAATTTTGAGATAGATAGATAGATAGATAGATAGATCTAAGTATAAAAAATGATTACCTCTGGATGAGAACATTTTCCACCAATAAGGAATGAGTCTAGTTGGGGCTCTTCTGATGCCACTTCACAACATGACATCTTGGGATGTTGTCCCCCGACTGCCATAATATATGTCTAAAATTGCTACAAAAGATGGAAGAGTAAAACATCATATCCAATGATTTACGTAGAAATATAGGGTCATCATGAGTCTAATGTCGGGGCATGCTCTTCTTCTAAATCACCCCACCCTATAGGAGATATTTAACCACTCCATTTTCAAGTAATTATATTTATGTACCGTATATGTTTTATTTATTTCTGTCAGTGGGTGCAGGAAAGCACAAATTAATACACTAAAGCCAATATCTACTTACATAAAAATATATTATTGTTGTATGCAGCATTTTCTTGTAGCTTATTGATAAAGGCTTTTCTGTGTCCCTTTAACAGAGGGGACAGACTCTGCTATTCATTCCCAAACAGAAATCCTCACTCCCAAAGTAGTAAGTCTCCAAAAAACAATCAGGAGATGCCATAAAACCCGGCTCTTCATGTCTACCACTGATATTAAAGGGTAGTTAAGTTGCCCAGTAGGGCATCACAGAGGTGTGACATCATAGACATCATAGATACCTCCTATATCATACTGCTTTATCCTATCAATTTAAAAAAAGTGCAGGCCTAATTTTTATAGTCTCAGGCATGCTTGAATCCCTTTACTAAATGTCTATATCTTCTGCTGGAATGCGTTTCCACTTATCCACTTACCCACCACTCCTTCTGTAAAGTAGTAATTTAACACATACAGCCTTATTAAATTGCAAATCGGTAAATTTAAAAGGGCTCTATTTAAGAACACAGCATATCTTTTTTACAAAAGTTTTTAGTTAGTGAACTTCTATCCAAAAGCAAGGTCATTACTAACTAAAAACTTCTATAAATAAAATATGCTATGTGCTTAAATAGTGCCCTTTTAAATTTACCGAATCCCAATTTAATAAGGATGATAACGTTGAATCTTGATACTTCTCTTCTGAACTTTGGTAATAACTTTAATATGTGTACAATATGCTGCCATGTTCTCTACAGTGGGAGGGCGAGTGCCCTTCTCTTTTCCCCTCTGTCCTTGCTTTTTCTCTTTTTTTTCTCTCCTTTCTTTCTTTTCTCTCTTCATCCCTCTCTCTCTGACTGTTTTCATTCTCTAACCACAAAATTCTATTTTCTGTGTTCTCTCGTGTATATATATATATATATACTAGCGTATTGCCCGTCAAAAAATGACGGCAATGAGATGTGTATGTTTTAAAAGTTGTTTAGTTATTAATATACATATGGAATTGTAAGGTAGCTAATGTTGTTTTGTGTGTACTACTGAAATATAGAATTCAAATTAATAAATGAATTTACGTATTTTGAAGCATTGTGTTGAAGAGCTGGCAATCTGTGTTGATGTTGCTGCAGCATTAGTGGTGTGGAGGTGCTGTGTAAGCGTGCTGAACGTGTGCAGTGTAATAGTGTGCGTGCGCGAGCCGAAACCGTTAACGTAGCTGTGTACTTCCGCATTATCCTTAAATGGCGGATAATGTGTGGTATGCGTCTTAGCGGATAATCGGTACGTGTTTTCCGTGGTTATGGTGCTGTAGCCTCGTTTTCGTTTTGTTCGTCCGACATTTTTTCTGCGGCGCTCATTGCCAAAGTACTACGGTTTAACGGCTCGCCGGCGATAATCACCTGCGGCGCTCATTGCTAATCCCGCTAAAGTACTACGGTTTAACAGTAAATATGGTCAAACGGTCAATAAAAATTAAATGTTGTGAAATTTGTTTGCCACACAACATGACGCTACATTTGTCCCAAATTTTTTTAATTTTTTTTTAAATTTTTGTAACTTTCAACTTATATTTCATCAAATGCGTTGGTTTAGGCGGTAAATCCGATGTTGGGCGAGACAAAGGCGTTAAATCTGTGTTAATGCGTAAATCTGTAATTGCGTTTCGTAAAATGTACTCGCTACTGTCTTTTTACTCATTGCGCGGTTAATCATTGTTTTTCAAACACATACGTCTGTGGCTGTGTTTTTTCCGATCTTTGTAACTCAGCTAAATCGATGTAAATTGGAGTTCCAACTCACTTCCAGATGTCCTGCCTGGTTCCCCATGCTGTAAGTGACCTTTATTTTTTAGTGTGTATTTAGTGTTTTTTTTATTGTTTTGGTTCCGGCGCTCATTGCCAAAGTGCTACGATTTAACGGCTCGCCTCGCTGTGCGAGGCGAGCCAGGCGATGAGCGCCTGCGGCGCTCATCGCTAAGTCGTACGCACTACGCAACGCAGCGTGACGACGAATCGTAGTTAGACAATTATAATATGTGATATATATATATATATATATATATATATATATGTGTGTGTGGGTTTATATATATAATATATATAGGAAGAGTGAGGTAGTCGGGAGTGTCTAGTAATCTAGATGAATAATCACAGTATAGTGCATGAGTGCTGCCGGCACTGGGGAGCTACAGTTCATTGAGGGAACTATGAATGCCAACATGTACTGTGACATACCGAAGCAGAGCATGATCCCCTTGCTTCAGAGACTGGGCCGCAGGGAAGTATTCCAACATGATAACGACCCCAATCACACCTCCAAGACGATCACTGCCTTGCTAAAGAAGCTGAAGTTAAAGGTGATGGACTGGCCAATAGAGATGTCGTGAACAGTTCGCCAGCGAACTGTTCCCGGCAAACATAGCATGTTCGCATTCGCGGCGAACGGCGAACATATGCAATGTTCGATCCGCCCCCTATTCTTTATCATTGAGCAAACTTTGACCCTGCACCTCACAGTCAGCAGACATATTCCAGCCAATCAGCATCATACCCTGCCTTCCAGACCCTTTAACCTCATGGACAGCAGCCATTTTGGAATCATAACTAACTTGCAGTCTTACTGAGAGGAGGCTGAGTGTAGGTGATACTGCATCAATAGGAAAAACCATAGCTAGGCTACTGTACACAGTGTGCAATACAGTCCTGAAGGACTCTTTTATCTCTGCTGCAAGGACACCCCTGTGTCTCTTCCCCCCCTTATCATCATCCTCCCCTCACCTTAGCACCCAACCCTAACACCCCTCACACTTATCCATAACACCCATCAACCTAACACCTAACCCTAACACCCCTCACACTTATCCCTAAGACCTAACACCCCTCACACTTATTCCTAACATGCCTCACCCTAATACCCCTTACACTTATCCTTAACACCCCTCACCCTAACACCTAACCCTAATACCCCCTCACACTTATCCCTAACAGCCCTTACCCTAACACCTAACCCTAACATCCCTTACCCTAACACCCATCACACTTATCCCTAACACCCCTCACCCTAACACCTAACCCTAACACCCCTCACACTTATCCATAACACCCATCAACCTAACACCTAACCCTAATACCCCCTCACACTTATCCCTAACACCCCTTAAGCTAACCCTAACACCCCTCACACTTATCCCTAACACCTAACCCTAACATCCCTCACCCTAACACCCCCCACACTTATCCCTAACACCCCTCACCCTAACACCTAACCATAACACCCATCACACTTATCCCGAACACCCCTTACCCTAACCCTAACACCCCTCACACTTATCCATAACACCCATCAACCTAACACCTAACCCTAACATTCTCACACTTATCCCTAAGACCTAACACCCCTCACACTTATTCCTAACATGCCTCACCTTAACACCCCTTACACTTATCCCTAACACCCCTCACCCTAACACCCCTCACACTTAGCCCTAACACCCCTCACCCTAACACCTAACCCCCTCACCCTTATCCCTAACACCCCTTACCCTAATACCCCTCAAACTTATCCCTGTGTCTCTTCCCCCCCTTATCATCAAGGGAGGGGGAGGATGATGAGGGAGGGGGAAGAGACACAGGGGAGGATGATGAGGGAGGGGGGAAACAGACACAGGGGAGGATGATGAGGGAGGGGGTAAAGAGATACAGGGGAGGGTGATGAGGAAGGGGGGAAAGAGACACAGGGGAGGATGATGAGGGAGGGGGGAAGAGACACAGGGGAAGATGATGAGGGAGGGGGAAAAGAGACACAGCGGAGGATGATGAGGAAGGGGGGAAAGAGACCTCGGGGAGGATGATGATGGAGGGGGAAGAGACACAGGGGAGGATGATGAGGGAGGGGGTAAAGATATACAGGGGAGGATGATGAGGGAGGTTGGAGGATGATGAGGGAGGGGGGATGAGACACAGGGGAGGGTGATGAGCAAGGGGGGAAAGAGACACAGGGGAGGATGATGAGGGAGGGGGTAAAGAGATACAGGGGAGGATGATGATGGAGGGGGATGTTAGGCTATTTATGCCCTTTATGGATTAAAACCAGACTCTGCATCAACTATGTAATTTTCCGTGGGAGTTTTGACATGGATCCCCCTCCGGCATGCCACAGTCCAGGTGTTAGACCCCTTAAAACAACTTTTCCATCACTATTGTGGCCAGAAAGAGTCCCTGTGGGTTTTAAAATCCGCCTGCCCATTGAAGTCTATGGCGGGTTCGCCGGTTCACGAACATTTGCGGCAATTCGCGTTTGCTGTTCGCGAACCGAAAATTTAATGTTTGCGACATCACTATTGGCCAAGCATGTCTCCAGACCTAAACCCTATTGAGCATCTGTGGGGCATCCTCAAATGGAAGGTGGGGGAGTGCAAGGTCTTTACTATCCAGCAGCTCCGTGATGTCATCATGGAGGAGTGAAAGAGGAGTCCAGTGGCAACCTGTGAAGCTCTGGTGAACTCCATGCCCATGAGGGTTAAAGCAGTGCTGGAAAATAATGTCGGCCACACAAAATATTGACACTTTGTGCCCAATTTGGACATTTCCACAAACCCTGATCACCAGGAACAGGCTGATTCAGCAAAAGTGCAGAGGGAAGGATCCAAGAAGCTACAGGGTTCAACCGGTTCCAGTCCATAGGCCATGGCCAATGAGGGTTCAGACACCTCATCTGCTAAAACCAGGGTGGAAGCAAAAGAGTTACTGGGAACAGATCACAACCCAGGAGAAGAATGGATCAGAAATTCAGTCCGCAAGTGGAGGTTCAACCCAGGGAGGCGCACGCGGCAGTCATGACCCAGCATCCATCAGCGGAGGGCCCAGGCCCTGAGAACTTGGATCAGTTTGCTTCATTTTCCCAAAAGGCATATAGTCATCTTACTGATCCAGGAGGACAGACTGTAAAACCACGCTCACCCCAAGATCTGCTCCCCATCCGGAATTCAGCAAAGCAATTTGATACCAAGAGCCTGTCTTGCAAAAATCAGGGGAGGCACTGGCCCTAAGATTCTGCCCTTCCTTTTGGAGATTGTGCTGCCTGTTGATCCCCTGTTGTCCCCACACTGCCCTTGGATTACAAATCTAGACCTACAGGAATACTGTCCAAAGCCACCCCCGGATGCCTTTGATACCCTACCACACTTGAAGACTGATATACCCATCAGAGCTGCTACAAGAAGCAGTATTTTAAGCCCTGAACTATGGGCCCTGCCGGACTATCTTTTCTTCAACCTACAGAAAAGGACTTATCCCGAAATTGTGCATGGCAGCATGACGTCAATAATCCAGTGAGGATTATCGCCTCAATGCGGCATTTGAATAGGAGGAGTAGCTGTCATAACCAGCATTTTGGGAAAAGGATGAGATGCCCTGACCTCCACAACCAATGGCACTTCTGGGCCCAAAAGTGTTTTGTCGCAACTTCCAAGAATATAGGATTTTTAGGGTCTGGCCACTTGATCCTGATGGACACTGGTCAGATTAAAGGGCTATTGTAATGGCCATAAAGACATTGGAAAATACTATGTCACTTGCTGAGTTTTAATATTATATGATATGTTTTCCCAAACCTCTAGTTGTATGCCCCGGACCCCTAAGGCCCCCTTTCACAACGTCATTTGGGCCTAGGGTGTTCTGGGCTCATTTTCATGTTTAGGCCTATTAGTATTATTTATTATTAACCTTTTTTGTAATGGGCTTACATATTCTGTATCAATAAACAGGGTAGACGCAAGTAAAAAAGAATAACAAATTACAAAAGAATGGAGAGCCATATTATTGAGTATAAAAGCAAGCTTACAAAGTGCTTTCTCTGAAGTACCCAATAAGATTGAAAACTCACAAACTTACAGTCTAGAGGGTATGGGTGGGGTATATAAAGGTGACAATATATTACGCAAGTCTGAAGGTGATACTTTTTTTTAAATAGATGAGTTTTTGGTGAAGTTTTTAAGGATTTAGGATTAAGAAAAGTCTAGTGGAGCAAGGGAAGGAGTTCCAAAGAATAGGGGGCAGCACTATAAGAAAAGTCCTGAAGGCCGGGAAAGAGGAGAGAGGAGGTGATAAGAGAGGAGGAAAGAAGAAGGTCGTTAGCAGAGCAAAGAGGATGAATTAGAGAGTATTTAGAGATAAGAGCAGAGATATAAGAGGGTGCATTATTGTTGAGGGCTTTATATATTAGGGTCAAGATTTTAAATTTATTTTGGAGGCTATGGGAAGCCAGTGAGGTGACTGACAGAGAGGTGCTGGAGACAAGGACAGATGAGTAGGGTAGATAAGTCTAGAGAAGGCATTCATTTTGTACTGAAGTGGAGAGAGACGGGTGAAGGAAAGGCCAGCAAGGAGCGAGTTGCAGCAATCAAGGTGGGATACGATAAGAGAGTATGTAAGAATTTTTGCTATGTCTTGTGAAAATTATGTGATTTCGTGATAGATTGTATGTGAGGTATGGATGAGGAATGGTTAGGCTTTAGGGTAAGGGTTTTGGGTTAGGGTTTAGGGATAGGGATTGGGTTTAGGGTTAGAGCTTAGGTTTAGGGTTAGTATTTAGGTTTGGGGTTTAGAATTTAAGGTTAGTGTTAGGGTCTATGGTTTGGGGTTAAGTTACGGTTTATGGTTAGGTTATGGTTTAGGTTTAGGGATATTACTTATGTAGTGGTATTGTTCCTCATGTAGTGCTATTGATCCTCGTGTATTGTTATTACTACTCAAGTAATGCTTTTGGTCTTCTTATTACTTGTTATGTCATTGTCCTGATCCTCATGTACTGCTAGGGATAAGGGTGAGGTTAGGCTAGGTTTGGGAACTAGGGTTAGGTTTTAGGGGTTAGGGTTTAGGTTTAAGGTTTAGGCTTAGGGATTATGGCAAGGGTTTTAGGTTAGGGTTTAGGGATAGGGTTTGGGTTTAGGGTTAGAGTTTAGGGTTAGTATTTAGGTTTGGAGTTTAGGATTTAAGGTTAGTGTTAGAGTCTATTGTTTGGTGTTAGGTTAAAATTTAGGGTTAGGTTATGGTTTAGGTTTAGGGATATTACTTATGTAGTGTTATTGTTCCTCATGTATTGCTATTGATCCTCGTGTATTGTTAGTACTACTCAAGTAATGCTACTTTTTATGTCTTTGTCCTGATCCTCATGTACTGCTAGGGTTAAGGTGCAGGGTTAGGTTAGGGTTATGTTTGGGAGCTAAGGTTAGGTTTTAGGGGTTAGGGTTTAGGTTTAAGGTTTAGGCTTAGGGATTAGGTGAAGGGTTTTGGGTTAGGGCTTATGATTAGGTGTTAGAGTTAAGATTTAGGTTTAAAGATAAAGGATAAGGTGAGGGTATATGAGATCACATTTATTCTCTTTATATTGTTTGAGTCTTTTTTAAAGCATGTATTTGATTCTTCTGACCATTATTTGGTTTCCAAGTGTGGGCTAAGAATGTTACTGTTTCTAGTTCATAATAACATGTGGAAAGCACGGTGTGAGCCGCGCATCCACAATGCAAGGCATCAGCAGAAGCGCATGCACAATGCTCGTCGTGAGCCACTCATGTGCAAAGCGCGGCATGAGCCGCGAATGCGCAAAGGGCAGCGTGAGCCGCGCATGCGCAAAGGGCGTCAAAAGCCACGTATACGCAAAGCGTGGCTTAAGCCACGCATTGTGCATGCGCGTCGCTTAAGGGGAGCGGGAAGAGACAAAGAGGGAGAGGTGGGGAAAGAGACACAGAGGAGGGGGAAAGAAACACAGGAGAAAGAGACGCATGGGAGGGAGAGGGGGGAAGAGACACAGGGGAGGGGGAAAGAGTCACAGGGGAGGGGAGGTGGGGAAGAGACACAGGAGGGAAAGAGACACAGGGGAGGGAGAGGAGGGGGGAAAGAGACACAGGGGAGGGAGAGGAGGAGGAAGAGACAGGGGAGGGAGAGGAGGGGGGAAGATACACAGGGGAGGGAAATGGGGGGAAGAGACACGAGGGAGGGGTGAACAGACACAGGGAGAAGGGGGGGACAGGGAGGAAAGAGACACGGGGAGGGGGTAATAGACACAGGGGCAAGTCGCTAGTTAGGCTATAAATCTGAAGTGAATGTGATGATATGATGTAAAAATATCACAAACAAGTTGAAGCAACTATAAAGATACATTCCTTATTTTATTTGTTTAAGTAATCCTTTAACACAACATCATTTTCAATAAGAGTTTAACAAAGCTGATCCATCTTTTTATACATATGGTTCAAGCTAATAAAACACACGAAGGCTTATAAATTCATTAACAGCCTGTCTTAATCACAGTGTATTCATTTTTTTATAAATAATATTTTTGTATAATTCTCACTGGCACACTTATTATTCTTAAAACTAAAATCACATATAGATTCACAATTTATTTCTGACTAATAAGAATATGGTACATAATCTTTTTATGTCAAATTCTGAACCCCTTGTTAAAATATCAGGTCTCTGTGCTGTAAAAAAATGAGACAAAGATAAATCATCTCAGAACTTTTTCCACTTTTAATGTGACCTATAAACTGTACAACTCAATTAAAAAACAAACTGAAATATTTTAGGTGGAAGGAAGAAAAAAAAAACAAAGAAAAATAATGTGGTTGCATAAGTCTGCACACCCTTTTTTAACTGGGGATGTAGCTGTGTTCAGAATTAAGCAACCACATTGCAAATTGTGTTAAATAGGAGTCAGCATACACCTGCCATCATTTAAAGTGCCTCTGATTAGCCCTAAATAAAGTTCAGCTGCTCTAGTTGGTCCTTCCTGAAATTTTCTTAGTCGCATCCCACAGCAAAAGCCATGGTCCACAGAGAGCTTCCAAAGCATCAGAGGGATCTCATTGTTAAAAGGTATCAGTCAGGAGAAGGGTACAAAAGAATTTCCAAGGCATTAGATATACCATGGAACATAGTGAAGACAGTCATCATCAAGTGGAGAAAATATGGCACAACAGTGACATTACCAAGAACTGGAGCTCCCTCCAAAATTGATGAAAAGACAAGAAGAAAACTGGTCTGGGAGGCTACCAAGAGGCCTACAGCAACATTAAAGGAGCTGCAGGAATATCTGGCAATTCCTATCTGTGTGGTACATGTGACAACAATCTCCAGTATTCTTCATATGTCTGGGCTATGGGGTAGAGTGGCAAGACGAAAGCCTTTTCTTACGAAGAAAAACATTCAAGCCAAGCTACATTTTGGAAAAACACATCTGAAGTCTCCCAAAAGCATGTGGGAAAAGGTGTTATGGTCTGATGAAACCAAGGTTGAACTTTTTGGCCATAATTCCAAAAGATATGTTTGGCGCAAAAACAACACTGCACATCACCAAAAGAACACCATACCCACAGTGAAGCATGGTGGTGGCAGCATCATGCTTTGGGGCTGTTTTTCTTCAGCTGGAACTGGGGCCTTAGTTAAGATAGAGGGAATTATGAAAAGTTCCAAATACCAGTCAATATTGGCACAACACCTTCAGGCTTCTGCTAGAAAGCTGAACATGAAGAGGAACTTCATCTTTCAGCATGACAACGACCCAAAGCATGCATCCAAATCAACAAAGGAATGGCTTCACCAGAAGAAGATTAAAGTTTTGGAATGGCCCAGCCAGATCCCAGACCTGAATCTGATTGAAAATCTGTGGGGTGATCTGAAGAGGGCTGTGCACAGGAGATGCCCTCACAATCTGACAGGTTTGGAGTGTTTTTGCAAAGAAGAGTGGGCAAATCTTGCCAAGTCAAAATGTGCCATACCCAAAAAGACCGAGTGCTGTAATAAAATCAAAAGGTGCTTCAACAGTTTAAGGGTGTGCAGACTTATGCAACCATATTATTTTATTTTTATATTTTTTCTTCCCTCTACCTAAAAGATTTCAGTTTGTTTTTCAATTGAGTTGTACAGTTTATAGGTCACATTAAAGGTGGAAACAGTTCTGAAATGATTTATCTTTGTCTCATTTTTTTACAGCACAGAAACCTGACATTTTAACAGGGGTGTGTAGACTTTTTATATCCACTGTATATAGTTCTCAGCAGCGCAGGCTTGCCAAAAATCGTTGGTAACGCAACGTTAAAACTGAGGGGTCGCAGTTGTCGCCAGACAGGGAGCGCCGAAGGCTCTCACTGCGCTGGTGGAGATGAGCACCATAGGTGCTCATTCCAACAACCCCGTAGGACTTACGCATCATCCCTACGACCGGCGGGACTACACATGAACAGAAAGCTCAATTATACAATTTTCAATGCGAGCCCCATAGCACTTTGAAAAAATTGCGTCAAAACATTCATCCCTACGACCCGCACCACTTACGCATCATCCCTATGACTACAGATGAACAGGAAGCTCAATTATACATTTTCCAGTGCGAGACCCGTAGCTGTTTGAAAAAAAGCAACTTAAAAAAATACGACCTGTAAAAACTTTGCAAAAATCATGATCCCACACAAAATCCGGACCTCGCTAAAAATCCAGACCCCGCAAAAATAGGCATTTAATGGAAGAACAGAACTCACACATAGCACAGGGGCAAAGTCAGGATGCCTGTGAGTGAGGTTGCAAGTTAATTCGAGCCATATTTCGTCTTTTTTCACAAACGAAAATCGTCTAAGCAAGAAAAAAAATGTCGAGAACCAAAACAAGGCCCAAGCGTGTAAAAATCAACAACGCACTTGCAACACTTACATGAAGCCAGTAACACATTGCGAGGCATGTAACACATACAACATTAACATTTTCCATTCACCAAGCACATAACCTTCACGAAATGGCGGATAGAACGCAAATTGCGCCTGTGCACTACGTTTTAACGGTTTCTACTAGAGCTGACAGTCTATAAATACTGGAGACTTTCTAGAAATTTGCTGAAGCAACTTGCCTATCACTTTAGAAGTTGAAACCTTGCAAATTACAGCAAAAAGGTAATCTATATAATTAATTTATAATAACTTAATAAATTAATAATAATAAAATAATAAATAAGTATTGCGAATACCACTATTATTGAGATAGACAGCATTTAAAACACAGATAAATATTTCTGTTTTGTAAAATGTTGTAAATTTAGAAACCCCAAAAAATGAGACACTTTTATTAACACAGATTTTAACAAATAATCTTTGCACTTAGCAAAATAAATTATCATTAATATTTACAGTGCTTCGACAAACTACACTAACTGCGTGGTTTCAATTAAATTGTAACGACTTGGAGGCAAGAAAATTGTTATATATTGACATTCCCTACCATTATGTTTTTGTTAACGGATTATGGCGAAACCTAAAAATCTGTGGAAATAAAAAAATACCAAGAATTTACACTGTAAGTCCAAGAGACCTTGAACGTTTACTCCTTCTAAATGTTCCTGGTGCACAAAGTTTTGAACACTTGAGAACTGTTAATGACACATTTCATTTAGCTGCGCGACATAGAAACTTCCTGGCTAATGATACAGAATGGGAAAGATGTCTAGAAGAAGCAGCACTGTGTCAAATGCCACTGAAGATGAGAGAACAATTTGCATTCATTTGCATCTTCTCAAATGCTCCAAATGCATTAGCTTTGTGGGCCAAATTTAAAACAAATATTACTGAAGGCCAGTTCCCATTCTGCAAACATCAGTGTTGAATATTTGAATGACATAATTACAAGTAAAAAAAAAAAAACAGAAAAGTAAATTAATTATAATAGATTAAGCTACAATGATGTCATGCCATGCCCTACAATGTATTGACTGTTTGTTGCATGAAGTCATGGATAATGATTTGCCTTTTGGTGGAGTGGTTGTTAGGTGGAGATTTTAGACAAACATTACCTGTCGTTGTACATGGAAATTGAACAGACATTGTCGAAACTTGTATAAAGTCAAGTACACTATGGAAACTATTTACTCATCTTCAATTACAACAAAATATGAGATCAGAAGGAGAAAATGTATTCCATGATTGGTTTTGTTAACATTGGAAAAGGAAAAACAGAGCGAATACAAAATTTACCTGATGATAACATGGAAATTCTATCTCATATGATTTGCAAACAGGATCTCCTATCAGCTATATTCCAAAATACTATAAATAACGAGGATTATGTAGAGCTTGCAAACAAAGTAATACTAACATGCAAAAATAAGGATGCATTGTTTCTCTAAAATAAAATATTTAAAAAAATAAATGAACCACAAAAAAATGTTCACAGTGCTGATTTTGTACTTGGTGATGACAAAGAAAGTCAGACAAACTTTTCAACTGAACATCAAAGACACGGTAACATATTGACATTTCTTTGAAGTGACCTTTTAGCATAATTAGCCCCACAAAACACTTTGTTTGCATTTTATAACAATTCAAGTTTAAATGTTACTACATTAAGTTACTGTTTGTAATGTTACTATTTTTTTCAAAAAGTGTGCTAAGTTATTTTATTGTATATATTTAAGGTTTCATGTTAAGAGGAGGAGGAGCTCTGGTTGTACAATTTAAATGTATAATTAAATGGAGAATACTAATCCACGGAGTAATCTGATCACCAGTTAATGAAGTAGAGAGAGAGAGAGAGAGGAAGAGAGTGAGAGAGGGAGATGGGACAGAGAGAGAGAAACAGGGGCGGGAAAGGGGGGGTAGAAGAGACACACAGGGAGGAAGAGGGTGGGGAGGGATAGGGGGAGAAACAGGGGTGGAAGAGATACAGGGGAGGGAGAGGGGGGAAAGAGACAGGGAAGGGGCAAAGTGATGGGAGGGAGAGTGGGGAATAGACACAGGGGAGGGAGGGGGGGAGGAAGGAGAAAAAGGAGAGGGAGAGGGGTTAGAGACACAGGGGAGGGAGAGGGGGGGAGACGCAGGGGAAAGAAAGGGGTTAAGAGACACAGGGGAGGGGAGGGGGAAGAGACACAGGGGAGGGAGAGGAGGGGGAAGAGACACAGGGGAGGGAGAGGAGGGGGAAGAGACACAGTGGAGGGAGGTGGGGAAGAGACACAAGGGAGGGAGGTGGTGGAAATGACACAGGGGAGGGAAGAGGGGGGAAGAGACATGGGAGGAAGAGACACAGGGGAGCGAGATATAGGAAGAGACACAGGGTAGGGGGAGTAGGGGAGAGACACAGGGGAGGGAGAGGGGGAAGAGACATATGGGAGGGAGAGCGGTGAACAGACACAGGGTAGGGAGGAGGGGAGAAGAGACACAGAGGAGGGAGGGGAGGGAGAGAGACACAGGGGAGGGGGGAGAGACACAGGGGAGGGAGATGGGGGAGGGGGGGAGTGACACATGGGGGGGAATGAGACACATGAGGGAGAGAATGGGGAAATAGACACATGGGGGAGGTGGGAGAGAAAGGGGAGGGAGAGAGGGGGGAAGAGAGGAAGTAGAGGGGGGAGAGGCTCGCAATGAGCGCCTCCCGTCACGTAGAGGGAGGGCGAGTTAGAGGGGGGAGAGGCTCGCAATGTGTGGCAAACACCATTGCAAGGCTTCAAATTTTATTGCCGTCATTTTTGACGGGCAAGTCATTAGTAAAAATATTATAAAAATTAATAATTATTATTATAGTTCATTTAAATAGCGCAACATATTCTGTAGCACTGTACATAAGTTAACTTCAGACAAAGATAAATACAAATTAACATATAGCAAATCATATAAATGATGCTGTGCCCAATTAAGAACATTGTGATGTATACTACTACTGCTACTACTAATCATAATATAAACTATACTATTCGCAATACAGAGGATTGTGGTGTATACAAATAATAATAATACAAATAATAATATCAAATAAGCTGTTTCAAATACAGTCAATTGTGGTTTATACATATAATAATGTTAAAATGTATAATATTTCTAATAAAACAAAATTGTGGTGTATAAATATAAAAATATAGTTACAATTGCATCTTATTGCAGAGTATCGCAATCCGTACATTTTACAAATTAGGGTCCCTAATAGATATTTGCCAATACTTTCTGCGGGTTTTCAAATATTGCCCATAACAAATATGGTGGTTCAGCTATTTTATGTTCGACCTCACTTCCTAATTAGTAACCTCTAAGAAACCAGGTAAATAAGCAGGAAGTTCTTCGTTTGAGCTGGAGCCGAGAAAACATCTGGAGCTGTAAGAAAAAAATCTTTAGATAGAGAGGAAGTTATTATGTATGTATGTATAATGTGTAGGGATATGTACATATAGTGTGTGTGTATGGAGGGAGGTGTATAAGTATGTGTGTATATCTATCTATATATCGTGTGTGGAGGGAGGTGTATATGTATGTGTGTATATCTATAGGGAAGTGTATATGTATGTGTGTGTATATCTGTATATATATATATATATATATATATATATATATATATATATATATATATATAATGTGTGTATATAATGTGTGTATGAGGGGGGAAAGACACAGGGAAGGGGAGAGGTGGAAGAGACACGGTGAGGTTGAGGGGGGAAAGAGACACAGGAGAGGGAGGGAAGAGACACAGGGGAGGGAAAGGGGGGAAGAGACACAGGGGAGGTGGAGGGGGAAGGAGACACAGGGGAGGTGGAGGGGGAAGGAGACACAGGGGAGGTGGAGGGGGAAGGAGACACAGGGGAGGTGGAGGGGGAAAGAGTCACAGGGGAGGTGGAGGGGGAAAGAGTCACAGGGGAGGTGGAGGGGGAAAGAGTCACAGGGGAGGTGGAGGGGGAAAGAGACACATGAAAGGGAGAGGGGGGAAGAGACACATGAAAGGGAGATGGGGGAAGAGACACAGGGAAGGGAGAGGGGGGATGAGAGACAGGGAAGGGAGTGGGGGGAAGAGACACAGAAGAGGGGGGAAGAGACACAGGGGAGGGAGAGGGGGGAAGAGACAAAGAGGAGGGAGAGGGGGGAAGGAGACACATGTAATATTATACTGTCCTTTATGACGGGTAGACGACTAGTACTATAATAATGTACAAATCCTAAAGAATGTGCCAATTAGTGGCCAATCTCATGACTTCATATATAAAATACTTCTATAATAATAGCTAGATGTATATCTCCAAGTAGGATTTGTGATGAACTGTCAAGGGGTTAATAATATAAGCAGATTATTAGAAATAATATCATATAGTCATTCCTCTAGGATTCCCATGCTGGCTTTGTCATTGTACATAAAAACATTTGACAGGAAAGGATTGATACGTTGTGGATTTAAAGATATTATTTTAGACCAGGCCTCGACAACTCCTGGGCTCCAGGTCGCCATGGAGATCTATAAATGATTACTGGCACCTACCTGAGAGTCCCTGGCTGTCTACTTCAGTCCTGATATGTGTTTTACCACATTTGTAGTTGGGATAGGATTATTCTGTTCGAATGGCCACATATATACCTTCCTAGGTAGCTCTTTGTGTTATTACACTTATTACGTGTTTTATACGTGATCATTGACAGGCAAACTCCTTACTGTAGATAGTTCTGGGACTAAGATATACAGAGTAGTAATATACAATATCATTAATAATATTACTTTACGTTAACCTTCCTCAGTGAAATAACTGTCTATAAGAATATTACATACGCCCTTACAAATAAACTACTGAGTCCTAATATACAGACTGTGGATATGTATAGCACTATGATGCTATCATCACATATAATAGTTGTCAAACTTTGATTCGTTGTCACGCTTGCGACAAATCGCAGTTTGACAACTGCCCATTGCGCACCGGCACGTGCATGCAAATGCGCATTGTGCAACGGGCGGCACGTGCAGGCGCACTGTTCGGCGTCAGGAGGAGGGGAGACACACAGGGAAGGAGGGGGAGGACACAGAGGAGAGGGGGGAGAGACACAGGGGAGGGGAGAGAGACACAAGGGACTGAGAGGGGGGAGAGACACGGGAGTGAGAGGAGGGGGCTGGAGAGACACAGAGGAGGGGGGGAGACACATGGGAGTGAGATAAAGGGGGAAGCAGAGACACAAAGGAGTGAGAGGAGGGGGGGGAAGACACATGGGAGTGAGAGGAGGGGGGAGAGACACAGGAAAGTGAGGAGGGAGAGACACCGGTAAGGGAGACGAGGGCGGAAGAGACACAGGGGAGGGGGGAGACACAGAGGAATGAGAGGGGGAGAGACACAGAGGGGGGAGACACAGGGGAGTGAGAGGAGGGGGGAAGAGACACAGGGGAGTGAGAGGAGGGGGGAAGAGACGGGATTCACATTTTATTGCCGTCATATTTGACGGGCAAGTTGCTAGTGTCTATACAAATACAATACACAGGCAGAGAAGTTTAATTTGAGAATTAGATCATAGTTTATACCGCAACCCCTGTTAATTCACAAACACTAAGATAAACATCACAGATGAATCTGCATTCTCCCGCCAAAATGGACAGCTCATTCTCCTCCGCACTGTGTAACACCCCCATCACACACTTGCACATTTAGTAACACCTTTATATTGTAGATTTGTGAAAAAATAACTTTACCTTTTTAAGCTTATTTTTAGATATCCAAATGTACATATACTATACTTTTACTGTACTCTGTAAGGTGGAGGGGTTCCATCAGTTCTACAGTAGAATTGCAGTGCAATCGCCATTTATTGTCCTTTGTATGTTGCAGTTGACACAATGACCACTCATGGGGACATTCTCCATAAACATCTAAGTAATCTCTCAAGTAGAGATTTGAAGACCTTTAAGGACAAGTTGGTGGATTCAGAGTCTCGTAATAATCTACAAATTCCACATGAAAGTTTGGAAAATGCAGACGTCATTGATACAAAGAACCTGCTAATAAAGTCCTGTGGAGAGAAGGCCGTGGAGGTGACCATTGACGTCTTTAAGGCTATTGGTTGGAAAGGAAAGGCAGAAAGTCTCCAGGAGGATACATGTGAGTTTTATTATCTGATCACTGTACTGCCCACAATATGTTTTAGTGGGTACATTCATTAAATTGGTCATTTTTATAAATGAATGCACTTGTATGTTTTTTTTTTTTAGATTTGGAAATTTTATTTCATCCTATCTGTGTGAACTACAGAAATGTGGAGGCAATAAGGCAGAGGTTATAGTGAGATAAACAGGTTAATATAAATTTAGTTTCAAATTAGCCTGTCAGTTACCTCTCTGACGCAGCATGTTACCAGTGATTGGTTACCATGAGACACAGCCCACCTTGTACATACAAGTACACTGTCTTCATAAGCTGCGGAGGGGACAAACCAGTTTGGAATACATTTTAAGATTTTAGGCACATATAATCCGAGCTCTTAAGCACTTTTAAATAAAATAGAGTACACAAAAGTAGAGATACACAGGGATATTTTATTCCTCAGAAATATCCATGCTCCTTTAAGATGGTACCAGACAGAATTAAGTGAGAAACGTTTGTGCGGTGAATACCAAACCTGATTGTTGTGTCCAGAGATCCGTGATGATAACTAATGAGCGTATTCTGATAATGTGTAAGGAATTAATCATATTTAGATGTTAATTTTATCTAGTATACATCTTTAGTATGTTTACATATCACTATTCGTTTATTTGAAATTAACCTATTTTTTATTTTTTTTTCATAGATGAGCACCAAGGACATCAGGCTAAAGAACTGGAAAGTATGTCATGTTATTGTATGTTTACATCCTGCATTTCCTCCATTCATATGTAGTCTCATACAGAGACCGTTACATGCAGAAACCGTCCATATAGAGGTGGGGAGTCCAGTTCTTCACTCTTTGTTTCTCCCCCTCACTCTATATCTTGTTTTTCTTTCTTCTCCCTCCCTCTCTTCTATCTATCTATCTATCTATCTATCTATCTATCTATCTATCTATCTATCTCTGTCCAATCCCTCCCTCTCCCTCCCTCTCCCTCCCTCCCTCTCCCTCCCTCTCCTCTCTCCCCCTCTCCCCCCCTCTCCCCCCCTCTCCCCCCCTCTCCCCCCCCTCTCCCCCCCTCTCTCCCCCCTCTCTCCCCCTCTCTCCCCCCTCTCTCTCCCTCTCTCTCCCTCTCTCTCCCTCTCTCTCCCTCTCTCTCCCTCTCTCTCCCTCTCTCCCCCTCTCCCTCCCTCTCCCTCTCTTTCCCTCTCTCTCCCTCTCTCTCCCTCTCTCTCCCTCTCTCTCCCTCTCTCTCCCTCTCTCCCTCTCTCTCCTCACTCCTCTCTCCCTCTCTCTCCCTCTCTCTCTCACTTTCTCTCCTTCCTCTCTTTCTCTCTCTCTCTCTCTTCCTCTCTTTCTCTCTTTCTCTCTCTTCCTCTCTTTCTCTCTCTCTCTCTCTTCCTCTCTTTCTCTCTCTCTCTTCCTCTTTCTCTCTCTCTCTCTCTTCCTCTCTCTCTTCCTCTCTCTCTCTTCCTCTCTCTCTTCCTCTCTCTCTCTTCCTCTGTCTCTTCCTCTCTCTCTCTTCCTCTCTCTCTCTTTCTCACACACCCTCTCTTTCTTTCTCTCTCCCTATACCACATCACCACTTCTGACACATTTTAGTTTATTTTAAAGAGACACGCCAGATCATTAGCTGACTCGGAATTACATTAATTTAGACAATCCCTACCTGATCACCCCCTGTCATGACACCTATGGCACTGATTTAGCCATAGACCTTTCTCAACTTTAGTCTTCTGCCTATCCTACTGTACTCAGTTGTACCATGGGAAATTACACTTTTAACTATAACTTATATATAAATGTTTCTTTACACATCTGTAGCACGAGTCCTTTTATCTCGCCCCAACCATACTCCTTGTATCTGTAGGTTTAGATATGTCTTATCATTAAAGTGATATGGAAGGTTCCCTGTTCTTAATATTACGTTAAACTACCTAAATGTTTCATTGCGTATCTAAATAATATTTTAACAAGAAAACCTCCCAAACAGTCCATGGAAAGGTCTATGCTGTGTAACTCGTACACACAGTGCTTCAATTAATGAAAGATTTTTTAGCCACTTACACAATTTCTCACCAGCATGTTTTGAAATGCTGCTGAGACAGCCTGTGATTGGCTAGTACATCTAGTACTACAGAACACTGTGGGTATGAGTTACTGGGACAGACTTTTTTTGGGACCATTTGGAAGGTTTCATTCATGCACATGTAGCCCATACATACATCTAGTCACATGCACGCCATTCATACATCTAGTCACATGCACGCCATTCATACATCTAGTCACGTGCACGCCATTCATACATCTAGTCACGTGCACGCCATTCATACATCTAGTCACATGCACGCCATTCATACATCTAGTCACATGCACGCCATTCACACATCTAGTCACATGCACGCCATTCACACATCTAGTCACATGCACGCCCTTCACACATCTAGTCACATGCACGCCATTCACACATCTAGTCACATGCACGCCATTCACACATCTAGTCACATGCACGCCAGTCACACATCTAGTCACATGCACGCCAGTCACACATCTAGTCACATGCACGCCAGTCACACATCTAGTCACATGCACGCCAGTCACAAATCTAGTCACATGCACGCCATTCACACATCTAGTCACATGCACGCCATTCACACATCTAGTCACATGCACGCCATTCACACATCTAGTCACATGCACGCCAGTCACACATCTAGTCACATGCACGCCAGTCACACATCTAGTCACATGCACGCCATTCACACATCTAGTCACATGCACGCCATTCACACATCTAGTCACATGCACGCCATTCACACATCTAGTCACATGCACGCCAGTCACACATCTAGTCACATGCACGCCATTCACACATCTAGTCACATGCACGCCAGTCACACATCTAGTCACATGCACGCCAGTCACACATCTAGTCACATGCACGCCAGTCACACATCTAGTCACATGCACGCCAGTCACACATCTAGTCACATGCACGCCAGTCACACATCTAGTCACATGCACGCCATTCACACATCTAGTCACATGCACGCCATTCACACATCTAGTCACATGCACGCCAGTCACACATCTAGTCACATGCACGCCAGTCACACATCTAGTCACATGCACGCCATTCACACATCTAGTCACATGCACGCCATTCACACATCTAGTCACATGCACGCCATTCACACATCTAGTCACATGCACGCCATTCACACATCTAGTCACATGCACGCCAGTCACACATCTAGTCACATGCACGCCATTCACACATCTAGTCACATGCACGCCAGTCACACATCTAGTCACATGCACGCCAGTCACACATCTAGTCACATGCACGCCAGTCACACATCTAGTTTATCTGTTTATATTTTGTTTAATACATTTTTGAGCCATTCTTTTGTTTCTGACGTTTTTTTTTCTTGTATTACATTTATACATTTGTCTGTTTTTCTTTTTTACAGAATGTAGGATAGAATATAAAGAATCTGTGGCAGTGAAATATAGGACAATTAGAGCCCACAATGCACATTTAGGGGAACATGATACTATTAAGTACACCAATCTCCTAATGATAAAAAATCTATGCGACGATGAAGAGCGAGGACTTGATATACTAAGTTTGGGCAGAAAGCACCTGGTTATAATGAACAGAGCTTCCTATGAATATTATCCAATGACTATCCAGACCTTGTTTGAACCTGGTGAATGGTCTGAAACTGTGGTGTTACAAGGACCTGCTGGGATTGGAAAAACCACAATAGTCCAGAAGATCATGTTCGAGTGGGCCTCTGGGAACCTGTATCAGCAAAAGTTCAATTATGTGTTTTGTTTGAGTTGTAGAGAAATCAACAATGTCAAGGGTAAAATGACCCTTTCTGGATTCTTATCCAATATCTGTAATCTGCGGTGTTCAGAGAACGTGATCAAGTCAATATTGGAAGATTCTAGTGATATATTGGTTATCATTGATGGTTTGGATGAATTAAAATGGCAGATTGAGAAGACAACTGGGGCTTGTGTGAATCCATTTCAGGAAACTTCCATGAAAGATCTTGTAAACAGCATATTAAGAAAGACCATTCTTCAGAGAGCCTCACTGATCATCACCACAAGACCGTACACATTGGAGAAACTCAAGGAATGTATCCAGTCAGCTTGTTATGTTGACGCGATTGGATTTAATGAGAAGAGCCGCGTTGAATATTTCTACACTATTTTACAAAACAAGATCCAAGCTGAGAGGGCTGTAGAAATAATAAAAGAAAATATCACACTGTTCACCATGTGTGTTGTGCCGGTCACGTGCTGGATTGTATGTACCGTCATGAACCAGCAAATGGAAAGGGGCTTAAACGAGGTTAAAACAACCACTTCTGTCTACTGGCTCTACGTAAAGAGTCTAATAAAACATCATGGCAGAGACTCCCACCAGTCTGTACTCGGCTGCGTGAAGGAGCTGTGCGCTCTAGCGATGGACGGAGTGATGGAACAGAAGATCCTGTTTGATGAAAACGATATTACAGATCATGGACTAAGTATGTCTGAGATTACATCTGTATTTGTGAATGAGAACATCTTTCACAAGGAAACGGATTGTGACACCACTTACAGTTTCATACATTTCAGTGTACAGGAGTTTTTTGCAGCTCTGTATTTTTTACTTGGTGGAGATAAAGAAAGTAGTGGCAGTTCAGAAGGACCCAATAAGGAGGTGATGGGTTTACTGGAGAATTCACTCAAAAAACACCACTTAAGATTAACCGTGCGTTTCTTGTTTGGTCTCTGTAGTGAAAAGCAGAGAAAGGCGATTGAAGAAGTTTTGGGTTGTAAAATATCAATGAACATCAAATGTACCTTAGAACAATGGATGGTGGAGAGATTGGAATCAGTCCATGATGATATCATGAACTACTTGTACGAGTCTCAGGAGGAGGACTTTATCAGAAGAATGATGAGTCACTACAAGAAGCTGGGTTTTTACAGAGGCAATCCAAAGTACGCCGCCATTTCATACTGTTTGATGAACAGTCCAAGACATGATCACTACATTTGTTTCTTATGCAATCCTATAAATATAAAAACATTAGAAATATTATCTCCAGGACTCATGAAGTGCGCTGAGATTCAGTAAGTAATATAAGTAAGTTGAGGGCTGTTTTATGTGATCCCTAAGCAGACTAGGGAGAAGTACTTTAGCAATAAGACGCAGAGATGTGTGAGATGACAGTGATTATATATTACTAGCGACTTGCCCATCTAAAAATTACGGCAATAAGATTGTAAGGCAGGTAATGTTGTTTGTGTGGGAAATTAATTTTGTTGGTGTTTTAAGATCCTTGGGTGCTGATTGCAAGCCTCGCAGTTAGTGTTCTAAAATGGCGCCTAATGTGTGGCATGCGGCTGTGGCTGATTTTGCGTCTTTGTTTTCGGATGTCGTCCGACTTTTTCGGAAAATCCGTAGGTGTTTGGTGGTGTTTTCTGTGTTTAGGGTCCTTTTAGCCTCGTTTTGTTCGGCGGCCATTTTTTCTCTTAGGTGATTTTCGGGTGTCTAAACTCAGAAATTTGGACTTAAATCGAGGTGTAACTTCACTTGCAGAGGTCCTGGGTGCCCCCTTGCTGTGGGTAAGCTTTTTATGTGTTTGTTGTGTGTATTTATTGTGTTTCTAATGTTTTTCGGGTTGCGTCCTTGTTTTCGGATCTTGTACGTCTTTTTCGGAAAATCCGTAGGTGTTTAGTGGTGTTTTGCGTGTTTAGGGTCCTGTAGCCTCATTTTGTTTTTTTTCGGCTGCCATTTTTTCGCTCGCTTAGGGGATTTTCGGGTGTCTAAACTCTTTTATTTCAAGTTAGATTTTCAGTTTTCGAGGTCCTGGGTGCCCCCCCCTTGCTGTAGATAATCTTTTTATGTATTTATTGTGTGTATTTATTGTGTTTTTCATGTGCACGGGTTTCGGGCTGTAAGGACGGATTTTTGCGAGGACGTTATGGGTCGTAACGCGTCTCATATTTTTGTGTCGTAAGTCCGTAAATTTGGCGAGGTCCGCAGTTGCTGGCAAGAAAGCCTGAAATATATTAGCTTTTATATGCAGTTTTGTACCAATGTATGGCCCTGTACAAATAATAATACAATAGAGTTATGCTACGGTGAATTCTACCTTCTGGTGATCAACGTTCTAAGGTTGGAGGAGACCTTTTGTTGCACAGGAAGTTTCTATCTACACATTGTTTGATATGGTTATGGATTACAAGAGCGAAGCCTTTGTGGGCACATTTGCATGTCCCTGCCAAGGTTCCCAGAATGCAGCGTGAAAACTGTATTTGGGCATGAACTTGTTTTAGACATTCAAATGTGAACACAAATGCACTATTTATTTACTATCTATGGTGTCTACAACTGACAGAGCATTCAGTACTTAGTATTTATTAGTTTACAAGGACACCCTCCCGAGAGAGACACAGACAGCATCAATTGGCAAACACAAATGGATTCCGTCAGAACTGTGTTTTTTTTTTTTTTGCACATTATCAGATATATAATGTTATTCTATACACACATCCATCTATCTATATCTTTGTTGAAAATGCTCACATTTCTATAGAAACAATTTGGTATGACCTCCACTGCACAGCTGGCCAAAATGACTACACTTTCAATGCTTGGCGCTCCAAGCGAATCAGAACGCTGTTGTGTTCATGTTTGATGAACTTTGCCAAAACATCAACCACCTAAAAACTTTTATTGTCACTACTTGAGATCTATCTAATTAGCTGAAAGCCATGCAACAACTAATCGCCTTTTATGTGGCAGGCATCTCTTACACCTCACATGTGTACTTACTCATCAGACAGATTCAAATCGGCTTTATACCCAACACAATGATCCAACACTGGTCCAAAACCAAACCCTGTCATTCAAACTTTGAGATCATATATAAAGTCATAGATAGGATATAAGGTATTATAGTATCTGTTTATCTGAGACATGCACATTAAAATGCTCCACTACTCATACCTGATGCCTATGATCCTTATACAGTTTCAAATGTCCCAATCTAATGGCGGCCTCAAATGTAGGGTGTTAAATCAACACTTTATTCATTTTTGGGATACAACAAGGCATTTAAAAGCAAACAAAACACATGCTTGCTCCCATTAGCCTCCTGCCTGGTAAAAAATATATATACTTTTTCACGATAAACCATTGTACAAGACTTCAAACACAGAAAAGTGTTATATGTTATATTGATAGGATTTTTATATTATGAGTTGAGTCTGTTAAAGTATGTCTGTAACCTGATCTAATACTAAGTGAGTTTATTTTATTTTATAATGGAAATGTGTAATATTTATTCTTTGTCTATTCAGGCTTACACAGGTCATTAGAAAGTTGCACTTTGTAGTATTCTGGAACAACTAAGGTCATCAGCAGGTCCACCTCATTGGACTGATCTCCTCCAAGAGTTCATTGTAGTTAAATATGGGGATGTTTGGGGCTCTGCGGTGATGGTGTTCAACCCTCTCTTCTGTCTTTGTTTTGGGAGGGGCAATATGGCGTATCTAAAATCTGAGGTAATTAAGTTTTGAAACTTTTAAATATGTTCTCCCCTGTAACCTGATTTCATGTTAAGTTGGTATATGCAAATTTCTAAAAAGTAAAAGAGAAAGGTGGAAAAGGGGGAGTGACCTCTTACAGGTTTATGTTATAATTTTCCCTATGTGGAGCAGAGATGTGAATGAGTTGGCATGTTTATTCTTGGGTGGGCTGGGGCTGCCATGCTTGGAGCTATCACCAGCGGAGTCCATTGGGCTCACAAAAGGGTAGTTTTAAGCGTGAGAAGTAACTCCACATTTGTTGTCTGTGGTTAGTTTGTTTTTTTCTTCGTGTTTTAGGTTAGTTTTATTATATTTACTTTTTAAACACTAATGGACCCCAGAGACTGACCTTGTGTATTTTCTATGCTCTATTGTGCTCGGTTTTTGGGGCACGGTCTCCTCAGTGGGAGAGACTGGAGACCATAGCTAGTTCGGGCATGCAGTTTTTTTCTACTTGATGGGTAATGGCTGATCTGGATCCTCCAGGGAGTAAGGGAACACCTTTAATTAACATATTTTATAGAATTATAGAGGGTATATTACACCAATATAACTTAGGGGCACAGACAGTGCTCTTGCAAGAGACTGACCTGGCTGCTGGAAAGGTACATACATTTTTAAAGTTATTGGGTGGGCAGTTTCTTCTCCTATATTATTCCAAACAAACATACAGTGATAATTGTTTTTGACTTCTACCCTGTTTAGTGGAATATTCCAGTGAGTTACAAAGAAAGGATGATAATAATAATAATCATAATAGATATTTATAGATAATTGTCCGTTACTATCCATGAGCAATACTTGGACCCTAACAACCGATATATTGTAGCTCATTGTTCTGTTAACATCCAAGAACTTACGTCTGTAATATATTTGCTCCTTCAGTGAAACAAATCTCAATGTACAAATCTTTGTAATTTTTCTGCTTGCTTCATTGTGTTGGATGGGGATATGAAATGGGCCCCTTATCCTTATTTAGATCGTAGTAAGGATGCTTAAGTCACAGGTTCTCTATTATATATTTCTAAAATGTTGAGCTTTGTTAATATTTGCTATCCTATGGACAGACAATAAATATGTTTTTGTCTAATGTTCATGATTTTATGACTAGAATAAATGATTGTTTGGTGACAGAAGGCTTGGGTCGAAGTCTAACAGATGGGGATAGTAATGATTTGGGTATTTCAGACAATGAACCAATTTCCTTAAGTCTTTCTATGACTGAGATCATGTGGTCATTCTTTAATCAGAGGCTCCCGCATACACAGCCAATCAAAAAGGCTTTTAGAGTAGTGATCTGGAAGCATGCCATGGACATACATTATATTCAAGATCCAACCTGGTTTTGGCACAGAGCTGAAACTGTACTGTGTGGAAATATGATATTGTATATTTCTAAGAGATAACAACAGGCCAAGGTTAAGATTCTTTCTTTGAGTAGGCAGCTATCTAAGGCTAATTCCAGAAGATTTTGATTTCAGTGTCTTGTAAACATTTTCAAACTCTGATACTAGTATATGATATGTTTATTCAGAAGGGTTGTCTTTAAGGTGAGTACAGTATTTTAAGGCAGACCCAATTGCCATAAACATTTGCATCATTTTAACAGCCCTTATATAGTACTGAACACAATGAGTTTGAGGGACACAGATTTTGTATTTGAGCTCACTTCACTTATTGTACCACAATCAGATGATTTGGAGGCCTCGATATCTGAGGAGGAGGTTACTAAGGTGATCTGCCAAATGGGAAGGCTGCTATGGTCTCACACCTACATTTAAAAAAAATGTTTTTTGAAAAATCACACCTTACCTAACAGACCAATAATCAGATATAGTTCAGTTGCATATGCTTGTCCCTTATTGTAATCTAGCATGAATCATTGTACTTTCTAAAATCGACAGGAACGTGAAGAAACCTGCTTTGTTTCCCCGTCTATCGTTTTTTAATACAGACTTGAAAATTATCAATAAAATATTTTCCAACTGAATGGAAGCTGTTATAGCAGAAATAATTTTGGAGGATCAAACCAGATTTATCCCAGGTCGTCAAGCAGTTACTTCCATTTATAATTATATTGATATAAAATCTATATTTGTCAAACAACCAGAAAATTGTTGTAAATCTTGATAAGGAGAAGGCCTTTCACAATGGATGATGGCCTTACCTATTTAGTCTCCTCAGAGACTTTGAAACCATTTTCGTTATCTTTTAGTGAAAATAATTTACATAAAGCCTCAGGCTGTGGTAGCAATAAATGTATCAAATTCGTATTTATTCGCCTTATATAAAGTCAAAAGGCAGGAATCACTATTACTTTTTTTATTCCATCTGCAACAGATCCACTTTTATTAGCACTTTTGTTGGATGTCTTTAATTTAATTTCAGTAAGTGATGAGGTGGTGACGTTGTCTACTTTCCTTGACGACATCTTGCTGTATAGAAGCAACTAGCTGATATTTCTGTAATTGGTGACTAGCAGGAATGATGCATCAGGTCATGAGCAGTTTTCCACTTATTTCATCTCACTGTAGGTTGATTTATTGTGACCTGACTCCATCCTGTTGTAAGGATCTTCAGGATGTTATCACCACAAACAGATCTCTCATCACACTGGACCTAAGTAATAATGAATTTGGAGACTCTGGAGTGAAACCTCTTTGTGATGGACTGAAACATCCAGACTGTACTATACAGGAGCTGAGGTGAGAAACCTTCTGTATATCCTCTGGGAAACAAACAAAGCAGAGGGAAGTTGTATATATTTCTTTATTAAAATGACATATGTTAGATAACTAATGAATAAGGAGTATTGGTCCATACTCTCATGACCCTACATACAATCGCATTTTGTTTTGTCCTTTCTTGCTCCTTAGTGTCACACTAATTATGTTCCCTCTTACATGATTCTCTCCACTTGTTCGCGGTCTACTATTATCCTTCCCGACTCCTTACTTTGACACTCAATATTCTCTATCCTTCATGACTCTCTCTAGTTACTCTGACGATCTTTCTTATACTTTCTTACTCATTATTGTTACACTTAATATTTTTTTTTTAACTTTCTGACCCATTGCACTAAGTCACCAAGTTCCCTCCTATCCATTACACTCTTTACACTCACTACTTTATGACTGTTTCTACTGCTCCTTAGTTTCACACGTTCTCTAATTACTCTACCAGTTCCCTCCTTCATATATCTCCCCACATACTCTCCCAGTGCTCTTTTACACATTCAGACTCCCTAGTGTTACCCTTAACATGTCATCTTCTTCTTAACTATCCCTACCCATTCTTTTTTGCCTTCGTTCATCCTTTCAGGCTGCTTAGCTTCACATTCTTCATGACTTACTTACTCTCACAGTTCTCTTCTGTCCTTCCTAACGCTCACTCCTTCTTGACTCCTGTGCTATTCATTCTGTTAACTCTAAACATGGTTTTCCAATATAAGGCAATGATTTGAAGTCATATAAAATATCACTGAACCAAATGTTGGTTCTACTTAATATGGTTCTTGTGTCAAAACAATTAGCAATAAATGTATTTACCTTCACTTTAAGGATACACACTTATTTTGCTCATGCATTTAAAAGAACAGCTTTAAACATTATCAAAGTTGTATTTTGCATGAAAATATAGTGAGTAAAATCTACTTAAACTTTATTGAAACCAACACAAAATGCACATGAGTATACGTACGTCATAAATATATGTTACAGTTATGT